>JACDJE010000066.1:1411516-1554233 GCA_016647715.1 Pavo muticus | reverse complement strand
AAAAAAAAAAAAATTAAAAGAGTCTGCTGTAAATGGAATTTGCTGATGAGAAATTTAAAATATGCGGTACTGCCAATGAGGAAGTCACACAGAAAGCACCAGATAATGTCAGTGATGGGAGTAAGAGAAAAGGATGACTTTCAACAGGGAGAGCAAGTTTTGGAGCTTCTCTTACAAGTCAATAAAAAAAGGATGTGTGGATCGATATTAACACAAGCCTGCAGCAATGTGGATCCTGCGAAGTTTCTTGCTCCCCACCCCAAAGGAATGGATGATCTGATCAGATGAGCTGGGCTCAGCACCAGCACTTCAGATAAAGGTTGACCTTGACTTGAAAAACCACTCATACAAAAAAGTATGCGGGATAATGGTGCACTATTTGTATCCAAGCACTTCTTCCAGCTTTCAGAGACATTTTAAGGAAAGTTTCATATGGAAAAACACTCTCAGTGACATAAAGAATAAATAATTACTGGGACTCATCTCCCTTGTGCTCATGAACTTCTGTAATACTTCCTTTTTCATTATTGCCTCAGTGAAATGTGCACAATAGGCACAGAGCAAGGCCTGCTGGGGAGGTTTCTCTTGTCTGAGCACTTCAGAAGAACACTGCAGCTGGTGGCTTGCACTCCTCAGGCAGCCTGGGACAGGCTCACAGGTTCAGGGGAAGGAACAAGCTGCCTTGGGACAGACAGATGAGCCACCCTGACCCATCCCTGATGGTCTCAGCAAGATACCACAGCACTGCTGAGGAGTCAGAATGGAGAAGGGGATGCTCCAGAGGTGGGGATGCAAATCAAACTGAGTACTAGTATATCTCCAAAAAGCACTGCTAGGCCTGCAAAGAAGCCAAATCCCAGAAACATCACCTGGTGCCCACTGCAAAACCCCTCTGTATGAGCTGCTACGTAGCCTATGGCAGCCTCACGGTATTAGAAAATCAAAAATTTGGTCCACAGGCAGGCACAGCCCAGACCACCTACCTGACCCACGCGTGCTGCAGGGATGGGCATCTTTGAAATGCTGATATCACCCAGCAAGCTTAGAGTGCAAGAGACACGTCCTCAGATGAATACGCTGTCTGGGAGAAACACAGCCCTGCCAGGTGTACGGCAGTCTCTGTCCAAGGACAGACAAACAGCCATGCCTGCAGTCTCACATGTAGCAGAAAATGCTGCAGTTTTGGATCTTGGCCATTAGTACAAGCCAGCAGATTTAATCCTTGAGTGTTTCCCTTAAAAGTTACAAAACACAAAGCGGTTGGATTTTGCTCTACAGACTGATTTTTGGCCTCAGCATTAGTGCCCTCTTTTCAGAAATTGTTAAAAATGCCATTTTTGGAGAGAGTAACTCACACCAGGCTTTTCAGAGCCTCTGTGCCAAAACTGCTTCAGATAGAAATTGCAGGCACTGAGACCTACAGGCTGAATTTTGCAGAGTAAAAAAGAGAAAAAAAAATTAAATCAAGACTATAATTTAAACTCCAGGCAAATTAAGCCAAGGTTCGTAGATTTCCCACTCTCCACTGCTTTTCGTGAACAAAGAAAATACGCCTGATCAGTTAGCATCTCGGTGTCTGAATAAGAGAAATTGCCCCTTATAAACCTAAAGCTTCCACTAAGGGACAGAATGAGTTTAGTTGTTTTGTTGGCTTTTTTGTTGATTGTTTTTGTTCTGTTTTTTTTTAAGGAAAAGGAAAAAAAAGGTACATTTGAAACTACTGCTAGACACAAACACTAAGACTTCTTTGGCTCAGGATTTTCAGTCAATCCAGTAAGTCAATATAAACACACTTGCAAATTTCAATTTAGCCATACACCCCCAATCTTATGATTTTCAAACATAAAAGTTGGGTTCAGGCCATTCCCAGTAAAGATGTTATCAAAACTAAAAATGTCTTACTCTGCTGGTAAATTTATTACTCAGAGAGACTACTTGTCTAGTTTCTTGTCAGCCTACAAAGGTTTTTTGTTGGTTTTATTTTTTGACAGCATAGTAACATTTTCTTTCTTCAATGCTTCATTACCTTGTCTTACTCATACAATTTTCCCCATTTTATTTCATGTAAATCAAATTACTCATCAGCTCTGTAATGCCATCAGTGTACAAAGAGCCTTCTATAAAAAAAATCACCTATTAAAATCGCAAAACCAATACTTACGTAGGTAGTTTAATTGGTTGGAGAAATTTTCATAAAAGATTTATATTAAGTTCAATGCTCTTATAAGGGCAGAAGGACTTGGGAAAAATTTTAACAAGATTAGGTTCTCCACTATGTAGCTGAGGTAAGGCGGTCAGGAAATATTTTCCAAACCTTACTGCTTTTTAAAAAAAAAAAAAATTATTTTATTTTTTTCTTTTTGGTAAGTGTGGCTAATGGTACTCATACTTCAAAGTCTTAACTCATATTCCCTTTTGCAGAGCTGGACCATAAGAAGAGCATGTTCTTATTCATCAGCATACGCAGCTAAACTGCAAACAGTTTACAACGTTGCATGCAAGTATTTTCTCTGAGATCAAAAATGATAGCAGAAGCAAGTAGCAGGTTTGTATTTGACTGTGTGAGGGAGGATTTGGTGAGGGGGGTGTGCTTGCTCATGGCTGTTGGCAATGGGAACAGAAGCCCACATGCGTGCAGATCATTATTTAAAAATGTCTCATTTTACCAAAACTTTATGTTCCAGGTTTACAGTAGAGCCAAGCAAACAAACTGCTGCAACTGACAGCATCAAAGCAGTGAAAAAGCAAATGTCTGAATGTTGAGTGAGCAGACAAGAGAAAACTGTAAGTCATACCTAATAAACTGCCTCAAGGGTCTTACCTAAGCATGCTCAATGACAATCTTCTGGTCACAAGAAATTCCTTCTAGCACAGACAGACAGCATCACGTGGCATTTGTTACTCCTAGACAAACCATATAGGAAAATGTTTCCATAAGACATAGAAACCAGCCAAAGCGGCAACTTAAGAGGATTGTCTCATATACACTGAAAGTGACTAAAGAAGGGCCTTGTTGTGTGCAGGCCAACCCAGGAAGAAAGCGTTGAAGAGGTATCAGTATGATGAGATGTGAGAAGGCATATCTGTGAGAAATTAAAAAATAAAATAGAAAAAGCAGCTGATCAAAATCTCAGGGAGAAACTTGGTCCTAATTTCATTAAAAAGAGGCTTTCACCTGAAACTAATGACCTTGCTTGCAAAAACCTTTCGGTTTTCACACAGGAGGCAAAGTGGACAGAGAAAGGATCGCTGCTCGTGGCAGGGAAAGAGCTAATTAGTCCACAGGGACCCTGGGGAGTAAATCTGTGTATGACTGCAAAGATCAACATTTCTTGAGAAATTTTTTGTCAGGCTGAAGCAAGAAAGGATGTATAGCCAGGAGCGGTCTCTTTGCACACTGACACTGCTTTCCACTCTGGTTGGAACTGAGAGGTAGAGTGGTTTATGAGAGTTAACAATTATCTTCCTGTTTTTCACCACAATGTTGAATTTCCCCTCTCATTCTGGGATGTAATTCCAATAACAATTTAGTGAGTAATGAAGCCAGCAGGGGATAAAGCACCAGCTAGAGCTAGCGAGCCCTCAGCATGCTTCAACTCTTCAGCCTCTGCTCCCAAGGACTTCACTGAAGTAAAAATGATGGGGAGATTTCAACATCCTCTACCCAAGTTCTTGCCTGTGATTTGTCCTTGAAATGCATTATACCAACATAACACTAATCCAGAGCCAAGCACCTGTCACATCTCTAATTAGCATTGTTCTTGCTGTTTTGCTTTGGATTTTTTTCCCCTGTGAAATCATTATTTTTGAGCCCAAACACTCTTTGCATCTTAAAACTATTTCAGCTGTGTTTATTCAAGATCGTTTGTTCCTACCTGATCACATCTAAAAAGCTTTTCAATGAATGCTAATATATGAAAGAATGTTCATTTCAGAGCAAACATTCAGGTAACCAGGAATTTACTGCAAAATACTGCCCTTCGTTTCTCTTACTCATTCTTTTACATGATGCAGCTGACTGGGGTGGAAATTTGCAGCAGGTAAATGCTGAGCAAAGCTATCTCCTTGCACTAAACCTCATTTTCACAAGATGAATATTTCTGTACTTTTAGCAGATCTACCTCATGATTTGGTGTGATCTTTCAACTTCTTGTACCCCAGCAGGCCAGAACTTCCTCTCAAAGAACCTGATCCTGCACCAGTATGAGCCTCTGAGAAGCTGTGGATGCCCCAGCCCTGGAGATATTAAAAGCCAAGTTTTATGGGGCCCTGGGCAGCCTGAGCTGGTGCCTGATTTAGTGGGTAGCAATCCTCTAAACTGGGCGATTGGAACTGATTGATCTTTAATGTCTCTTCCCAACCAAGCAATTGTATGATTCCGTTATTCTATCTCTACCCTGAATTCCCATTTATACTGGGAATTGAACAAAATGAAGCTGTTGTTCCCAACATCTCAGTGAAAAACAGGTACCTTGTAAGCATGAGACATGGATTACACCTTAACAAGGTTTTTGGAGGTCTGGCAGCTCCAGGGTCTCCATGCAGACAGGAAGTACTGGTTTCAGCATCACTGCCATCTGGGAAGAAAGTGGTGACATGGGATGAAGATATGACCAATTTGTTATAAAAAGTCAAGTGTGGCTATAAAAAGTCAAGTGTGGCTATAAAAAGGGCTGGAAGCTTCCCACAGTGATATGCTGATGCCAGGACATGCTCCTGGCACAGAGACTTCTCCACTAGACACTGCTGAGGTGTTTTTGAGCTATCTCACCACACCAAAGGAAAGCAAGCCTACTTCCTCTAGGCTTTAACTTCCTACACAGGGATCTTCACTCCACTGGAAAAATGAAAGGAATTGTATGAAAATGAACTGAAAGCTGCAGAGACATCGTGTCACATCAGATGTTGGACTAGATAATCTTAGTGGTCTTTTCCAACCTTAATGATAATTCAGTAATTCTGTGTAAGGCAGGGAATTTTTGAGTTTCCAGTACTTGTCCCACAGAAGGGAGATAGTATTTTCATGGTATTTTACAGATCCTCAGCTAGAGTTTCAGTCTTGGTTTCCATTTGCTCTTCCTTTCCACCCCCTTGACATCACCTCCAGCTGTGTCTGCTCCACTTCCCTCACCGCTGTGCTTTGCATCACACTCACAGAGCTGCCAAAAAGAGGCAGCCAGAGGCCAAGCGCAGCACCTCTTTCTGAGTATAGATTACATGGCTGAAGATACAAGGTGAGGTTGACACAGGCAACCCTCCTGCATCAGGGGACTTGGGAGGCTATATTAGGGGCCATGTAGAACAGAAGACTCTGAATCTTCTCCTGAGACGGTGCTATTTTGGCTTTGTGCAGCAGTGGCTAACAAAGTTCTTGGAAGAGATGAGTGCAGAACTATTGCAAAAGAACCCACAGTTCCTTCTTCCTGGGGGAGAGCTGTTTACTTCTTTCTGCCTCTCCATGTTCTTCTGGGTTCACAGAATCACAGAATCACAGAATCATAGGGGTTGGAAGGGACCTCAAGAGCATTGTAGGCCTATTTTTTACGTTTCTGCGACTACCGCAGAGCAAGCTTGTTGAGACTTCCCAGAGGCAGGAGGATATTCACCACTAACCCCAAAAATACGTGGCTTCAGGAATGCATTGGGAATGTGCGCTGACTATTCCATGCTGGTACAACAGCTCCTTGAGGGTCACTGAACTGAGGTTGCTCTGATTTGTTTCAGCAAGTCAAATTATCTGAGATGCTGGCAGGGGCTGCCCAGAGAAGCTGTGAGTGTCCCATCCCTGGAGGTGTTCAAGGCCAGGTTGGATGGGGCCCTGGGCAGTCTTGCCTGATTTAAGGGGTAGCAACCATGCTCAAAGCAGGGGAGCTGGAACTAGGTGTTCTCTGCAGTCCTTTCCAACCCATGTCATTCTATGATTATCCATCTGATACAGAGATCTGGAAGATGCAGGCTTCCCTAAACTAGTCAGTGTTCAGAAACACTGGCCAAATGAGGCATCTGAATCCTGAAGTCTTATGGGTGTGTTAAAGCACATTTCAGATGCACTTTGAGCTCAGTTCAGGAGTAAGCTTTGGGGATGAAAATGCTGAGATTTGCTCCTTTTTTTTTTTTTTCCTAGAGGTCTGCAGATTGTGAGTACAGAGAAAAGCTCTACCTCAAAGAGCTGAGAAATTGGAGACGCTCTCCCTGCCAACCTCTCTCACCTCCCTCCCTCCCCAGAACATTTATCATCACTGCTCCTTTAGTAGATATGCCTTCAGGGTGTTCACTGCCAATTCCTCTTACTGATTCCCAAAAGAGGGTTTCCCCAGCAAAGATTGGTTCCCTGTAAGGATTTAGTGGGATTTATGAGTGAGGCTCAGGAGACAGAACACATTCCTTCCTCTGCTTGGCTCCAGTGGCCTCTAGAGTGGCGTAGGCAGAAACAACTTCCCTCAGACAGTTGGAGGTTGCCATATCTCCTCCAGCCCACAGGACAGAGAAGTACTGGATTACCATAATACCCAAAATATATGTCATATACAAGCTATTACACATATGTGCCTTTTCTATCTTTTATAAAGCATGAAGTAAATAACAAAGTAATAGATTGATTTCTCTTCAAGATCAAGTTACTTTCAAAGCTTTGGCAAGACATGTAAGCATTTCACCAGTAAGTCCATTTCAGCTGTAAACAAAATAAAATGAACCTGGAAATGACATAAATAGATATAGGACTGCAGTTTCAAGTAGCTTGCTTCGACAGATGATATAATCAGAAAAGCTGCACCGCAAAAGAGCTTTGACATCAGTTGCAAGTCCTTATCCCTCACACATGGTGTGATCCTACAACTGTTTCAAACAGGGTAAACTCTGAGCTTCATGAAGACTTGATGAAAGATTAAATTGTCATTTAGAACACTGAAATTAAAAATAGATTATCAGTGTTAGATCAGCCTGTCCTTTTCTTTTCTGTGGCCAGGCACTTTCTTTCCAGACACTGTACAATACTTCCTTAACTGATTTTTAATTAGCAAATAAAAGATGAATCTCTCAATTAGTGTCAGTCTTGGGACTATCCCAGACCACACTTCTGTTAAACTTCCATCACTGTCCCCATATCTCAGTTCACTTTCTCTTCATTCATCTCAACCTACTATAATTACCCTTTTTCTTAGGCATTTGCCACCTTCATATGTTTGTAGATTGCTTTGATTTTGTTACTACTTTTGTAATCTTCATACCATATCCAACCCTCCCCTCGTTTACCCTTACTTAAAACACAGGGAAAATGCCCCATTTAATGCCTCTTTCTTTATTGGCATGGATCATTCATCTGATACCTTGAAAGGCTGATGAAGAACAGAAAAAAGAAATAACTCCTGTAGCCACATTGTCCATAGCATTCAAATCTGATGTGAATTTTAATTACTCACATTTCCTTGACTCACATAACATCTTTTTGGCATCGGGAGGCTCAGAGCAGCATGAAGTTTGCTTGGCTCACACTCACCTTTGCCAGGTAGGGATGGCTTGTCAAGTCTGTAACCTCTGCCGAAGTGCGAAGAGTCACAAGGTCATTAGTAAGAGTTTGCCAGCACACCACACAGCAAGTCATATTTAATAGCTCATCTGCTGTCACACTTCATAAAATACTTTCCCTTTGTTTCTCCTTTCTCTTCTACACCTAAGAAGCAAAGCAGTCCTCAGCAGATGAGTAACTGCCAGAATCCATTTTTGCAAATAAAAGAGCAGAAACAGAGTTGTTGCCTTTCCCATTACACCAAAAGTCTGATATCTCTTATCATTCTTGCTGACATTTTAACAATGCCAGCTACTGCTGGGGATCAGCATTAGGATTCCTACTCACAAGCCAGAGCCTTATTTTACTAGGCACTGTAAAGACATACCACAAAAGCTGTGCCCCAAATGGCTGCAGACTAAGTACATTGATAGGGCAATTCCCTTCTCACTCAAAATTACCCTTAGGGACCAGCCTCACAGTTCTCACCACTGCCTTTAGCAAGCCTTTATGGTGACCTTCTCTTTCTAAATACCTAATTCCTAATTGTTTTCCTTTATTTGCATGCTCAAAGCTAAGTTAAAGTAATGACATTTCAGTAACTGGGCTACTTTATATCTGTCTCTGGTTCTACCATCCTTATTCTTTTTTTTTTTTCCTGTATTTTTAAAGATGTCTAAACAGCAAAATCTTTAATAAACTATGCCTTCATCCTATCCTTCTCATGCTATGTGAGTCACATTAATCATCTTGAAATTTACTATCTTCATTTTGTTGTCTGATACTTTTTTTCTAAGATAACCTGGAAGGGGGCAGGCCCAAGAGGTTATTATGAATGAACTGATCATTTTATGTACTCATTAAATATGCCAACAGTTATTAATTATTAATAGCAATGGGGGTACATTCTCCCTTCCCCAAGAAGCCAAGAATGCTCTTTAATAGCTGTAAAGCAATCCTTTGAAAATAGACAATGAATCTGTTCCTTGGGGTAATAGTAAATTATCTGGATTGATGCTTTCCATTCCACTTCCTCTGCAAGGAACTTGATTTCTAGACAGTTAATATTATGCTTACTTCATCTCTGCAAATGCCTCAAAGTCTAAGTGGCAGATGTCACACGCAGCATCCTCTCTAGAAACCTTTTTGCTCACATCAGCTCCATGATGAAGTTGTATTGCAAATGACAACAGCTTTCCACCAACAAAGTCTTTGGAGACATCAGCCCTGAAACCTTCTCACAGCAAGAAAACACCCTTTCCTTGCTACAGAGGAAAAAAAATGAAGCAGAAGGTGCAGCTTGCATGAAACTACGTGAGTCTGAAGGCCAGAAGACAAGAAGAAAGATGAGGGAGACCAGACTCCTGACATGGGCAGGTCAGATATCCTCCAGGTAGTCGCACAACATTGGTCCAGGTGGCAACGGTCATGTACTCTATACCTCCTTCTTCTGTGCTTGTTGAATTCTATACATCATGCCATGCTGCTGAGATAAACACATTCAAATTTTGATCATCAGTGGCTGACACAGCCACAGCAGAGGAAGAATCTGAAGTACAGCATGAAGCAATCTCCCTTTGACCAAATGAGACTTGCAAGATCTGGGTATACATTCATTACATTGAATGACGTTTGTCTCAATCTTAAACAACTTAGCAGTTTACCCACAGAAAAGCAACTAAGTTCTCTGGCCATGGAAACAAATAAATTTGAAAATGAATGAGAGAAGAAAACAAAAAATCAAAAAACATAAATTATCTTTCCCTATTCCTGTGCAAAACAAATATAAAACTAAACCATTATAGCCATACATAGGAGAAAAACATGATTTAAAAACAAGATAGTATTTGGTGAAATGATAGAAAAAGTTATGGCTTCACCATAACTTAGTAAAGAGGACATAACATAAGTAAAGAGGAAGAAAAGGCTGATTTTCTTTAAATAATAATAAGACACTTTGTTTCAATATTTCCAACTGTAATATCAATTCATTTCTGGTAAATGGGGAAAACAGGTCTTCCATATTCATTTATGTATAATTTTATTTTACTTTTAAGAGACAGACTGGTGGAATTGTCTAAAAGTGTCCTTCAAAAGATGTGTTTCTGATAGTAAGAGCAATTTTACCCTATTGCATAAACCAACAAAGAGGAAGGAAATGATCATCTAAAGAAGTAACAGCAACAAAAGATAGAGAAACTGCCTTGAGTTTATAATATGGAGAATTAAAGACATCTTGTAAAAAAGGGAAGTGAAGGAAGTTGTGATCCTCTATACCAAGGCAAACTGGAAGTTGAACCAATTCTCAGCCTTGCAGGAACACAATAAACCTATGTTTTTCTAAAGGATGAACAAGAAGGAAAAGATCTCTGCAGAATTTGGTGTCCATGTTCAGGACATGGAGAGCAGATTAGAAAAAGGCCTCAGGTTACCAATAGTGGACCTGAGGTCCAGGTGTCCTGATGCTCCTGTTGAAAAGCTGGAGAATATTGAAATTAGCAGCTAAGCAGCCCAATCCTTGAGACAATTGTACAAAGCAGAGGATACGATTCCTGTGGCAGCTCTGTAGGAAATGGTGTTCCCAAACAACTTCCACTTCCGAGATTTCTTCTGTTTCACATCTGGATGAATCTGTGACCTCTGGAAGATTTTCTCAGACTTCTGAGAGCCACCCATCTCAGAAGGGCCAATAGACTGACTGGTGGGCAGGGACCTCGTGATGGACAAAGATGACCAACATTCAAGTCCCTTGTCAATGCAAATCAGGGGCTGGATCTCAGATTTCTCATATGCCAAGCAAGTCCCATAAGTATCAAACTGATGTCCGTTCTGGGCAAGGCAAAATTAGTTAATTAAAGAAAATGACCTCAAATTTAGACTTCATGTCAAAAGCACAGAAGATTGAAACCCTAGGAAGCTAGTAGGAAACCTAGTGCAGCTAGGAGAAATCTTAGTCTGGGGAGAATTTCCTTTATGGATTAATGAAACAAATTGTGTTTGTACAACCTGCATGAGCTTCAGGGGGAGCAAATAATTATATGTGACCAAAAAAAGGCCAACCTGACTGAGAGAAAAGGACACCTACATCTGTAGGAGGCATCTCCAGGAAAACCAAAAAAAAAGGAAAAGAATATGAGATATATACTCTAGAGATACAATCTCTAGAGAGTAAAGGGATATATCATGAGAAGAAATTAAAAAAAAGAGAGAAATAATATATGTATTTAAAATTAATGGGGGTGAAAAGTAAAATTATGAAAGACATCTCCAACTGCAAATAGAGAAGGTGACAGAAGAAGCTCAGAAGGTTTCATCTGTAAACAAATGTAAGAGATTTCAGAAAGCAAATAAGGAACTAATAGTAACAGCAAGAGAGACACAGGGCAGAATATTTCAACATCACAGATGTACCCAAATCAGGGCAAGGAAGTGAAAGTCAGGGAGGATGGGTGATCAGGCAGGAGAGAGATGCAGTACCAAATGACACAAGCATTGAGATCTGTGCCTGGCAAAACTGAGACACTGAGTCCCTGCAGAAAAAAACAAAATGTGTTCATCTCCTATCGTGGTTTCAAATGCAATGGGATAAGGAGGCCCCTTTCTCCACTTCTGGGGAAAATGAAAGAAAAACAACCGAATTAAGATAAGGAGAGAGAACAAATTTACTACAAATGGCAAAAGAATGTAAGATAATAAGAAGAAAATAGTTAAAATTAATAACTCAAATGGGAATGAGAGGAAGGCCATAACAGTGCTGATGCGCGCTGCGCAGCTGGAACCTGGAAGAAACCCTCACCCCCATCACCCAGAATCAGAGATCACATGGAGGATCCTGGGAAATGTAGTACATCTCAGTGTATCTTCCTCTTGGAGAGTCAGAACTTACGTGAAACTGCTAGAGAAACAGGAAATACAGCTCCACAGTGCACTGTGCCTCTGCACCCAACAGCTTGTTGCATGACATCATGATATGGAATACTGACATCACCAGGACATCTCCACACCAGATCTGCCCTGTGGCAGGCACCT
Source organism: Pavo muticus (assembly GCA_016647715.1). Lineage (NCBI taxonomy): Eukaryota > Metazoa > Chordata > Aves > Galliformes > Phasianidae > Pavo > Pavo muticus. The sequence goes on along the minus strand of JACDJE010000066.1, from coordinate 1,542,697 downwards.
CTTTCATTGTTACCAAAATCCTGTACTATGGCAAGCACCACCTTCAGAGAATCATAGAATCATAGAATCACTGAGGCTGGAATGACCTCTAAGATCATGTAGTCCAACTGTCCATCTACCACCAATGTTGCTCACTAAACCATGTTCCTTAGTACCACAACTAAATGTTTGCTGAACTCCTCCAGGGATGGTGACTCCACCACCTCCCTGGGCAGCCCGTTCCAGCATCTGACCACTCTTTTAGAGAAGTTGTTTTTCCTAATATCCAATCTGAATCTCCCCTGACACAACTTGAGGCCATTCCTTCTAGTCCTATTGCTAGTTACTTGGGAGATGAGGCTGTCTCCCACTTTGACACAATTACCTTTCTGGGAGTTGTAGAGAGCAATAAGGTCTCTCCTGAGCCTCCTCTTCTCCAGACTAAACAATCCTAATTCCCTCAGCAGTTCCTCATAAGACTTGTGCTCCAGTCCTCTCTTCAGCTTCTCTGAACACACTCCAGGACCTCAACATCCTACTAGCGAGGGGCCCCAAACTGAACACAAGTACTCGAGGTGCAGCCTTACAAGTGCTGAGTACAGGGGGTTGATTACCTCCCTGCTCCTGCTGGCTGCACTATTTCTGATACAAGCCAGAATGCCATTGGCCTTCTTGGCCACCTGGACACACTACTGGCTCGCATTCAGTCAAGCATCAGTCAAGAACCCCAGGTCCTTTTCCTCTGCACAGCCTTCCAGTCACTCTGCCCCAAGACTGTAGCGTTGCCTGGGGTTGTAACCAAAAACCTGTCCAGAGGTTATCAGGGCTTGTGTTCATGTGCCCTGATGGGCATAATTTCTGTCAACTTATAAGAACAATCTACCACTGAAAACAGAGTTGGAAGGAGAGCTTAGAAGGTTACCTAGTTCATCCTCATGAACAAGAGAAAGTTTTTTGCACCTTGTTAACTCCTGATATATGTTCATATTGTCCATATAAGTTACTTTACATATTTGCATTCAAACTAAAACATTGCAATCATGAGACTGCATCCATTTTTAATAAATAAATCTGTTCAAAGCCTACATCTAGCTCTGCCTTGGAAAGTTATCATCTCTACGGGCTGATTGAGTAGTCAAATCATCCACCACGCTCCAGGTGACAGACCCTATTTCTTTGTGGACGGGAGTCAAGCTGTATTTACTGAACAGTGTTAAGTACAGTTTGGTTACTTGCAGCATACATGTAATTCACAAATACACACATACAGTATGCAAAGAAAGAATTGGAGGTCTTTGTGCTGTAAAAATAAAATAAAATAAAATAAAATAAAATAAAATAAAATAAAATAAAATAAAATAAAATAAAATAGAAGGTAAATATTGACTTTAGAGTAATCAAACCTAACCTGAATGTAAGTATGGATGTTGCCACATATCTCAGTGCTAGAGAAAACCAACAGCTTAAAACCACAGCCTTGGGCATGATCATGGCATCTTGAAACTTCTCCTACAAACTCTGGCAGATGCACTGTCCATACCTGTCATGCTTTGGCCCACTGGCACTTTCAAGACTTTCCAAATGCTCTGTTTACACACTTACAAGGATTGTGGGACATATTTCCATAGGATGCCACAAATGACGTGAGTCTGCAAAATGTTAGTATGGACTCAGGCAAGGATTCATGAGATGAGTTAGCCTTCACTGGTGTGGCTGCCCAAGCTCACTGCAGTTTCACCAGCACTGTCCCATAGTAGAAGTTCTTCAACTGACCCAGTGTTGGGTCTTGTGCAACCAGCCACACAACTAAAAGTTCACGCTGAGCAATACCACGCTGACAGTTTCCAAATGTTTATCGTACAAGCGTAGAGTAATCATAATGGGAACCCAGTTTGAGCAAAGCTGAACTAAAAACATGTGAGGCTTCAGATGGAAGTCAAGTCAATTACTTTGTAAACAAGCTTGGTAGTATTCCTAAAAATAGAGTTCAGATCCACATTTGATATAAACTAGTATGGCTTAAAGAACTGGTCAGGTTAAACAGCCGAGCACTGGAAGTCACATTATAATGGCAGTCCTGGCTGTCAAGAAGGCTAACCACAACTGCCCCAGTCTCTTTGCTTTTGCTGACCACAGGACCAACTCTGTACTGGGACAGCAGCATTTTCATTCCTGATAATAACTACAATAGTAAGATTTCAATTGCAGTATTAGCAGTTAATAGAGTCATAGAATCATAGAATGTCTTAAGTTGGAAGGGACTGTAAGGCCCATCCAGTCCCATCCTCCCGCTATAGGCAGAGTTGTCAGCTCAAGCTGCCCAGGGCTCCCTGCAATTTGACCTTGAACATATCCAGGAATTGGGCAACTGCAGCTTCTCTGGGCAGCCTGTGCCGGTGTTTCAGCACCCTGTGAATAGGAATTTCTTCCTAACATCTAAAGTAAATCCCCCCTCTTTTAGTTTCAAGCCATTCCCCCTCATCCTATCACTACCAAACCATGTAAAAATTTGGTCCCCCTCTCATTTACAAGCTCCTTTCAAGTACTGAAAGGCCATAATGAGGTCTCCCTGGAGCCTTCTCCAATCTGAGCAAGCCCAACTCCCTCAACCTTCCTTCATAGGAGAGATGCTCCAGCCCTTTGATCATAAAAGCAAAACACCTTAAAATGGCCCAAGACTTCTGCCACAGGAGGAAAGCCCCAGTAGGTGATTAATGGCTCTCTGTTCTATGCAGTTTGCTTTACCCACAGCAGGAGAAAAAAGTAAGATAGGCAAGTGAACATCAGATGAGTTGATCCTCCTCAGGCTGCTCCTGAAGGCCACCAAAGAAGTGGCAGCAGCTGGAAAGAGCCTCAGATGCCCAGTGGGTGACAGGCAGGGGAAGGAGGCAGTGGCGAAAAGACGTTGTTCTGATGTGAGTCATTTGTTTTCCACTTGAGACTGTGATTGTTCTTACAGAAGAAGGAAAAAAAAAAAAGGAGGACTGCTGCTTTGAGGTTTTATTTTAAAAGTTACTGAAACAGAGCTCTTCTACATCTTTTCTGATTCTTCATCTGATATTTCATGTTTTAGTATGGGAGAGATGAGATTTCTGTTTTTACCCCATCTAATAGCTACAGACAGTGACATTTGTTCACATTTATGTAACAAATAAATGTTTTTCACTTATGTAAAACATAAAGACCAAGAACACAGTAATTTTTATTTCTATTATACCACAAATCTGGAATTTGAACCAAACCACACTGTGGGTAGAAGACATTGTCTTAAAGACTTGCCTTTCTAACTCACATTTAGAGAATTTTAGTACATTTACCCACATTCAAGTAGTTTTTTGAGTCCTCCATGCTCTTTTTTTTTTTAAATGGTATCAGTGAGATAGGAAGTTATGAATTATGTTAAGAAAAATAATCAAATACTAATCTGCTTTAACTACTGTCTTCGACATTTCTTTAAGACTTATTTAGTTATCAAGAGAAATATTATACTGAAGTCCATCTTTTACTTTCTTTGTAGAAAGCAGTATTTTATATACCTTTATTACATCCATTCATCTTCACCTCCTCTTAAAGCCAAGCAGCCCTGCTCTGCTGGTTGCTGGCTCTCTCCCCTCCTTCAGGTCTTGCCTGGTTTTCAGAGTTTGCCATTCCCCTCTATGGAGCCATTCTGCTTCTACAACATTTGAGAGTCCCTGGCAAATGCCTGCTACTTTTATTAAATTCTCACCCCTTCCTGACTAAAGATTTATATGTTGTTTTTTTTTTACTCCATCCATACAAAATAGCCCTTTATATGTGTTTTTCTCAGACACATGGAGAAAGGCTGTGTTTATTTCTGAAAATGGAGTTCTGAGCCTCTGTCAAAGGGAAAAAAAAAATGTAAAGAAACACTCTCCCCATACGCACACACACATACAATCAAAGGATTAATTTCTGCAAGAGCAGAGGGAAAACCTGGCAGATGGAGTTTTCCTCCCTCTGAGGCATTTTAGCTAATTTACATCCTCATTTCGGAGCTAAAGGCTCCCACTGAAAGGGGAGCCATGTGTTCCTTTTAAACAGGTAGATTTGATTAAGGGCTGGACTTCTGGGGCATGATCCTGCTGCCTCTGTACAATCAGCCCTACCAAGGATAATGAGATTACTCACAGGAATAAAGCACTGCAGAACCGAACCCTGGAGTCTCACCGATTAATAGGAGAACGTTCTCCTCTTTTCCCCTCCACCCCTTTCTTTATTGCCTTTAAAATGCCAGGGGAGCTTCAGAGTTATAGCAATTATTGTTATGGAGAACAGGGCATAAAATGAACTGTTATTGCCTTTAAAAGAGCTAGAATCTCTTTACCTTTCAAGAGCAGGGCATAAAAATCTGTATGCAAATGAATAAATATAAATGCAAATATAATCTACATCAGGAAAAGCTGTTTTTCCCTCAGCTAAGGAAGCAGAACGATAATCATGCTCCCAACTGTAAACGGTGCTCAGTGTTTTGCGAGGGCTGTGGAACAATGAGGCGAGGGCTTAATCCACCTTCTCCTCTAGTTGGAGGAAACAGGTGTGGCTCCATTTGTAGGTAGCTTATTATTTTTCATGAATATCTTACAAGACATTTTACACATTTTGGGAGGTGGCAAATTTTGCTTTTCCTGCTAACAGCAGAAGCAGTTGCTGGTTACAGAACAACAGGGACTGACTGAGAAGTTTAACTGCTGCCTTGCTCAACTTTAATGGCTTCTGTAGATTTAAAGAGGCGGTAAAACATCCTTTTGCAAACAAAGGGTTCCAAGTGCATGGAAGATGACTGCATCCTTTGTCTGCCAATGGACAAATCAGAGAGAAAATAAAAGACAGGATTTGTTGTCAAAGGCCCCACCACACAACATGTTCCAATGTGGAGAGCTTCCAGGAGACTCCTGGACTCACATATGGGGTAAGTGAAGTTCACATGGTTGGACTCATGACTGGTACTTTGCCAACTGTGGAGCTCCCTGAAGTAACATTTGCATCAATTCAGTTTGGCACTGAGGTAAATTGTGAATTCACAGGGAGAGCATCTAGTATGTAGCTGGGCTCAGTCATGTGGGCAGAAGAACAGGCACTTAAGTGTGTGCTGGTTCATGGAGAACAACTTTAACCCAGCAAAACTGGAGAAAAATGTTTAGGATGAGAACTACATTTTGGTTCCTGTGGCTAGAAGTAACTGTGCTGGTCCAGTTCAATCTGAAACAGTCTCTGAGCAGTGTGTTCTATCTGTAGATGTCCCTGTTCATTCCAAGGGAATTGGACTAGACGACCTTTAAAGGTCCCTTCCAACTCAAATATATTAAGATCAATAACCACGACGTTAATATATTATGAGAAAGAGAAATAAGTTATGGTGTACTCTGATCCGGGGCAGAATGGGAGCACACGGACCATTCTAGAGAAGAGTTTATGATGGAAAAACAGACAGAGGAAGGAAGTGTTAATGGACTCCATGTGTGTGCTTTGTCCCAAAGTTCACCTGTGGTAAGTTGATGGGAGTGAAGTAAGCTCGATGAACAAGAAAATGAAGAGAGTAAGAGAGGTGAAAAATAAAGACAATAGGTCATGGCAAAGGAAGGGAATCAAAATGACTCAGAGGACTCCAAACTTCTTAAAATGAAAAGACCAGTAAAATTCAGTTGCATACAACAGTCTGGGAGAAACTAAGAGTTCAGTGAAGGAGACAGGTTGCAGTTCTCCCAGGATGCGACACAATGTATTGGTAGAAGACATTAAAAAGTCCCTAGTGGAACTAAAATTAAAGAGGATTATTTTGCTGCAGTGTTCACAAAAGGACAACAGGGAAACAAACAAACATTTCCCACGGGGTGCAAAGGTCAGAAAAGAGACACGAACAGATGAACAAGAAATCGAAACTGCAAGTGACTTGACTGTAGTGATGGGATTGTTGCCAGCACTGAGAAGAATGGCAAATTTCTAAGAAAAAAATTGGCAATAAATTAATGAGTCAGAAGAGAACAGCAAAAGTAGGACATGATTATGACCTTGACTTCAGTCAGATAAGTGGAAAAACAAAGAACAAGGTATTTTAATCTGGTACGGAATAACATACCAGCAGGCTAACATTTAAGATGGGTAGAGATGAAAACATTACATAAAATGAAGAGTCCAGAAAGAAACACAGAAAATTTCTTCAAATTTAATGGATATGTTAGCAGAAATATACAATGAGGAGAGGAGAACGATGTATAAAATCAAATGTCCATGACACTCACTAATTCTACCATGTCTCAGCTAGAGGAGTGGCAGGGAACCAACAGGGAGAATAGCCAGGAAAAACACACTGTCAGGGACAAAAGTGCCCAGAGACTGAAAAAAAACTATGGATGAGTGGGAGGGATACCAGGAGCATGAAAAGAGCATCTGTAAAGAATGCTTTGAGAGCATATGTAAGGGTGAAATGTCCAGGGAACTGAAATGTCTCAGTATGGCTCTGTGCACACATTGATAAGCACACATCCAAAGCAGGTGGAGAACAGTGCATATCCCCAGTGAGGAAACCAGCTGGGACATAACAGGCAGGGTGTGTTGGCAAAGGTTATCATCCCAAGGCACACAGGAAATCGTTGCAAGACACAGCAGGCAACAACTGTCATACGAAATTGCCTAGAAACTTGGAAGAAACAATCAATAAGTTGGGGTAAATGAGACCAATACGATCATTACTGAAAATGGGTCCTAATGTTTTGAGCTAATGTTCTGCCTGGGCTCAAAACCCTACTGATTTCACGGATGCTCCTTATCTAAAACAGAGGAGATTTAGATTGGCTATAATAAAAAAGGTGTTTATGATAAGGGTGATGAAGTGCTGGAACAGGTTGCCCAGACAGGTGGTAGATGCACTGTTCTTGGAGACACTCAAGGTCAGGCTGGACAGGGCTCTGAGAAACCTGATCTAGCTGTAGCCATCCCTGTTCATTGCAGTGAAGTTGGACTAGATGACCTCAAGGATCCCTTCTGACTCAAATGATTCTACTGTTCTATATTCTCTGCCATTATCAGTCACAAATAAGAAGGATGAGACTTCCTTACACACTCCAGTTCATCTATTTTTCCTGCAGCAGGCCAAAATCCAATAAGAGCAGTCCCCTATGGGCTGTCATTTGGAGTCCTGACTAGGGTACAGACTGATGACTGGGGATGGGGGAAATTATAGTGAAAGCCCCAAAATGTTCAGCAGAGTTTTCAGCATTATCTGGAGAAATTACTCACTGGTGATTCATAAATTCTATGGTCAGAAGGGGACGATGATCATCCTGTCTGACTTCCTGCGAAACAGACAACTAAAGCCTCACTTTGAATTAGGCTCTTCATCTCTGACTGTCATGGAGCATGGTATTTAGGTTGAGTTCAAAACCTGCAGGGATAGAAATAATCCATCTGCATTTGGGTGTCTGCATTCAGCATTTCCTCTACTGACTGGAATGTTCACCAGATGGAAACTAGACACAGAGCTGAGATGTAAATGCATTGCTGGCACCAAAAGCTGGTTTAGAGAAATCCTGGCCAAGGATCATGGAGTCCAAAACATCCTTAAATTTGCTCTGATTGGTGATCTCCTTCAATCTGTATGTAGATAAATCACACTAGAAATGAGGTATAATTCTTCTGTCTTCATCTTCCAACCACTGGTTTTGCAATCTCATTGCCTACTTAGCTGGAGAGCTGTATGCAATTAAATTCTTCTGCTGTTTTGCTTGCTTTTTTCTCTGAATCATGGACTCATTATATATATTATTATATTTATTAGATATACAATATTATATTATTGAAATGTTGATACCGATACAAAAAACAGCAGTTCCTGTCACAGGAGAAGAAATGTGTATGAGGCAAATACCATGACAAAAGAATTGCCATTACTTCTTTATCCTGGTGGGCTTCCTCTTGGATAGCACAAAAGGAGTCCTGATCACAGCACAGTGGAGGCTTTGTGCCTCCAAAATTACCCCAAACAGAGAGAACAACCATCAGGTGCTAGTTTTTGGTTTTTTGTTTTCAAACTCAGAACACAGTTTCTTCCAAAAGATGACCCTTAAATGAGCCAAATCACTTGCATCTGGATCACAGAAGAAGTCCTTGAGGAATAAATTGGGAAATCCATCTCTGAAAGTTCACATTCCACTATCACACAAACCTCTTGCACATTCAAGAAGAAAACTGCCATTCTGAGTGTTGTATTCATGCACAACTTATGTGGAATGGTGCAGCTTTCTGTTCTATTCATGCATAGTCTTTCTTTTCCATGAAAGCTTTTTATTTAAAAAATATGTTTTCTAAATTTTATCTCCGAAGTAGAATCCCAAACCAGAGGTGGATGAACCATATTGCTGCTGGAAAACTGATACATTGTGTTTCACATTGGTGAAGGATAAAATGAGCAGCTCAGAAAACATGAAGTTAGGCTTGGTGAATCTGCATAGTTTGTTTAATAAAAGCTGTTGTTTGCTTTGCAGTATCACTTCTCCCATTCCAGCTAACTGGAATGCAGACCAGCATTTCTCAGAGCAGGATCCTGTTGTTAATGATAATCACTGAAATACAGCGCTGTCAGAGTCTTCAGGAGACCATCCAGATCAGTCCCTGGGAGGATCTGCATAAACCGTCTCTGATGAATTACGATAGCAAATGCATTATCGGGGTTTTGATGCTGAAGGCTGTGGTAGAACTGTGTGGACATCAAGAGACTGAATTGCACAAGTGTTTGGAAGATAACTTCATGCCAACCCTGAGGACTCCAGGAACTGTGTATTATCCTTACAGCCCTAGAGCCTAAGGGCTTTCCTTACCACCACCAGCTGACCTGCTCCAGGAGCTCAAAAGTAAAGGGAAGCCAACTACATCTCCCCAGAAGGGTTTCCCAGCATGTACAAAGCCTTCCATGGCAAAGGATAGCCAAGCTGCTCCATAGACCCTTGCGGACACATTACTGCAGACAGTTTGGATGTCAGGGAGAGTATATGCCTGTGTGGCATTGGCTGGTAAATGTTCCTGTTATGCTCTTTTAAGCTATTTCCAGTGTTTGCTGTGGATTCTTTACTGCTTTAGGCCTTAGGAGGGAAATCAGTCATTATAAAATCAAAGCAAGAATCCAGCACCTTCAAAACATGGTTGTGCCCTGGAGGCCTGAAATATCCCTGAAACCTCCTTTCCATTTTCCCTGGCAAATCCCTTCTACACAAAACTATTTTCAGCCATGCCCAGGATTTTCACATGAACCTCCCAGGCAGCAGCAGGTTAACTCTGCTGAAGACTTCCTTATAACATAATGTCTTCAGTCTTATGATTGGGATCTGCACCAATGGAATATGCAGGACTTCTAGGACATAGGGCACTTCCTGCATTAAAGGATCCTTTCAAAGCCAAGGTAGATAGGTTGCCATCCCAAACTTTAATACTCCGTACAAGCAGATATCTGACGGATAGAATAAGTAGAAAACATTTGATTTCCACCACAAATAGTACAGACATAAAGACTGGAAATTGAAAGTCATGAGAAAAAAGAAATAAATTTTTCAGTCAATAGTAGTATAGGATGGCTTAATTGCATGATATTTTCATAAAAATTACTCCCATAAGAAAAAGACATACTGGTGCTTTTGCACTTTAGATTTGACTTCTACAAGACACATTAAAAAAAAAAAAAAAAGTCTTGTCCCAATAAGTAATAACAAGAAAAAAATCAAAAGCTAAGATCTGGACAAAAAATAACTTCAGAATAATGACTCTGAACAATTTAAACGTAAGAGCACAATGAGCTCTTCCAGTTTTGGGTTTTTTCTTAATCATCAGCATGGAGAGATGAGTCCTCTTCGTCGTGAATGTCACTTCTGCACTTCTGTGCTCTCTTCTCTTTGAAAAGCAATCTATTTGACTTTCTTCGTAAGCTGCTCTCATCCACTATGCTTTCCAGTTCTCTGTCAGAACCAAACTAATTTTTCAAACAGGAAGACTGAGACACCCATTTTTGTAGTGAGCTTCCACTAAAGTGTCTTTTAGAAACCATCTATAAGTAATTTCTGCTCTACTTTCATTTCAACAACTCATGTGCCTCTACTCAAGCTAAGGCATTCTGTGAATCATTCCTCTGCCTCTGAAAAATACTCTAGCCCATTTGCAATTTCTTCTTGTCCCAGTATAATACTTCAATTGTTGCCATCTTCTGCCTTAAGTCTAACACAAAACTTACCATAAGAAGCAAAGTTTCAGATTTGTAAGCATGAAGACTGGCTTGGAAAGCAGACAGGCATTCATGTGCCTGTCATGTTTACATGTAAGTAGGTAGAATTACCTTTCCGATTAGTGATATCTCAAACTTCCTGAGCAACGCAGGGCCCTTCTCTGATTATAAGCCAACATTATTTTAATTCAGTTATTTGTATTCAGTTATAGCCTTTGTTCTGGGAACACAGCCAGCTGGAGTACTGAATACTTAGTGAGCATAATTAGAGAGGTAAGCAGCTCCAAAAAGGAAATAAATAAACAAACACACACAGAGTCATTACACAGGATGCATGAGGAGAAAGTTGAGGAGTAGAGGGCAGAGACTTGGACACACACAATAAAACCCCCACTCCCTCAGTGATCCATCTCTACAAAACTGACGTCTCTGTCAAATGAACTCCATTTCTCTGATAATTTGGAGAAATGTTTGTTTGTGGAGTGGGTGGGTTGGACTCATGACCTGTTTGATGAAGCAACAAAAGCTCTTGAAAAAAGCCTTCCAAAGATCTGACAGGCTTTGGCCTTCAGCAAACAACATGTTCAAAATAAGCAAATAACGAGCAACCTTCATCGATGAACTGCCAGCACAGAATACCTTCAGATCTTGCAGAATAGCTCTTTCTTCGTTGTTCTTCAGGTCTTTCCTCATGGCTTCAAATAACTGTGTGAATTTCTTTTATTTTTTATTTTCATTTTTGGCTTTCCAGCATTCCTTTCAACATCTGAGCTGTTGTGAAAATCATTTGGAATCAGGAACTTAAATATTTTTGGAGATGTCCATCACTTTTCTTCCTGAAACATCTGTCCATCTCCTGCTCCTACAGTGGATTAAAAACACAATTTTTCTCTAGTTTTATAACACAAGCTTCTTGTTCACCCGCAAAGAAAGACCTCTGAGAAGTAGAGGTTTTGCACCTAACTGGAGCAGGTTAGTGACTAAAACTGGGATAACATGGTTGAAGTTATAAATGGCTGCAACCACCCCACTTCTGGGTGCTTTACGTAAGAGGGATTACTCAGATCAGCCTTTTGGAACAGCCGCTAGGCTCTGCATGACCACATCAGTCCAGACAGAGCTACCCACCAGCTAAAAGGAAGAAATTCAGTTGAGGTCTGCTGCGGAATCCACCAGAGGCTTTACAAAGATTTGCACTAACTTTGGTAAACTCATTAGCTCCTAAATGATCTTTTTGTCTCCTGTCTCAATGATTTCAAGCAATGACCAAGTATTACGCATTTAAAAGAAAAAAAACATCCACCTTTCCCTCCAGAAGTCAAGGTTGAAAGGGATTACAATATGAAGATATTTGCATTACTGTAGCATAAAAGTGACCCAAGACTGTAGTCTCCAAGCCCCATCAGTGCAAGATATTAAACAAACCCATGCACCTGCTTGGGTTTGCCCTTGTCTCCTGAGCTGTGAGAAGCAATTTCACAGTGCACAGAGCAAGCTGTCTTCCTCTCACAAGCAGCAATATGTGTAATTCTGGGACCATCCACTGTTCCCATTTAAAATCTCACATCTGGTTTTACAATCAGGAGGTTTCAGCCTCCTAGAAAGTACAGAGGATGAGGGGGTATAACCTAAGGCCAGGCTAGTGTTTCATTTTTCATGCCTAACTTTACCAGATTTGGATTTAAATAGGTGCATTAACTCCAATAGGACAAAAAATAAAAATAAATGCACTATTAAAACAGTGCTCTTATTAATAGAATTCATTTTGCTAATGATCAAAGGGTAGAGGGAAGATGAATAAATCAACCAAAGAAGAGCTAAAATGTATAAAGTGTGCATACAGTAGACCTCTGTCATAAATATCACATCTGTAACATCTTCCAGCCCAGATCTGGACAGAGTATTTTAAAGGAATCCAGCTATTGGCTTTACCTGTACTGCAGGGTTTCTTTTCCCTGCTTCAGGGCTCACTCTCTAGAATTCTCTCTCCACGCCTTCAAGTGCTGTTAAACCACTGTTTGTGTCATGGCCTCTCAGTGGCTTTTCCTGTTTCATTCCATTTTGTTTGTTTGATTTGACCTCCACCCACAGTTTTGAAAAAACTGAAGTTCTCCCACCCCACTCCTAGTTTTAGCTTTTATTTTTGCTCTTATTCATGAAAACCCATTCTCCTGGGCCTGAAATGTAGCATTTCTTCCAACCCAAGCCATTCTATGATGCTATGATTAAAGTCATGCCAATTTCCAGCAATCCCATGACAGCTTCATTCAGCTTGGTGACCTTTCCAGTAGCTGAGGATTAAACCCAAGAATGATTTTATGTTCAAGTCACTCCTCAACAACTGTGCCTTTCAGTGTTTGCCTTCACAGCACCCTTCCCTTCAAATCCACAGTGTGTTAGGAGGGAGATGTGTTTCACCTCCTTAAGTGGCTGTGGTACCAGTACAGTAAGTGCTACCAGCGCACTCAGGATAAAGATCTCCATGCAAGAACATAATCGATACACCTGTAATATTTTAGGCCCTATACATACCATTTTCACCCTCAGCCGTTTCCTTTGGTTGATCTGGATCAGGAGCTAGTCTCAAAGTCAATACATCACCCTTGACCCATTGCACCACACCATGCAAGTCAAACCAGCCAGCTCTTTTAAGAGGATTTCACCCACTGCTGATTTGGACCTATTGCTTTAAATCGCATACAATATTTACATTTGTAATACAAGACACTGGGAAAGCTAGTTTTGTTATGTCAGTCTCCTGGCTGATATTTTAATCACTTAACCATCCCTCTGCTTTTCAACTGCAAGGGGAAGTCCTGTTATTTTGGCATGTTTCTACTTCCTGCTTCATTTCCATTTTAGAGAGGGTTGGTTTACAGCTGTGGACAGAATGATATTTGAATATCTATCCATTAAGAGATTTGAGATTTCTGGCTGAAAGTGACCGTGCGTATCTGCCATCACTACCAATACTCTGACTTAAGCCAGTATTTAACTTTATTATGAAGATTTAAAAAAAAGAAGATAAAAAAAAAAATCATTTGTGTCTGAGTGCCATGCCTTGATTATGTAGAACAGCACACCTAAACTCACTGCATCCTTGTCACATCACGGCATCACTGCACTTCACTGCCATTCTGCATGCTCCTTCACGTCTTCCTGATTAATTGAAATTTCCATGGTACTTTTCTACTTATGAAGATGCTCTTTCTTGAGCTAAGGTCAGGTTATTATCTCTTTCAGTAAATCTATTTAGACCAAAGAGTACAGTTTGTTTTGTCCTCCTTACGTAGATGATATCTCCCTGATGTAAACCAACTCATCAATCCGCAGATCCCAATAACTTACTTGCAGTTTTGGCCTTCTCTATGTTGCCTACAAAATACATTTTTCATACAGGGACTAATTAAGGCACATTAGTCACCTCCTAAAAGCTAGGGACAGGGCAATAGAGTGCTACAATAAGTCTTCTTAACTGCATGGCAAAACTATGTTACAGAAAGATCTGGCTGAACCTTGCTTCCTATGGAGTCTCGCGAGCTCTCGTTTCATTTATCTTTCAGAAAAGTTCATTTCCTGAGCAACGAAGATACAGACTTAAATTTTTTCTTTCTTTCCAGTAACTGGGTATGAAGGTGGTGAAATATGGGTGTACAGTGAAGTCATCATAGTTTTGTATAGTGTTAGCATTATATGTGATGTTATCCCACTTCTACCACATATGATACCACAGCCCTGCTGGTGGGCAGGTGGCTTCAGATCTGAGTGATTATGATTGCTTTCTCAAACTTGGCCCCAATTTTGTTCCTTGTTTGTGTGTATATAAGTAGATGGATATGAAACAGCTTCTTAAGATAACTTAGGACATCTGATGGCAGTATTTTGTTAAATACCACTGAGATTATAGGTAAGAAAAGCAACTCCATGCATAGGAAAAAGACACCATGCAGACAGTCTAAAACAAGGAGTGGTTGCAAAACGGAAAAGTCCCCAAGCAGAATAACTCAGACTTGAACTGATGAAGGAAGAGTACTCATCAACAAAGGAAGTTTAGGAGGTAGAGAGGAACCAGATGACTCAGTCGCTTAGCGGAAGATAGCCTGTGAGACCAGGCAGGAAAGAGAAATGTCTGCTTGGTAAAAAGAGAGGCTTTGTGATTTGGATCAGACTTCATGTGCAGGAAAAGAGGATGTTTTCCTAAGAGGGCTCTAACTGTCAAATTTTGGGGACGGGGGGAGGGGAAGTGAAAATGAAGATGTACAGATCATTGGAAAATATGAAGTTTGTGCTATTTTCTGTATGGTTTGTGGGAAATAAAATCAATAGCTTGATACGAAACTATTTTATTATCCATAGATCTTCTAAAGGGCCAAGTTTTCTTGCCACCTTAATGGCTCCTTCAAATGCTGACTACTGGATGAGGACTGGAGGAAGAACAGAATTTTTTGGATGTACAGAAGACATGAAATGGCACAGGAAATAGACAAACTAGCTGGTTTAAAGAATCTAAACCCAAACCCAGTAGTTTAATAGAGAAGAACTCCTGGTTTTATCTATTTGAAATACATGATTCCAACTTTTACCCCCAGCTTCTGCCTCTAAAAAATGTATTTTGTGGATTTTATGAATGTGCCTGATTTTCTTAGAAATAGTCCTTGGAACCTGATTGACTTACCACCTCAGATGTGTAGCACTCACTAGCTTATAAATATGAAAAACTAATATAAAACAGGAACAGTACTGTGTAGCTGGCTGAAAATTTAGCTGTACTCAAGGGTCATTCAATCTGTATTCATTGCTTCTGCGGGAACAATCCATTTGTTGCGTGTTTTCCATGTTCACAATAACCTCTTAGAAACTGAAAATGAATTGCCATCAAACAAAGATGACTTCTTGGCAGGGTTGGCCAGTTTAGCTGTCATCATATAAACAAAGCAAAAAACTACTAGCCCTCCAAGAATCCATGTACCTATACTGGTACAAAATTATTCATAATAGTGATGTTTAGGTGGTGTCTACAACTCAGACTTTGGAAAGCATCAGACGTGAGAGTTCTGGACTGCGCCGTGTGACAGCCACATCTGAGTTGGCAAGAGTAACCAGCCTAAGTTGATTTCCAGATGGCTGTGCTGTAACCTGCACAATTTTCTTTATTAAGCTACACAGGTGAGAGAATTTTTGTCCATATAACCTGCACCCCCTTTTCTATGTCTGATCAAGATGCTAGACTGAAAAACCCCAGGGAATCCTTCTCACCTAAACCATCCTATGATTCAGTCATCATTAGACACTGGAGGGTCAACACAAAAAAATTCAACTTCAAGATATAGATCTATAAAATGAAACTTCCTTGGCTTTGCTACTCATGGAGCTACCTGAGCTTTTCAGTAGTGGTTTTCTCTTTGCCTTTGTTAAGAGGAAGTAGTATTAAAGCAGGAGTATTGAAAATAAAGAATGGAAATGTGTTCAGATTCTTCTTCACTAGGCAAAAAAAGAAAATGCACCTTTCGTAATAGTAAAAATGTGTTCCTTAAAAGGTGAAAGGATTTTTATTGTACAGCTTTGTGTTCTGGGGGCACTAGGAAAACCTGTGGAAGATGAGGTGTATGCTTTCACTTTCAGTGCAGGAAAGGGAACACCATAACAGCAAGGAACCAGACATTGCTGGTAATCTATGTCCAGTTTTGTTTTGTTTTTTTTCTGTCTCATCAGATGGGCACACTGCCTCAGTTATGCCTCTGAAAACATTGCCTTTAACTTTAAGTGATCAGAAATATGATGCCATAACTGGCTCTGGACAAACTCTATGATATTTCTTCTGCTCCATAAAATCAGTTGTTGTGTAAAAACACTAAGCAGAAACTCTAAATTTTACTTTTTCCCAGCTACAAACTCCAGGAGGCTATCAGGCCCCAACCTGTGATGGCACAGAACAGAAGTGGAGCAAACTTGCAGCCCTCTCTTGTCACTCCCAGGTGAAAACAACGGCACATAGCACATTACAGAATCTTTAAGGGTCCCTCCCAGTTCAAACAGCTCTATGATTCTATGACCTCAGTGCTCTCCCTGCTTTCAGCAAGAGTCTGGACCACAGATCTCCTGAGGTCCCTTCCAACCTATACTGTCTTACAAACATTCAGATATTTATTAAAGAGCTTTAATGCTAGTATTGTTATCCTGCACGTTTCTACTCCACTGCATACACCGCTCTCAAAGGAAAAGATGAATAAATTTTCTAAGATGAATTTGCTTTTTTTTTTTTTTAATTTGAGCAGCCAAAAATATAATGCGGGATTGGAAATTCCTTTTTTTTTTTTTTTTTTTTAATTAAGTTTACAGTTTTAGCACTGAACTTCTTTAGTTTAAAAAAAATTCCCACTCTGGAACAATTTAATTTTGGCATTTTTATTCTGAAAACGCATCATCTTTAGGCAGGATTTTCAACATCCTTTAATTATTTTTAATTGAGAATGATTCAAAATTACTTTATTTCACTTGTTTGGCTCTAACAAGATGTTTTTAGCCCTCTTCCAAACTGCGTTTATTTTGAGATGAGGAAAGCAGTCTTGACTTCTTAAGGTGTTCATCAGGAGTTGCTTGTTGGTTCACTGAAAATAGAGATTAACATAATTTTAGTCAGTTTGAAACAAACGTTAGTCCCAGAATTTGTGGATCATGAACTGGTTCTTTCTGTGCCCTAAACAGCACAATCTCCCTGTGTGTCTTGACCGTCTTGCCAGTTTACTAAGGGTCCTTCTCCCCACTTTGGTCATTTCACCAGTGAAACTGCTCCTAGGACTGTGTCCTCCCAGCTTTCTGGTGAAGCCTCCCTCCACATAATTCACCTGGAGCAATGCAGCAGTCTCTGCTAAGGTTCCAGGTTTCCCCTTCCAGAAAGCCTCCCTTCTGCCAGCACCTCCCTCTGAGGGGGAAAAAGGGAGGCTGCTGCTATTGCACATCACGGCCCTGTTTCTGACTAAAGCTAATGGTGGGACCAGACCATGCTGGGTTTATTACTGCTCTGGAAGTGTCTAAATGTTGAAATCTTGGCACAATTACTAAATCAGGATGGCTACATAACACATTGCAAAAATATCAGCAGTCTTCTAAGATGCTGCCTGCACTCAGTATACTTCCTTTACTTCCCCAGCATATGTCAGTCTGGGAGAGGCCAAGAGTTCATAGGCCAAGAAGACCAAGTCTGTGTTGTTAGCTAAGACTGGAACTTGCTCAAAGAAAGTCCCTTGTGATATTTTTCATGCCTTGAGTAAGCACTAGCTGAGGTTGACCATAGCTATGCAGTTTGCAAAGAACAACAACTCCTAGGCAAGTGACTTTACTCCTTAAAATCTTGCTGAAAAAGCCACACATTGAAACCCGGTCAGCTGGTGTGCCTTCCCACCTAGAAAATAAACGTGAGCAATCTTATATAATTATGATAATTAGCATTTGCAGCACGATGATGCTTTGAGGCAATCCATTTATGTGGCTTTTTATCATTGTTCTTTAATTAAAAAGATCTCCAGCTATTGAGATCAGCACAAGTGTGTCACACCCAAATGAGTGAGAAAGCAACTTTATCCCAGATTCTAAAAATAAGACTTATTTAGAATTTGGATACCCTGAAGGTGGTAGTGACAGTAGCTGGAAATTTGGTTCACACTTGTGTTTCTAAGTACTAGCCTATGCTTGGCAGATAAGGAAAAGGAGCAGAGCTAACAAGTTTCCTAAAGCCATCAGCCGAGCTGCAATCCCCCATGCTGGGTCTCAGTGTCCTGCCAGATCCAAAATATGGTGCACCTTTACAGCTGCAGCAGGTGCAGATGTAAAAGACTATGAAACAAGTCACATTTTTCTTTTATTGTTTATTTTTTGCCTTAATCTATCATTTAAAAAAAGAAAATCTATTACGGGAATTGCTATGTAGTGTATTCTCAAATATATGGATTTTATGGCAGCTTGTGAAGTACAATCATGGGACTGAAGCCCGCAACAAGTGTTTGAAGGTGCTTAACACTCATTCCATCTTTGTTCTGATTTAATTAGTAAACATCTTCAAAGGGAACTGGCTGACTGCTCAGGCAAAGGGCACAAGCAGTCAGGCACCGCAACAGGCAAATAAATGTTTAAAGGAAGATATTTGGAACACACAAGAGCCTGGGGTTTGTCCATGCAGAAATGAGAACCAAAACCTTCCTGTGACTCACAACCTTAGTTAAAGACAAGGCAAATCTATGCATTATTCTGAAAGAAGCCTGCTATGGAAATAAGGCTTTCCTTTACAAAGAATTGTGTCTATATGCAGATTTACACTGAAGTGCACTTGGGATTTGCAACTGCATTAGCTACAGTCAATAGTGTTTTCCATGTAAACAGGCTTTTTGTCATCGGTTATCATAACAATCTAAGAAATATTGACCCACTGGAAAATAGCGCCCTGAGGCTCACAATGAGCAGTGAGCTGTTTCCAGGCTTCTGCAGAATACTTATTCGCACATGAAGTCACTAGGCTAGGTGCAGAGAGAGTCATGATTACGTACTGCAAAAACTTCCTGAAAATGAAGAATTTCTAAATGGACATTGATATCTGCTAATAGGAAGGCAGTGTCAGGTTTTGACATGCAAAATAGCTCTTCTTCTCAGTGCCCAGACAACCTGAGCAGTCTGTTTTGCAGAGTTAATGGCTTGGCGACAAACGTTCACAGATCAGTGGAAGTCAGAATCACTGAATCATTAATGTTGGAAAAGACATCTAAGATCATCTAGTCTGTCAGTCACTTAAACACCCTCATAGAACCCGTTCTTGGCCTCTGCAAGTATACAACAACTGCATGGATCATCACCTGTGCAGGGCTGGAGCAGGCTGCTATGAGGCCAGACTGGAGAAGGTGAATCTGGGCTGGGAAACAAAGCAGCAGAAATGCTGGTGGTGCCTATTCTCCTGCATCTGCTCATGCTGGGTAGGGGCCATCTGAATTTTCTTAAACCATCCCAGAAACATTCAGCAGGATCCTTTCAATCACAGCACCAAAAGAAGGCATTGCCTGAACAATCATTGCCAAACTGAGGTAAAAATCCTTTCCTGCAAAGGTTGTGATTTGACAGAGTGAATCATGACAAAATACCAAAGTGTAGAGAAAAAGGAGTGTTGTTATCACGTTGTCTGACTGTCAAGGTAAATTCAGTTTTTGATGACCACAAAATTTCCCTGGGCTTTTAAATCCTCTCAGTGCAATCTGAATTCACTCTGCAATTCACATTCTATAATCCTTCTTCTTTGCCACCTGTCAGTCACATCTGTTTTGAATGTGAGATCTTGGCAAAGACAATATTACTACATAGAAGAGTACAGACCTGCCACAACAGAGTTACTGCCCCAGCTGGAATGCCTGTATACCCTCAAAATGAAGTTTTAAAAATCAGTGGGTTTGTAAATGCTGTAAAAAGAACATTTAACCGACCACAAAACATTTTAGGACTCTGAGACACTGATGACTCAAGAATTATTCACTGCTGATGAAGAACATTTCAGAAGACAAAATAATGGAGTAATAAAAATCCAAAGATTCTTTCCTTTAAAATTATTTCATGATCATATTAACATGGAGCACATAACTAGTATGGAATTTGAAAGTAGGCTTATGTCTGTAATTTAATACCATGAGTGAAATTGAGTCAGGAATTTTTGTGTCTCAAATGAAAAGGCACAAATAGTTGTAGGGGATTTTTCAGTACCTCCTCCCCTGACATAGACCCATGGCAAAACAAAATTTTTTTGATATTAAAAATGTGAAAAAAAACATGGGGATTTTTTTATTTTTTTTATTTTAGGCTTTGTTCTTTTAACAGAACTTTCCCACAATTAAAGGAAAACTCAGAACTGTTACAACTGTTTCCATAGGAGATACTTATCACTTCCCAGACTGCTCTCACCTTCTTTCTCTTGATTCATGCTTTAGACAGAAGTTGACTAAACTCTGAATCCCAAAAATTTACTCAAGCATCGTGACAAAAATGAAGATAATAAAATGTTTTTGATGGACTATATGTAACACAAGGAGACATATTATCTAAAATCTGTCTTGCTATTACATTGTTTTATAGTTAAGCAGGCAACCTCAAGACAGCAGGGAATTCACTAAAATAATCTTTTCCTCTCCACGAGTTAAAAAAAAAAACACTTCTTGAACATATGAACCAGAAACCAATTCAACCTTTGCAGCCTTCTCTTTGCCATAAAAGGACTCCTCTCTCAGCAGCCACCAGAGTCCATTAGCTGGGAAAGCAGGCAGGTGTAAAAGAAGTTCATGTTTAACCTCACTGGGTTTGAAAGCCAGCGTTGAAGTTTATCAGCTCACAGGTCCGTGAAGGGAGGAAGAAAGGCAGAGAATGGTTTTTAGTCAAAGACTTACTCAGAGTTAACACAGGCCACTGGCGCTAATAAACAAACATTGCCAGACATCAAAAGGAAGTAAGTAAATCTGGGAAGGTTTAGTCCAAACAATGGCAGGACAAGCTAAGCCTGTTGCAGGGTGGGCAATGGGACGGGTGACATTGAGATGTTAACCCTTGCTTGGGCCACAATAGCATCAAAAAGGGAGGTCAACCCCAAATTTGTTCTAGGGAAGCAAGAAATTGTTCCCATCAAGATTAGTGGAAAAAAAAATTGCAATCTAAACTTCAAACTTCTCTAGTTCTTCATTCTAAATTCATTTGTTTGTATAAATTCAGGAAACAGCCCAGTGCAACCCAGAAGTTGCTCCATGTGTAATTTGCCAAAGGATTTGCAAAGACTGGTGAACTCAACCTGATTTCCAAGGTTGAAACGTGGCAAGTTTCACACTGCACCTGGACAAGAGGTGGGTGATGGCCTTATAGCAGAATCTGTGGCTGCTCAGTGCACTAGACAGGCAGAGATTTCTGTATTTGGGAGACAACCTCTACTGTCATCAGATAGCTTTACTGCAGTGCACGGAGCCTGAGGGTGGAGAAATCCTGGAAATACAGCAGTACTGCCTTGTGCAAGCAGGTTTGTGTGGTCTCCAATAGCGCTACATCTTCCTTATTTAAGTCTCTCTGCTCTAAGTGAGATTGATTCAGCACAACAAATCACATACCTACGTGCACAGTTCAGCAGATGGGGCACCTAAGGCTTCCTGATCTGCGTAACTCCTTTCCTCTCCTTTTCTTCTTTCAGTTTCTATTCGATTCTCAGTTTTAGCACAGCACATTGTGAGTACAGCTCCAAATGTGGCTCCATGGAGGAGGATTTATGGACAACAACTGTCAGAAATGGAAAGGGTTTGAGGAAGCAGCTAGGAACTGAAAAAAAGGAAATCGTCTCAGGTGGTAGCACTCAAAATGTTTGGAGGGAGATAGTTCAGAGATATGAGTAGTTTCTAACTGATCCATTAACTGCAGGGTCTTCTGAACCACCAGAGTTTGGGATGGGCTCTACCACTCTCAGCCAAGGATCTTCTTCCAGGCCAGATGAGCAGGAGGGCCACCTTGCATGGGATGCCCTAAGATTGACTGAAGAGCCAGACCTCTTACTGAACACTTTGAAAAGCTGGGAGCTGCTGCTTCTCACTGAGAAGGAGGTATCAGCTCTTACTGGGGGAGGACCAGGAGGCACGGGGGTGAATAGATCATGTGGTGAGTATTGCTGCTCTTTGCAAAGGTCGAAGGACATCTCCATGGGCTTTGGGTGCAGGACCCTCATCTGAAATAGATCTCTCATGGGCTTTTGCTGTGCATCTCCTCAGGGGCTTTTTGAATCACCTTGTTCCAGAAAAAAACGGAGCTGTATGGTGATAACCTGTGTGGTCACTAGTCCCTTATCCCTATATTTCAAGTAGATGGGTAAGGAGCTGAACCAGGATTGTTACACAACTTGTCTTTCTTTGCTTTGGAAGAGAAAAGAGTAGGGAAAATCTAGAGCTCTTTTCCAGCAGCTGGAGGTCTTGGACACAAACCCTTCCTCCCAGAGGGTCTTCCTCTGGCTGGATGCAGAGACAGCATCCTGCAGGCTGCCAGCAGGTTCATCCCTCACAAAGAGCAAGTGTGTGAAAGGGAAAATGACAGAAAGAGTTTGGAGAGTCCAAGGAACACAGAGGTCCCAAAAAGGTCCTACAGCCAGGCAGAATCAGGTAGGTTGAGCTGATCACCATGTCATTGTATCTGCAGAGCTTAAGGCTCCTCTAACTTTGCTCCCTGTGCCTGAGCCGAGACAGCAGTGTGCTGCTACAAAAATCAGTGATGTGTGAAAACAACAACAACAAAAAGACCCATAGCAACTACAATCAAAATAGAGGTTTAAATAACATCATGCATAATACATTGCAAACTCCCACCTCCAAGCGAGGGAGAGATGGCTGAAAAGGAGTGTAAACTGAGCCAAAAACAAAGCAAAGCTTTTTTTTCCAAAAGCTGGCAAATCTTTACAATTCTGCAATCTGCTGTAGTGCAGGTTGTGTGAAGCGTGGCAAGCCAAAAAGGCCCCAGTGCCTGAAGAATATTAACTTTCTTTTTTGTTGTTACTTCTGGATTAATCAAAGCTCAGCTTGGCACCTCATGAACACCCATCTGGTGCTGGGAGTGCAGATCTGGACCATCTGAAACAAAACAGGCCCAGATCTTCATGCCAAGGCCCAGTGCTGCTCTGGCCCAGCTCTGTTCCTCATGCTCTCCTGCCTGCCGGCTGCCCCTTGGGCCACCATGTGGTGGTGCCCGGCCTACTGTCACCTCAGCTCTCCCCAGGCTCCAGTGCCAAACTTTGTATCACTTCAGCTTTTTCCCAATCTTGCCCTCTGTTAGACAAGGGAATGTGATGACAGGCTGATGGGCTGTGCATTGATACTCTTTGCACTGGCATCATGTACCTGCTATACTTTTCAAGTGGTTTTCTGTGAAGTCAGCAGAACTGTGTTTCTCTAAGAGGTCAAGAGAATTATCTGGAAGCACTGAGTGTGTCTACTCAGACTTCTGTCCTCCTTATTTCAAGATCATGTCAGGTACAGAGACATCTAAAGCAGCCCCAAGCTTCAGATCCAAAGCGCACAAGCATATATTTGACTTTGAGTGAAAGGATTCCTCTAGACTCCAGTTTTATTACCACTGCGCTTAAAGCTAAGCACTTGTCTTTTGTGGATCCTAACAGCATCAATAATTTACACTGTGAAAGCAGCTAGAGGCCCCATTTAAGCTGAGACTGTTGTACAAACAAAATAATTGACAGTCCCTGCCCTAAAAATCTTTCAGACTGGAAAGTAAATCTGCAATTCCCTTTGTAGTTTGCTCTTCCTTGATTTATTTTTTGCTCATATTTAATCCAACTTAAACATTTCCATACAGCTACATCAGCATGTTATTTTTATATTCAGCTCTTAATGACTAATGAGAAGACTTGACCCTTGTCTTTACTGTTCAAAGAGGGCAGCAGCAGTGAGGCTCAAATGGTGAAAGATTTACTGTAGAGTGACCGGTTCTGCTGAGACACCAACTGAGATATGAGCCTTGGATTAAGATGCTTCTGAAATATTTGTGCAAGCTTTCAGCACCAGCACAGACTTCTTGTCATATCAGCTGTTTGCCGGTCAACAATAAAAACAGTCCTTCCGAATTAACTCTCCCCCAAGGAGTTTGGGCTTAAACCACTCATGATGTTTTCCAAGTGCATTTGGCTACTGATGAATCAGTGTCAGTCCTCTTGTAATTTGGAGCAGATGCAAAAGCAAGATAATGAATGGAACCAAACTCCGTTTTCTGATACTGCTTCATATATTTGGTGTAGTTCAGCAGATGTCACCCAACATAGAGCGAGGTCCTGAAGACAGAGCACCCCTGACGATCAGGCAACTTGCTGCAGGCTGAGTGTTTTTGTTTGAAATTGTCATGAGCTGTCCTTGCTCACTTCTCTTCCCTTCAGGCCAGAACCTCTTCTTTGCAAAAACACTGATTCTCATTTTCCACATGCTGCTGTGGTCTCCTCTCCTGGCTGCCACTTGTCCTCTCCCACAACATGAAGTCCCAACCTGAACTCCGTGGTCCAGTCACTGCTGAGGACAGCAGAAAATTGAGTGTCTAGGTACTTTTTATTTGGTTTTTGAAACACACCCTGCACTGCCAGCAGCCCAGTAGAGCTTCCTTTAGCACTGTGGTGCCCCACTGACTCATAGACAATTTAACGTCCTCTAAAATCCCCCAATACAATTCCATGATAGGAAAATACTGGTTAGAAAACAGCTCATTTCCTCTTTTTTAAGGAGATTGATGGAACTATTTAAAGTCTTTTACAGTAGTAATTGTTTTTTATAACACCCTTAGTATGCACAAAGTTGACCACATTCAATATTCTTACATAATACCTCTGTAGCTGTAACATAATAAGGACTAAAAGAGAGACAGAATAAAACAATAAACAAATATTTTGAAATGGCTTCAGGTTTTTGGATTTTTTTTTTTTTTTTTGGAGGACAATGACAGCAGCAGAAGCTGAGTTTGCAGCTTTCCCAGCTTTGCCTTGTCCAGTGGGGAGCACTCAGGATGCTCCAGAAGCCCCATCTGATTCTCAGATCAGAATCACCCTTTATGCAAGACCCATTTTAGCACCAAAAGGTACAGTTTGGACAGAGAACAGCTGAAGTTCAAGCTGTCCCTAAGCAGCTGAGTCCATCCATCTGGAGCAATGAGAAGCAGTTACCACTTCTGCAAACCACCATGGCCAGGAGCTCTCACAAACTCTCCTCATTGCTACCTGCTCCAGTGATGCTTTGCTCCAAAGTGGGGATCAGTGGTACATAGGATCCATATACAAATCTTGACACGGAGGAAACACCTTGGTCTCCCACAAGCTTCCTTTGTGCTTCCTTGGTACCTATAAAACCAACAAGCGCACTCTGCCCTTCTAATCTTCCATGCCTTTGGGACTTCCCAAGAGCAGCTGCTCTTCTAATTTAGATCACTGACCAGCAGAATAAAAACAATAAAAACTTCTTATCCACAAAATACACCTTCTCAGTGATAAGGCTATCAGTAAAAACAAAAATAAAATCCACTCTTGTTTTGGAGCGAGATTTGAAGCCTGTTTCCTTAGCTAGAGGTGTCAGGACTCCCACATATTTTTTCCAGTACTCCTTCAAACTTTTGGCCCTTTTAGCCTATTGGGGATGTATTTAATGGTGAGGCTTGGCTAGTTTATAGGTCTTTTATTGCAGCAAGGATGGCTAAAATAGGAGTGTAGGAAGTCAGTCCACTGTCATTCTGAAATCTGACTGTGGGACAAAGAGAGCAGGCTTCATAAAAAAGACCAAATCTATCTTCTATGCTTTTCTACTAAAATGTATTTGATAGAAAAGACTAAAAATCATACTGTATCCCAAAGAAAATCTTTCCTTTTTTATTCTTTCTTCTGGGAGAAGCAACCCTCTGACAGATCTGTTTCAAGCAGAGCATCCAGATGCTACACTGAACTTATTTGATTGCTAACTTTCTGAAATCAGCTTTAAGTTAAACAAGTGCCTTCTGATTTCAGGAAGTGGTGTAAGTTAAGGGGACAATCCAAAGCTTGCTGACAGCATTAGAAAAAAACTCTCCTCATCCGAACAGATCTTGGATTAGACCCAAAGCCAGCTGGTCTGAAAGAAAAGAAGGGCAGAATTAGAGTATTCCCCAAGTGTTAAGAGACCTAAGTAAGTCTGCATGTAAATGAAAATAAGGAAAGGCTGGCTGATAAAGATAGTACAGCAGAAATTCCTTTCAAGTTTTTCTTTGTTCCTATAATTTTGGATATGACAGTTTCTGACAGATTAGGCAAGCATCCACTTTCCTTCCGGGAGAAGATGTGGTGAGCACAAGCAAAGGCTGAATACACCACACAGCATAGCAACCCCACTGTTTGAGGTAAGAGCTTTAAGCAAGGAGACCAGCCATCTGGTATGAACAAGAGGTAGGCACACAGGCAGCACACTGCAAGACACACGATTGTATTTGA
The DNA here is from genome assembly GCA_016647715.1 of Pavo muticus. Taxonomy (NCBI): domain Eukaryota; kingdom Metazoa; phylum Chordata; class Aves; order Galliformes; family Phasianidae; genus Pavo; species Pavo muticus. The sequence continues at coordinate 1,516,502 of JACDJE010000066.1, read as the reverse complement.
AGTACATGGTTACCTGCAGTACCAAACAGGAGGTACAAGGAAATTTCTCTTGTCCAAATGCTGAGCAAAGCACATTAAAATACATCAGGCCCAGGGAGTGATAATTCAGTTGACAATACATTCCCATTATTGGTACAGAGGCAGTAACCCCCCCACAATCCACAGGTGACCTCACCGGTGGTGCTTTACAGCCCAACCTGTACCAACCCTTGAAAAATCCCATAACCCTTTTGTAAGCCTGAACATAGACAAAATCCCAGTTTTGATAAACACATGTTGCCTACCAACACCTCCCCATTGCTATCCCCTGTAAAAACAGTACAGACCTCATCCTTGGTGGTGGTTGCATTTGTGTGCAAGGCAGGCATGAATCAATTACTGTTTATAAAATGCTTTTGGCTCCTAAAAGACTAGAAGTACCTCTATAAACATACCACACTATCATAAGCTTTCCGTTGGGCTCCGATGATTGATGAACTTTCAGGCCAGAAATGCCATTTCGATCAACTAAGTCAACCCTGGGCACAACAGAGGCCAGAGAATTTCCTGTAGCAGTTCTCATAATCAGATTAAAATACATGGTTATAGCTTGTGGCAAAAGAGGTAGAAAACAAACAGGAATGTTTCTGTTTTTCCCAGAGAAAGAATAGTGTATCTGCAAAAAGTGTTTTAGCATCAGTGATTCTTATGCTGAAAAACTTTTTAAACGTTTTACATTAAGTTTTCATTTAGGGAACGTTGGTCTGCGCTGTACATTGTAACTTTTTCTACTTAGGGCAGAAGGTTTTTATCCTTTTTCCTTTGCACAAGAACCACAAAATATCTTTTCCCATAATGGTTCGATTGAGTATAACTATAAATTAAAGATGAACTATCTCTATACTGAAGCTCTGTTCACATCAAAATATGCCTATGTCCCATATTTTCCTCATGCTAAGAAAAACTGACATTTGCAAGTGGCTGTGTGTTTTGTACTTCAATGAAAAAGCAGGTTTTAGCTGTGGTTTGTGAAAGGTGGGATTCACTAACCAGAAAAAGGGGAGGATTGGTCTCATTAACATCCCGTTGAGGAGGAACTGCCCTGCTAGAAGGAATATGTTGCAAGTTATGTATCTAAAAAACAACGAAGAACACAGAGTACCCAAAATAATAAGACTTGCCCTTCATGCACAAGTTTAACCCAGTAAAGTGAAGCAGGGTAGGTAGGAAGAATGAAAAATAGAAGTGCTAGACAAAACTTTAAATATGTTTTCTGATAGTGGCATCTGCTCACCTCTCGCCACAATAGTAAGGGTGTCTCAGTCATATCAATGTTTTTCACAAGTCCTCCATGCCTATGTAGCAAAAGCAATAGGAAAAAGTACAGAAAAAAAAAGTAATGTAGATAGCATAACAGGGATAAAATTCAGCTCTCCCAAAATCAATGGCAATTCGGCTGCTGGTTTCAGCATAGCCAGATTTCTCATATACCTAACAGAGCAGATCACTGGTTTTTACATCAGAGCAGTTTCAGATTCTATGCACGGAAGATGCTCTTTGCAAAGGCAGTTTTCACTTACCTTTCTAAAGTCCTAATTCAACCTGGTACTTAAAATCCTTGAGAGAAAGATTATTCATATCTTTACTTTAAGTAAGCGCTTATCTTGTCCAACCGCGGCACAAGATTACAGTCTTTTGGGAAAACACACACGTGGAAAGGAACGAATGTGTTCTCACCAGGAAGATGACAGGTCTGAGTTCTCCCTAACCCTTGCTCTTGAAAATACGTTTCTTTGAGTGACTAAAAAAAAACATTTTTTATTTTCTCTCATTTCAGGGAAAAGTAGTGTTCGTGATTCCTAGATAATGGCAGGAAATGTCTCTATGTTCTCTGCTCAGTGTTACATTTATATTAGCCATGACACCCTCAAGTCTTGGCAGGAGTCCTCATGCTCTGAGATTCCCAAAGGCTTGGGAAATTCTTTGAAACCAGAGGCCGACTGGGTGTGTCCAGAGGCCATGGTAAGATGCAGAATGGCCTCTTCCAGTCTTGCCAACCCTACTGATTCTGAAGCTTGCCATTCAAGCTGGGGAATCCACCATCACTGGTGGATTAGTCGCTGAGGACACCTGCCTTCACTTTCCATTGAGGCTTGAAAGACTTGAAACCTGTCCTCTCTCCGCTTATCTCCTTTCTTCAAAAGGAAAAAGAACAACCATCTGCAAACACATTCTTCTTATTGAAAACACCTTGCTGCATAAGACAGCACGTGCTCTACCTTTCAAGCTGAGGTGATGTAGAAAAGGTCAGTCAATACTTGAAAGAACAGAAAGCTGTTCTTTTTTGGTATTCCCAGTTTTAGACAGCCTCAGCCAGTTCTCTGGACAGAGCACATTTTTAAGAAATTGGTCCAGACAGTACTTTACAGATGAGTCACAGCAACTGAATATCAGAGTGGAACAATGGAGTTGTTGCCCTATCAGGGCTCAGCCAAAAAACAGTTGTTTTCATAAGTCTTTTACCTGATTCTCATCCTCACTGAAGTCCAGTGGGGATGGGGAGAACTGGTTTTATATCAGCTCTAAAGCCTTTCAAGATTTGTAGCAGATATATGTTACAGAAAAGTACATAGCAAATGGGATTGCTTGCAAATGACTAAAAAGTTGTCAAATGTATCAAAAAAGCTGGTAAGCAGGACATGGCATATTTACGGGTTTCTTCCTATCCAATAAAACGTTTTTATATGCATCAATCCTCCTTCAATGTAAAATTCCATCACTTGTTTATTAGCATAAATGACAAGCAGGCCCACTCTAGGCATTGCTGCTATCCCTAGCAGTCACATCACTCCTGAAGTACACAGTCAAAATGACTGCAAAATTGCCCTCAGCTGTCTTTTTATTTCAGGCTTACACAGGTCTTTCATAAAGAGCAAAAGCCACTGTCTTGGAGGAACACAGAAGACTACTACAGCTATAGGACAAAACTTTCTTTCAGTCAAGATAGGTAACGTCCCATCTTCTTATCACTCTCACCCCTACACTGATCTGTGCTGGGTTAGGTTATGTGTCCAACCAAGACAAATCTGTGTCATGCCATGGCAGGGGTGTGTGGCCTAATTTCTAAATGGGACAGGTTTTTAAGTGCCTGAATTGAGATCGAATAAATTGAATAGATTTTCAGAAGTCTTAAACATCTGCCCATGGAGAAAGAAAGAAGAGGGTTGTAGGGATAGAGGGAACAATTTTTTTTAGTTTGAATAACAAAAAAATCACTAACATCTACTTTAAGTTGTCGAGGAGTCCTTAAGTAAGACGCACAATACTCAGAGATGTAAGAGAGACAGTACAGTATTACGGATCAACTATCTAGCACAGAGAAATCAAATGATTTTTTAAAAACTTCTGTGGAGATGGGGGCAGAGCCAGAAGTTAGATATTTCAAGTGGTGACCACACATCCTTCCCTGAAAGCTGGCAGCTAACTCCCCATACATTTTTTTAAAACCATTATGGAAGTTGTCATGTTCTATGACATGTTGATCAAGGTTTGCCATTCAAGCAAGGGGCTTCACTTAACCTCAGACCTGCTTTAGAGTTGCGCACACATCCAAGCAAAAACACACACACAAGTCAACAGATCCATACTGTCATGGAGACAAATGATATTCTTTCAGGGCTTCAGGCTGAGGGAGGGGGCCAAAAGCACTTGGCAGTGCTCAGACCTCCCAGCCTGTGAAGACTTCCAGGCTGCTCTGTGGCTGCATGCTTTTCACTGATTTTCAGGCCACAGGAACATGACAAGAGGTTTATAATCTCCTCCATCTTTTCTACCTTTTCGGTGTAAGAGTCAAAAAACAAGATGTGGGAGGTGACAGGGCAAGGAGATGGGGAATTTCCCCCCCCATCCCCATAGTTGACGCTTCTTGAGTACTTTAGAGCTACCAGTGTATTTCTGTGGGTCTTCTTTGCTTTGTCTTAAATATGTTGCTAACCCTTGGACAGATCCACTGGCTTAAGCGGTTCAGCTACATCTAGATGCCTGAGTCAAGTCTCATGTCCAATCCCTCAGGACTATTCTTGTTAAAAAGCAGAAGATGCAAAAGACTAGATGGATATAAAACAATGTGGAGAACTTTCAGGACCATAGCGTACCTTAAACCTTCTGAGATACAAAATCCCTGCTGCCTTTAGACCTTGTCACATACTTTCTCTTGACGATGTGACCTACGTATATTGAACCCCATACAACAGGTCATGCAGATGCACCAACTTATACTAAGAGGACTGAGGCCCATCACCTATTTTTCAAGTAAGACACATTTATAGCCTTAATTGCTCAGCTAAAGACATGCCAACTCTTCTGCAAGTACCCTGTTAAAACTCAGGTAAAGTACCATTGATGTCATAGCTGACCAACCAGGGTACCTTCTATAGTGAGACAACTGTAAGTTGAAATAAGTAATTGCTCCCATTTATCTGACACTTGTGAGATTGCGTTTGGAGCAATGTGTCCAGACCTGGCAATACACTGATGTACTAGACCAAAATGCATTTTATCTATAATTCAGCTGTTCTGGGTTCCAAGACTAATGGTTTATAAAGAATGTGGTTTGCAGTATTGATTCAGATCTCAGTACAGGTTTTTTCCCAGGAATATCAGGTGAGGCTACTTGTTTAGCTGTATAAATTCCTTCTGGGATTTTAAGGGCAGAAAAATGAGTCATTTTTTCAACAGAAACTGCAGGTATGACCAATCTGAGAACAGCAGATGCATTTTACAATGAAATTATGAATAATAAAACGTAGACACTATTATCTACATATAAAGCTTACACATTATTATATAGAGAGTAAACCTCTATACATGGGATTGTATACCACTTATTTAGGTTATATCAATGCTTTTGAGCTGTGTTACCTTCTGTTTCTCCTTCCTTTACTCTCAAGAGAAGATACCAACTGCTTTTTAAATGTATCAGCACCAATCTATGAATCATCAATTGTTTCTCTGTTAATCAGAGAAAAACTTCTCACCAGACATTTCACATTATTTTATGTCTGCTATCTGAAAATGAGTGTTTCCTCCCTTTCTGTATTGCAGTATGGGAGTAATAGTAGATATACAACATGTACAAGGTTTTCAAGACTACATGAAAAGCAGTATGTGAAAATCCAACAGAAATACATATTTCAAAAATGCACCTAGAACTGCAGAAATAACGTATGTTGTACTTCATTACTAAGACTCCTGTATCCCTCAAGCCTTCATCTTGTCCATACAAGAAAATAAAACAAGTCAAGGACTGTGCTTTGGCACAGGAGCCAGCTGCCCAGCAGCTCGTATCCAGACAGCTAAGCCCTTTCACCCCCCCAGAACAAGATGCCTGTGGCCAAATTACCTACTGGCGATGGCCGCTGGCCAACCAAGTCCCCAGACAGTGCCCAGGCGCTGTCTGGAGAAGCACTAGCTGGTGTGGGCTGGAGCTGTGCTAACAGCTTTATAGTATGGACAGGTATAAACCAGCACTCAGGGCTATGCCTTGTCCCTGTTTAACCTGTTAGGATAGATGTAGCTATAACATCCTAAGGCTCTTGTATTTGCAGGCATTTCCTCTCTCTGTCATTGCAGAATAATGGCCTATGTTAAACCAAAGCTCAACAGTAGTTGAAGAATCATGTCAGCAAGGGCATAAAATAGAGAGGCAGAACAGAAATTCTTAGAATTTATCATCTATGAGAATTGACTTTTTAAGGTGTCTTTAAAGGGCTAGGACAACTGTAGTTTTTCTGGAAGCCTACAGGTAGTCACGTGAGGAGGAACTGGGGGTAAAACCCAAAGTATCTGTCAAGTTCTAGAAACACAGTATTAACAAGAGGAGACAGATCAAACACAGCACGCCTGCCACTTACAGCCCGGCTTCTAAAATGCCAAAAGACACAGCTCTTATTTTCAGGTCATGTTTCCACATCCTTCTACAGTATCTTTGAACAACTTGATGGAGACACATCCCTGAGGGGCCACCATGTATGCATTGGCTATGCCTGTCATTTATCATCACTCTGGAAGTGTTCATGAATTACTCTCCACATATACTAGTTTATTTAGAGATAATTCGAGTTGCTGCATGTGTGAACAGGGCCTTTCATTGAAAATCTGTAAGCAGCCAGACTGAGGGAGGGCTTGTGGGGAACTGTGATAAAGTGTTGCAAGCAAATGACACCCCAAACAGTTCTACCTCTGCAATGCCAGCATGCTGCCCGCAAATGAGGGAAACATCATAGCAAACAGCTGTCACTTTTTTGCTAAGCCAAAAACAGAAGTTTACATATTTATTTAGACTCAGCTGACTGTTGAAGTATACACATGTAATACTGACCATAGATGCAGCAATGGCATGTTTCAATGGTATCTTGTTTTCCATTAACCTTCCCAGCGAGACCAGAAATGGGTAATTCCAGTGCAGAAGAAAAGAAGAGAGAGGATAAATTACAGTAAAATAGGTAAAGTCCACTTTCTATCTATCTCCATGTCTTGGAATAGCTTGGGGTTTATATTAACAGAGGCTGAGTGGATGCCAGGTTTCCACTTTCCTAGAGGGTGGAAGGCTTGAGGATACGCTTCACTAGTAGAGATTGAAAAACCTAACACAACTTCCCACTCTGTGAGTATTAATAAAACTGCTATCAATGTCATGTCAATCGCCTTACAATTCTAATTGCAATTACAATTACTCCTTACAGTTTGAATAAATAGTTCTGCACTGACAAATCACTTGTCTAGTAGTGTAGTACCATTCAAGGTCTCAAATGAACCTCCTGCTCTTCTCAGAAGATGTATTACGAGCCACCAACAGCTGATATATAAAGGCCATGGTAACCTGTTGAGCTGAAGCAGAATAAAAAACACCTTTCTGTATTGGGGAACACAGACATCCTAATTTTAGCCAATATGATGGTTACAAAAATATTTTCTAAAAGCATGTTCCAATGCAATTATTACAGTATCTTTGAATAACCCCTGGTATTTCAAAGCTGGAAAAAGGGATGTTTAGCTTAATTTGCAACCTGAAATAAATATATAGGTTTGAGAGTGACTGTTAATGTATAGCTGATTCGGTTGGTGGCCCTGCCTGCCTCAGGGGGGTTGGAGCTTGATGATCCTTGAGGTCCCTTCCAACCCAAGCTATTCTACAATTCTATGATTCTGATGTAATTGTCCCAGTTGCGATGACTGTCCAAAACTAGACCACCCACTATACTGGTCTGTGCAAAATGCTAGAGGCCTTTCTGTTAACAAGTGATCTTCTGAAGAACTCTATTTACCTCTCAAAAGCTGAAAACTTTGAAACCATCTAAAAATCCCTATCTTTGTTCCAGACACCAGCACTCAATCTCACAACATGCAAGCAACCTATGAAACCAAGCTCACTCCTTCTTGCAGAAATCTGGCTTCCAATACTAGCAAAGAGGCTAAAATCTTGACTGTTGAATCTATTCTATATCAAAAAGTTGTTACTGCTAATGAAATTCTGCAAGGACAATATTAATGATAGTCTATGCTACACCAAACTGTATTCTACTTAACCCTGACCTGCAAACAGGATTATTACACCATGAACAGGAGCATCTCCAGAATTTAAGTCATGACTAGATGTCACCATGGACCATTGTTATTTCTAAATCACAGTTTGTCTTGTTCAGCTAATTCGGTCCAGTATCAATATATACATGGACCTTCTGCTCTTTGCATATTGTCATTCACATGGCTTCAATCAATTTATCTGGTGTAGGCCAAGTTATTCCTTCCTTGCAGTGGAGCTGAAATGCTAAGAGTTAACAGTTTTATCTGGAGAAGAGTATTTTAGGCAGGTTATATATATATATATACATACACAAATTTACATGTGTATTTATACATATACATATATATACACAAACATATATATATATATATATATATATACACACTAGGTGCATCTACAGAAAGGGTAAAAAAGGAAGATCCAAGGAAATGCAGACCAGTCGGCTGCATTTTAGTCCCTGGGAAAACTATGGAACAGGTCCTTGCAAAAGCAATTTCTAAGCACACAAATGACAAGAAACTCTCTGTAAAACAAGAAACAGTCCGTAAAACAAAACAACATGGATTTACTGAAGGGTAAATCATGCCCGGCCAAACAATTTGCTCAGTTGAGGAGAGGAAAGCTGTGGATATCATCTACCTTGATTTTAGCAAAATGTTTGACAGTATCCCACAAAATCCTCTTTGACAAGCTGTTAAGATAAGGACTGGACAGATAAAAAATCCACACTAAAAAAAATGACAGAACTGTTGAACTCAGAAGCTGCTGGTTAAAGGTTCAAAGTCAAGCTGGCAGGTGGTTGCAAAGGAAATTTCTTGAGTCAATGTGATTCAACTGTAGAAATGATCTGGTTGATAGGATTGAATGCACCCTCAACAAGTTTTAGGCTGAACTAGAAAAGGAGGTAGATACACTAGAAGGAAAATGCACCATATAGACAGATTTCAACAGATTTGGCCAATAAGAATGAGTTTTACCATGAGGTTCAGCAAAGACAAATGTCAGGTCCTGAACCTGAGATGCAATAATCCCAAGCAGTAGCACCAGCTGGGCACTGGCTGGCTGGGCAGTATCCCTACTGAAAAATCCCTGGGTGTCCTGGCAGACAGAAAACTGAACACGAGCCAACTGTGTATCCTGGCAGCAGTGAAGGCCAGCAGCATCCTGGGCTGGATTAGCAAAACTATAGCTGGCAGATCAAGGCATGTGTTTTCCCTACTCTATTTGGCACTAGTTAGGCCACAGCTGGAACGCTGTCCTGTTTTTCTTTCACCGGTTGAAGAAAGACATTGAGACACTGAGATGGTCCAGAAGGGGCTGGAGAACTTCACAACTGAGGAAATGCTGACTGAATTGTCCCTGTTCAGCCTTTGGATGTAATGATTCAGAGTGGGGGAATCAAATAACTGCCTTCCAATACCTAAGGGGTGCTTGTGGATAAGACACTGAGATTCCCTCCAATGTGACAGGAGAAGAAGTAACAGGAACAAGTGGCTTCAAAGGAAATTCCACCTAGATAATAAGAAAAAATGTTGCTGTGAGAACAACTAAAGATTAGGATCAGTTGCTTGGAGAAGAGTTGAATCTTTCTCATCAGAAATACTAAAGATGTGGCTTGACTCAGTATTGAACAACCTAATCTGCAGCTCTGCTTTCAACAGAAAGTTGGACTAGATGATCTTAAGAGTTCTTTTCCAACCTAGACTTCGTGTTTCTGTGATTCTCTTCCATTTCTTCTTAGTATCTACTTTGCTGCATATATGTTCAGGGGAAAAATTGTCCTGAGCTATTGAATTTGGAGCAGAAAGTAGTAAGAATGCAAGAGTATTTGTTTCGTATGAGTGCATAAGATAGAAAGAGTTAAAGATCTTTTGCTAGCTCATACAGCAGCTCCAGCTCCTGCATATCCAGACTTCTAATGCCTGGGCTGCACCCTCACCTGGCAGACAGCCTCCACGCCAGATTTCTGTACAGTGTAACCCTGCCCAGAAGGGCAGTGAGCCTCCTGCTTCTCACTGTCTAGGTTTCCCCTGACTGCTGACTTGTTTAATGCTCCACATCACGCACCAGTGCAAAGCACAAGCACTTCCATCTTCCATCTCTGACATGAGTGGGCATGCAAGGTTCAGCCTCCAAGTGGGTGCAGCAATTCCCCATGAAAGTGAGGAAAAGAGGCGATTCACTGGTAGAGGCAAAACTGGTTACAGAGAAAGGTCTCAGCCCACCAGAAGCCCATCATGGCTACAAGCCCAAGAGATGACCGGATTCCCATAGATAAGATACCCCCGAGTCATCAGCCATAGAGTTAACCATACCAGCAGCAACACATGCATGAGGCAAACAGATCACGCTATGTAATTTTTGTCTGGGTGCCTTAAAATTCAAAAGCCTGCCTAGCAACAAAGGGTTATTTTTCTGTAAGGACGAACACTATGATGGACACAATAAAGAGGATGGATTTTTCAGTCACACTGAAGCTTTCCTGACCTCCACATGGAGGCAGAAGGGGAGTTGGGCTGGTGGGAGATGGAAACCATAAGCAGGATGGCTGGGTAGGAGTTGGGGACAGCCAATCACCACGGCATACCTTTGGGATGCCTTCTACCTGAAGTATTGCACGTGAAATACCTCTCCAAAATTGCTTCAGATAAATAGCAATTCCTACCCTGAGGAGCTGGAGATGTGTCTTATCCCACACTCCTCCCTTCCCCACTCCTGGCTCCTGAGTTGCCATATGTGAGCGTGACGCAGACACCTCCATAGCTATTAAACACAATGAGATGTTTGAGACAATGGGAATCCACTGGGTGGAGCAATCCTGGAGGTGCTTGGGGTGATGCCTGGATGTATTTTGCTTGGCTCCACTTGCAGGTTGCCAGTAGACCGTACGTCACTGTTCTCTGTCCCAACAACATACTAGCACAGCTTCGCCAGCCAGGCAGGGAAACAAGAGCACTTGTAGTGGGTCAGGCAGCAGCCAAGCAGCCACCATGGAGCCATTTGGAAATAAGGAAGTGAGCAGAGTAAGCACCTATTTTTGCAGAAATGATCTGCAATTAAATTGATACTAGCTGTTCCAGGCCACCCACAGGAAGACAACTTAAGGCTTGAGAACAGGCACTAAGCACAGCTTCACAAAGGCAGGAAACTGATGAATTCATGTATTTATACCCATTTCCCACATAACAGGGTCTAGGAGATCACTGTCTGTCCATTTTCGCTCTGTTTAATACAGTTGCTGAAAGCAATTAAACATGTCAGAGAACTGAAAGATAATGAGATTTCTACCCATTGTGCAAAAGCAGCTGAGCGGAGGAGAGAAACCCTAAAATTGCCTGACCAGCTTGGGGATGAGTTTTCACACTGCTGGAGATCAGCAGTTTCAGATGGGGACCAGCTGTGGCTCTGGGCTATGTGCGCCAAGAAGGCACAGATTCTGCCTGGGGATGTGAAGCAGGGATGGGCAGGTGACTGACTGGAAAGGGAAGTGGGACACGGACCTCCTGTGTCTATGTTAAAGAGGAATCACTGGGTGCTGGTCTCTGAAGCTTGGGAAAATATGATGTACTCAAAGTGACAGCAAAGTTAGGTAGAAATTGCATTTCGGTTTCTTCCTTATATCTACTTAGACGCTCAGTGGGATTTACTGGGAAGCATTTTGCAACCACTGGATTCTTGACACCTGACAAATTCTGATATTTAAAATGTTTTTCTCTGTTCCATAAAATGGGGTCTTCACATCATACACAAGCGAAGTGAAATGTGGGATGGCCAAGATGTCCAGTGCTCTGCTCTTCACCCTGCAAGCACTGAAGTGTCCAAGGCTGCAAGGAAGAGCTTGGGCTACTCAAGGAAAGCGCAGCAGCAGCTCCTGTCTTCTGTCCTCCCTGAACAAAAGCAGTTGTAACTGCTGAAACACTGGGGTTTGTAGTTTTGCATTTTTAAATAAATTGATAAGGATTTGGAAGTTTTTCTAAAACACCTAGCTAGCAGGTAGAGATTTGGCAATGGCCGACATACTCTTGGATGTATGAATTTGGAGCTCAGCTCCCTGGAACTAGATGATCTCTTCCAACCCAAACCATTCTGTGATTTCTTGTCACATCGAAGCATTTCAGGGTCTTCACCATGAACCTCAGAGTCCTTCTGAGTGCTCATCCACCACCTGCTAACTCTGTGGACAGACCACTCTGATTTGTATTAGAAATCCCATCCTCATATACAGAACTTTGCACAAATGAGGTCATCACCCCAGAATGACCAACCGTTATGACATGGGTAACAGTAAGAATGACAAATACTACAGTTCTGGCTAGTAACAAAATATAGTTGGCTCTCAGTTGGTTCAAGGCTCAGTTATAACAACCAAAGCATGATGGAGACACACAGTAACGAAGACAGACAGTGGGGTGATGTGGGAGTGATAAGAAGTGGTTAGATTCTTCTTACGCAAGCAAATCTTGCTGCGTCTTGTCTTAGGAAACTATTTCAACTATCTCTCCTATATAAAAGGAGGATAACCTAATTGAGGGTTAAAAATGGGAAATCCTGCAGCTGAAAGAATATCCATCACAAGGAGGCACACAGGAGATGGCTGAGAGAGACATCAAGGGTTTCATGAGAGCTACAGACTATTCAGAAAGGGCTGAATTTTAAAGCTTTTAAAGCTTTTTTTCTCTAACCTGGGATGCTTTCTTCTTAGCTTAGCAGACCCTGAGGTCCTAATCACCGCTAGGTGTTTAGACGACTTGGCAATCTTCCTGAACATTTTCTTTAAAATGAATAAACTTTACAAGCACTAAGCAAGTCACAAACTGCCTTGACTTCCAGGAATAAGAAGAAGGTTCAGAGAATGCAACCCTGGAGTCCCTGATGGAAATTCAGCGAATCTCATGGCAGAACCTTCCCATCTCCACCTTCCTTTCCATTCAATTTTCTACCCTGTGCACATTTGCTATGAGGCAGTCGGGATGTCTCTGTGCAGCCAGGCTCATTCCAACTGGCAGCTCTGGATCAAAGAGCACTGGAAACATTAATCACCAGCATGCCTAATCATTTCCAATCACAAGAAGCTTTTCTCTGTGACCTGGCATATAAACACGGAGTCATTTCATTCACTGGTTGACAGACCAGAAACCAAACAATCCTTATCGTACCTAATTCATCTTACTCCTCCGAGTCATAGATGGATCAGCCTGCAGTTCTCCAGCAGCCGTGGCAAACTTTAGGCGCTTTACTTAATCAAACTAATTAGCGACCTGTCTGTAGCGCCTTTTATCTGTTGGTGCCAAAGTAGTTTACAAGCATTAAGTGCATCTAATTTTGTGATAGCAGAGCAAGATGTGGTCAGTATTTTTAAAAGCACCTCCAGTAACGAGGGAGAGCTCTTGGTTTAAAGCCCAGAGGGGGCTCAAGGTGGCAAGTATAGCTGATGCATGAAAACTGCTTTGAAAATTAAGTGAGCAAATGGTGAAGTCAGGGAGGGAGCCCAGGAATTTTGATTGCCAGCTATCTGTGCTGCCCGCACTGCCATATGGTTTGTAGCAAAAGGCAAGAAATAATCAAAGCAGACATCTGTGCCCAGAGCCTTATCTATTTGGGCACCATCCTCCGGACAGCCGCGCTTTGAGCACAAACAAAGCATAATGAGATCTCCTCTCCCATCAGTGGGTCTGAAGGAGACGTTGTACCTCTTGCTCCAGTTCAAGAATACGTGTGTGTGTTTGCCACCTGTTTGGGAGTTTGCTCCCTCAGTAACACTGATTTCTCACTTAATGCCAGGAGCACAACAGCACTGTCACTGTTGGAAGGAGAGCTGACAGAAAGCTAAGGGTGTTTTAGCTTTCCTTGGCTTGGGGGGAAAAAAAGAGAGAATTATGTCAAAAGTCAGTCTGTTCCAGGGCAGCTTGTTCCTGCTTTGAAGGAGAAGCAAGGGGTGGAACTGGAACCTGCTGCTACACCTGAGAGGCTCCCACAGGTAAGAGCCAGTGATGGGGCTGTGCCGCAGTCTGCAAACATGCAAGGCCTTGAGACTTACTCAAAACTGTCTGGTGTACATTTTCTACCTTGTCCCCAGCGCATGGTATCAGAGGTATCAACACAGAGCAATATTTCAGTGTCTTTTCCCTGGGAGCAGATGCCTCTGGGAAGAGATGAGGGGAGTCTGGAAGGGGTGCATGAGCACACAGAAACTTCCTTCCTACCCAATTCACTGCAGTGGGTTGGTTTTTAGTTAAATGAAGGATTTCCTGGCAGAAAGGCTGCCAACCCAAAGCTTGGGAGAGCTGGATTTCAACACCTGCTCAGCCACAGGCTCACTGCCCGGCCATGCACAAGACACTCAGAAGCCACTTGTATAATGGTATTGACATATCTGGCTCCTGGTAGGAAGCCCACAACACCGAGCTGGTGGGATGCAGAAGATTAGGCGTCTATGAATAGGTTTGGCAAGAGGCAGTGCATCCTGTGATGGCTGCCAACCAGGGCAGAATGAAGTGCCAAAAGGCAGGGGCAAATCTCCCCCAAGTCTCTGCTACTTGAATCACATCCTCAATGAAAATTGACTGTTGGGTGGGCAGTGAGGGGCTGCTTCACCCTCCACTGCATCAGTATCTGTGGTAGCTTAGCCCCATTATCCTCCTCACTCCCATCTTCCCGCACCAGGTTTCCACAACACTGTGCAGACCCCACATTGCACTTTATCCATTTGATTCCCAGTACCAATCTGCTGCAGAAGCTAAAAAAACAAGTGGGAGGAAGGGACTGATCACAGGAGCTGGGTCCCTTCTGTTGCCTTGATCAGGGAGCAGGAACCAGACAGGGCAGCTGGAAGCAGCACCACCTTCACCAGCTTCAGGGAGAGGTGCCAGAGCCAGTCCCCGGGTACTACTTTCTCTCTGCAAATGGCTGGGGACAAGGAATTCGTACCTCTGCTTGCTAGTCAGGCACAGGGAGGAGGTAGGGGAGGCTTTGGCTGTAGTGTTGCACAAACTCTAGGCAGCTCCTAAATGGCAAAGCAGAGCTGTACCCCCCTCCAGCTGTGAGCAGTGTTGTTTCGGTTGCTGACCTGGCAGAGGCAGCATCTCAGTGCCACCTCAGTACTGTGGGCTTACAGGTCCCAAGAGAGCAGGAGACAAGGCAGCCTGAGGCATCATGGCCAACACTGCCAGCAGGATCGCTCTGGGCACCTGGCAGTTGTAACAGTGTCCTAGAATCATAGAATCGTCAACTACCCGGAGTTGGAAGGGACTCGAGAGAATGATCGAGTCCAAATCCTGGCACCATGCAGGACCACCCAAAATTCAAATGCTATGTCTGACAGTGTTGTCCAAACTCTCCTTGAACTCCGTCAGCTCAGGGCTGTGACCAGTACCCTGGGCAGCCCGTTCCATGCCCACCGCCCTCTGGTGCAGACCCTGACCCTAACCTCCACCCGCCCCTCCTCTGACGCAGCTCCATGCCGTTCCCTCGGGCCCTGTCGTTGTCACAGAGAGCAGAGCTCAGTGCTGCCCCTCCGCTGCTTGTGAGGAGCTGCAGCCGCCATGAGGCCTCCCCTCAGCTCCTCTGCTCTGGGCCAAACAAACTGAGAGACTTCATCTGCACCTCACACATATTGCCCTCCAGATTCTTCCCTGTCTTCGTAGCCCTCCTCTGTACACTCTCTAATATCATGTCCTTGCATTGTGGCACCAAACATGCACCCAGTGCTCGAGGTGAGGCCGCACAGTGCAGAGCAGAGCGGGATAACCCCTTCCCTTGCTTGGTGGCAGTGCTGGGCCTGGTGCACCCCAGGGTGAGGTGGGGACTTGGGCCTGGTGCCCAAGACTTTTTCTATAGCTGCTCTATTTCCTATCATCAGAATGGGAACAAGGACAAAACACTACCAAATATCTCAATCCCATGGGGAGAAGAGGCAGATGCTGGAACACTTCAAGATATGAACCATCCAAAGAAACCTTCTTTTCTTATAGGTGACCAGCTAGCATTGAGACTGTCCTAGACACTGGCTATGGGTGCCTGTGAGGAAGGTCTCAGGAGCTGCACCACCAGGTTAACCTTTCCCTGTTCCTGAGAGTACAAGTAAAAAAGGAAGGACTCGTGAGAGGAAGGAAAGGAGCTGCTGCTGACGCTGTAGGAATGAAACTGGTAATGTCAAAGTCATAGGAAAGTGAACTGTTCTGATAATGATCATTTTCTGGTGTGGAAAAATGAACTTGAAACAGTTAGTTAACTTTTCCCAAGCTCTCAACAGTTGAAAACAAGGTCTTCTAGTGGGATGCATCAGGCAGCCAGCGACCAGCTGCCTCTGACACACTCAGCAGGTCAGCTTCTTGGCTGGCATAAAGCAGTCCAAATCTATCACAGTCAATGGAGTAGCATCGATTTCTTCAGGTAAATAAAACATGGTTCTCCTGCTGCTTCTTCAAGAAGACAGCATCCATGGGGCTGAAGTTTCCTAATCTGTCTGAAGCTTCTGACGTGTCTTCCCTGCCAGTAGAAAGGCAGAGTTGCTGTGGAGAAGAATGGCTTAGCAAAATCTTGGATTAATCACAGGCAGCCAGTCATTCATCTTCCCAGAGCCAAGAAAGCTGTTGGTAACCTTGTTCTTCCCTGGGAGTTTTGCAACTGTGCTATGACACTGCTAACTGAAGTTAATATACCCTTCCTCTGAGCAAAGCTTTTTAGCTGAGCCTTGGCACTAACAGCAGGCCCCACAGCTCAGGGACCACAACAAGCACCCATCTGTCTGTCCCCACATATCTGCATGGATGTGCCCTACATAAAAACAAAGCACCAGATGCAACCATGACAACTGTGGAGATGCACACTGCTGTCACCTGAAGGAGAGTCAAGGAAAAATGAGAGAGGAGTGCTGGTGGTGCCTTTTTCATCATCTCCTTCCTCTCATTGGAAATTTGCTACTGTTAACACAGAAAAATGGTAAGATGCAGTAAGACGCTCAAGTCTGAGCATACCATCGGAGCAGGATTGCTACTGGCCTCTTTTGTCTTGACCTGCTGCATTTTTGATGTTCAAATGAACACAGCTCCCGTTCTCTGTTCATTCACTAATTAGATTTGAAAGTGGGTCAAAGTGAAACCCATGCCATTTTGCTTAAATAAAAAGGAAACTAGAACAAAATCAGCAATAATCAAAACTCAGCTTTTGGCTTCTGCTCACCTTCTCCTTTGATTTTCCATCCTCTAGTTTATCCAAAAATATTCGCTGTTATAAAAATCTGCATGTGTGAATAAACATTTTGAGAAAAGAACACTGCAGCAAGCAAGGGGGAGAAATCACAGCTTTTTCAGTTCCGTGAAATATATTTGTTCAAAACTGAGAATGAAATTAAGGGATAAAAAACTTCTTCCAGAGAAGCCACCATTTTCATATGTTTTCCATAATGACAGGCTTGAATATACTCCATGTCTGTTAGTTTTGTAAGAGCACTGTTATCCTGTAAGTGCAAAAACAAACACAAAACCTTTGGCCACCCATCAGTGACTGAATGACAAATAGGTGAAAGAGGGTTGTATTTCTGTTAACTCTCTCAGATGAAAGAAAAAATAAAAATAAAAATAAAAAACAAGGAGTGCACAGGGATGAAGAGAGATGGCTACGGTTTTCTCTTGCTTTGCTGAAGCCCTGGAGCATCATCTTTCCAACGAAATCTCTGGGAAGGTGTCATTGCTTATGATTTTATGTAAATAGTCTGCTGCTATCATATTCTCAATGCCCACGGATTTAGGACTTTATTCCTACTCACTGTAAGACAGTATTTATTAATGTAAATAATTTTGCCACTGCAAAGTGGGTACATCACCTTCAGGGGGCATAGAGATGGCTTCATTGGGAGCCTCCACTGCTGATAGTCCTGCTTGCAAATGGGGACATCTGTGAGAAGAATCATGCTGCTGATAGCTGATAGCAAGAGCCCTCCCTCCACCAACAGGAAGGCAGGCTACTGCCTGGGACAAAAGCAGTGCCTTGACACCAGGCCACTAACAGTGTTGGAGCTTAGCCACAAGGACATCCGCTCACAGCAGCTTTCCAACATGGCATGGATGGAGACACTGAGATGCAGGGAGGGACCTGGGAATCAGAGCTCATCACAGAAACTCAGCAAAATCTATCTATTCAAAAACACTTGCAAGAGTCACATCTCAGCAGCCTGGCTGCATTTTCCCCCTCTCATAGCCATTTAATCAGCCTGAAAAAAACTCTCCAAATGCATCACTCCTCTCTGAGCATCTCCCAAAAGGAAAAGCTACAGAAGTCAAGCTTGCCTTTAATGGTGATCAAAATATTCCAACTTGTTCTTAACAAAGTTCTGATACTTTCTGCCTTCCCCTGTGCTTGTCTACTTTTAGATCTCTGTCCTTTAATTTCTCTGACAGGTGGGTGGAGTGCCTGGTGCGACATCAGTGGAGCCCAGCAAGTGGGTCAGGTTCAGCATGGGACCTCCAGGGACCACTCAGCTTGTGAGAGCTAACTGCAGTTTCTGTATTATTTGCAGCATAGACAGCGCCAGACAGATCTTCATTGGGTGCTTTGTTCTGATAGCTTCTTCTGACTCATACAGGCAGATGCAGCGGCAAGGGGGATTAATCTCATTCAGCTTCAGACAATATGAGTGTAGGAATAGACATCTCAACCAGCTGTCTGCCCTCCCCTCACAGTTTCTGGAGGGAAACAGACATTATCTGAGGGTTACTCACCTGTTTTAGGCAATTGCCTTAAATCAAGATGGCTCAATGGCTTTTGATCCAATAGTTTAAACTATGCCATGTACTGGAGAATTTCCCTATCTCTGGGATGGATGGAGGAAGGTGCTGAGCATTGTCAGGACTCTGAATGTAAAGGTAGAATGACAGAAATGATCTGCCCTGCATTCAGTATCTTTCAGATCACTCCCCTTCACCCAACATCTCTACATAAAAAGCTCAGTATTTTAGAATAATGGAATAATGGAATATTTTAGAATAAAGCTGCAAAGCACAGTTCAAGGGAATATTCCCAGTCACTGCTGATTAAATTCTTACTGCTGTTACACTGCTCCTTCACATGCTTTTGGCTCATGACAACTAGCACCTTCCTGAATGTAGAGCAGCAGTCAAGACAGACCATTCCCAATAATCAGCTGGCTGTAGTCACCCAGTATGGAAAGCTGGAGGGTTGATGCTATGTGGATACAGGCTGTCCTGTGACATTTGGCAAAGTGACAGAATCACAGAATAGTTAAGGTTGGAAGCGGCCTCTGGAGGTCAAGAAAGCAGCCTTGGGTGTGTCAGACTGACTCGTCGTATATCCCATGGCTCTGCTTCAAAACTCATTTTTGCCACGTTATTTTTCTTTTCTCCAACTAGAGCACTGCTTTGGGCTTTCCCCAGTTTCTCTATTGCAGCAAGGTAGGGTACAGGACTGGAGTTCAGGGACTCCTACACAGGCAACTAAGCTGTCTTGTACTTTCCTGCTGGCTTCTGTAGCCCCAGCTTTGGCAGCTTGCAGACAAAGTATGTGGCCATTAGCACGCTGCTTTTCAATCTGTCTTTGCCTTGCTTCAGGATCACACGGTGCACAACTCCCACTGGGAGCACAGATGAGACCGTTGTTGGCTGTTCTGCAGTGATGAGTTGGTCCTCAGATGTTTGTTAAATCAGGGCTGTCACTGGGCATCACTCATTCCTGTAGTCATGGGATGTCCATAATAATCAAGGTGGAGTTACTTTTTGCTACCCGTACTGAAATGTGAATAACAAGTCCAATTTCATCCTTCTTACAGGACAATTCAAAAGCAAAACAAGATGATGATGAAAAGATGACAGAACAGGTCAGTTTTGTTGTCTGCAAATTTTTCACGGAAACTCAAAAAAAACCCAAACCCTGACTATATGATTCATAAATACTAAAGGCTGAGAGAAACCAGTAAAATGATTTTGTCTGACCTCCCGCCTAATAAAGACCACAGAATTTCATCCAGTGATTTCTGCCTGAAGCCCAATAATTTGTGGTTCTAACAGAACATCTCGACCAGCCTACTGTCCAGCTTTGATGTGAGGATGTCAAATGAGGTGCTAACCACTTCCTGTCAAAAACTGGCTCTTCTACAGGGTGTCAGCAGTTCTTCAGCACTGCATAACTTGCCATAGCCTTCCTGAGGACACAAAACTTTTCATGTGTTTTTGCCCTTTTAATCAAAACTCTCAAATCGTCAAAATGAGGTAAAATAGGGATTTTGAAGCACAAAATACTGAATAAGGACATGCCAAGAGAAAGAAAACAGAGCATCTCAAAGTAATCTTTTGTAGCTGTTAAATGGGTGAAATCAACATTAAAATGCAATTCAAGGTCCACTTGTTTTCCCACTTGAGATAGCACAGCAGAGAAGTTATTTTGGTTAGAAACAAAAATTTTCCAAACATACACTTATCTGTCTGTATGACTTGCTAGGAAAACACATTTATATGGTTATAAAAGCAGTTTTTTTCTACCACTTGTAAAGCTTGCTACAGTTTCACAATAACAAATATTTCCAAAGCAGAGACCTTGAAGGGCCAGAGTAAAATCCACTTCAGAACCGTTTACCATAAGACAGGCTCAGTAAAAACAGAGCTTGCTGTTAACTGCACCTTCCAACCTTTTGTTTCCACTTTTTTTGTGGTTGGAAGCACTGATGGAGTAGTGAAGACTTTTTCATTTTTTTAAGGAAACAAACCCAACATGGCAAGAAGAAGGCTGCAAGGCCAGACCCCTCTGAGGTGAAAAGAATTAAGTTGAATATCAAGTTAATACAAGTTCTTCCTTCATTGTGCCTTGCAAGTGCAGCATTTGATGACAGCTCTAGTGATAAAAGTTCCTCCACTCATAGACCTCCAAGATGACTCCCGCCCTTGTAACACCAGCATGTATTTGAGGGTGGGAAAGGATTTCAGGCACCACATCCCAATTCCACTCCTGCTCCTGCAAGTAGCCGTTCATCACTAAATAACCATATTCATGTTTAATAAAATCAAGCCAGAAGGTTCATTACAACAGTGTCTCTTTCATTACCACTTTCAAAGAGACACTTTCTCACCTTCTGCGTCTTACCCTCTACCTGCACTTGTGCTATGGCCAAACATGGACTGAAAAGCAAAAGCTTGGGGTGGTCATTGTGGTGCCATTGATAACAGTGCCCAGGGCTTATGCAGGGTGTCTCTAGGGGGCTGAAGTCCACACCTAATTACATGCTTATAGCCTCACTACACGTGAGGCTTCAGCTAAGGCACAGTTAAGGCAAACTGCCCAGTGAAGCAAGGGTGGGGATGCCCCATCCTTGGAAGCAGTCATGGCCAGGTTGGATGGGACCCTGAGCAGCCTGATCTGGTGGTGGGTGGCAACCCTGCCCACAGCAGCTGACTGGAGCTGGATGGACTTTAGGGTTCTCTTCCAACTTGAATCATTCTGTGATTCTGATTTTATCATTCAAGGTTTAAGGCACAGTCATTCTGCTTGTGGGAACTCTTAAATCCATTTAAATCCTGTTTGTATCTAAGTGTACAGGTGCAAGCCAACCTGATGCAGCCTGTCTGAAACCAGAACACCTGAAGCATTTCTGTACTCAGAGATCTGTGGAAATGAAGGCTGCTGTCATGGTGCAAAGATGCTGTATGTCCACGTAACTGCACTGGCACTAAGTGGATTCATGCTGAACAGTGGCTTAGCTGAAAAGAAATTCCTTTTGTACATGGAAAAAGTCTACGGTACCCTGTCTGTCCAAGTTTTGGATAACCAACAGTCACAGCTCTGCTTTTAAATCATCCCTCTTGAAGTAGTCTTAACAGGCAAAAGTGCTGCTTCAATCCCAATAACACAGAAGTGTAGACAACAGGGTGAAACTCTGCAGCCAGCATAACTATAAGCCTCACAGTTTCCACTAATGATACCATAATGATTTTGTAACTCTCATTTATTTTACACTGTTTCAGACGCCAGTTTGTGGCAAATATTTTGCACAAGAAAAAAAACCCCAAACCCCATCCTTGACAGGAACAGTCCTGGCATGTTTGGAATGTGCAAAACCACAAGAGAGCCATTTCTGTTCACATTACTCCTTATGAAAACCCTTTTCAAATACTCAGTTTCAGAACCCCTTCAGGATTGTCTTTCACTTTGAGATGCCACTTGTCAGCCAAAGCCCAGGTGGGTTTGTGCATCTGACTGTTGTGCATTTTGTTTTGAACTCCTGGACCGTTACAGGCATGGCTACTGAACTGGCCAAGCCATTTTCCTCTCCTTTGTCCCCAGGTTCTGGGTAGATAAAAAAGCCACACCAGGCTTGCTGCCCTACCAAAGCAATTTGACTGTTAATTTTACACTGAAGAAAAACCAACAACAAAACTCATCACCACACACAACGATTATCACCATTACCCACATGAATGCCAGAGCAACCACAATGTGATTCAACCAGACCCAGCTGCAGTATGTATCTCTGGACGCACACAGCAGCAGTTTCTAGTTATGCAGTTTTGCAGTTCCCTGTTGCTCTGAAGTGTCCTTTTATCTTTGCACTGTTTCTACAGTTTTTTTTCACCCCTGTAACTTGTACTGCTCCTGTGAGCACAGCATGCAGACTCTTGTTCATTGCTAGCAAAAATGCATAGCTAATGATGGTGTCTGTGTTGAAAAATAGTGTTCTGTAGTTGAGAATTTGCTCTATCAAAGAGTGTTATTGTGCTCTTCGTATCTGTTGTAGTTTCCATGGAAAAAAATAGGAGGCATTATTTTCAGAGCAACCTACATAGTTAAACTCTTGCCAGCTTCTTCTTGTTTTCCATCTCTTTCCTTTCCTGAGCTTCCTGAAGATTTCTGAGCTCATCTTCCCAGACAGAGCATCACCGTGGACACACGGAAGTCTATGGTATGAGGTTCAGATCTAGCCCAAACACCAGAAAACAGTGCAGGGCAAACCTGAAACACAGGGATGGTCACCTCCAGTTTCCAGCAATTGCTGCTTTTTATTCGCATAGATTGACATAGAGCTTTACAGAATGCAAGGAGACGATGAGAAGTCTGGTGGGAAAAACATTAAAGACAGTAAATAATAGAAATAAAATAGGTATCTTGCAAGGAACTGAAGAAAGAAAAGGTGAAAAACTAAGCAGGAATTCCCCAGTGGACTGAGTTTATTTGTGCAATTGCGTTCAAGACATTTTTCCTTTTTTTTGTATGACCTTGATATGCATACAAAAGATCTTTAACCAGAAATATCCTGTCTTGGAAGACAAAAAAGAAAAAAAAAAAGCAAGAAGGAGGATAAGGATTTTTGCTGTGAAGGGTGGAATGAGTGGTTTTTGACGCTATCTGGTATGTCAGAAAGCCTCTCTCCTTGTTAATGCAACTCACAAAGGAACACTGCAGCTCCTCCTCCCTCCCTATCCTGGGGTCAGCAGCGCACAGTGCAGCTCCTCCAGAGAGCTTCCATAGTTAGAAAACCTGAAATTGAAAGAAAAACAAGCAGGTGAGTTTATTTGCATTCCAGAATCACAATTAGCACAACATCGACTTAGCTGGTAGGAAGTAGAAGAGTAAAAAGGAAAACCGCCAACTTTAAAATGCAAATCTTCACACTACAATGGCAAGCCACAACCAGGACTCCAATGGGTGAGGAAGGCAAGAACACATTTTTCACTATTTTTTCAGTGTGGCCATCTCATGAACTTGACAGTGGCTTGTGATATGCGGTTTCATTCCTATCCCGTATATAGTCACATCTCATTTCCTGAATAGAGCCCTAACAGCAAAGCAAAAAACCTTCAAAATGATTGTACAGGTCTTTCTGTCTTTCCTTTTGCCTTTTTGCCTTTTCTTTTTTTTTTTTTTTTTTTAACTTTGCTGCACGAAAACCCAGAATCTTTGAAATTAGTACAATATAAAAAAAATGGATATCTTCCCAAGGCTCTTGGATCTTAAAGAATATAGGTTGCTGGTGTCCTTTCACGCTCTCACACACTAACTGTTGGCAGTATAAAATGAAATTCTGTGTATTCTGTTTCAATATGGCATATGTACATATATAAACATATAATTCCTGTATACATGGCTACCAGGAATGGTGCTTCCTCCAGAGCAGTAAACACAGTAAGCAAGCTTTGATCATGCTTTGTATTTGGAGCACTCATCTTAGCACTCCAGAACCATCATCAGTCACAGCTCCACAGAAAGAACACAGGCAAGTAAAAGCTTGCTTTACAGATGAGTAAGTGAGACAATCTCAATTCTAAAAATGCACCTCTTTGCATTTTCCTGCAGAACTCAGTTCATTATTTTATCTGCCAGGATTTGATCCCTGCCTCTGAGAAAGTCCATGTCATTAGAAGCCAGAAAAAAAAGATGGACAAATTTGAGTTCAGTTGAGAAGCACCAGACTGTCTCAGGTAGGAAGACTTGGCTCAGAGAGGCTGAAGGCATTGGGCTCAGCCAGGAGAAGGGACACCTTTGAGGGATCCAGCAGCAGCTCCCAGTTCTTCTGGGATGGCTACTGAGAAGACAGAGCTAGGCTCTTCACTACGGTGTCAAGCAGAAGAATGAGAGACAATATATTTGAAACAAGAGGTTCAGACTGGAAGTTGGGAGCTTGCTGTGCACTTCCCATTCCTGGAGGTTTTCAAGACTGGACTGAAGTCATAAGTAACTTGGCCTAATGTCACACCTACCCTGCTCTGCACAGGAATGGCTAGAAACCTCCTAGGTCTCTTTCAGACCTACGATCCATCCTACAGTCCTACGATCCATCTTATAAACACTACCAGTGCAGAGACTTTGGAAGAAAGGATGGGGATCATTCAGTACTCAAGTACTAAGACATTATCCAAGCAAAACAGTTGAGAAAAACAACCATAACTCAAGTCCAGGAGGTCCATCATGAAGACAGCCCAGCCATGTTACAGACTGTTCATCAAAGGGCATGATAATTACTGTCTGCTCTTTCCTCACCCTTTCTCTGGACATGAGCTCTAAGATATTCAGGGTAGATCAGGTTCCCTTCTTGAAGGCCCCAAAAGGTACATCCTCAGCATCATAACTTGCATTCCTCTCAGGACATAATGAATCCCACTTCTGCCTCCAGTCCCACCATGACCCACAAACTGTCCATCTCCATTTGGAAGGAACAGTTTGGGAAGCAGTGGTCAAGGAACCTCTGTCAGTGTCCAATCTGCAGCACACAAACAGCAGTGTTAAAGAGCAGTCACAGCTCCTCCTGCTCCCACAAACACACATATTTACAGAATAAACAGGATTTCCTAAGCTCAGTATATAGCATCAGCTGTAAAAAGACTCAGTACTTCCTGAGGCTGCACCTTCTAATACACTCAATCAAGACGTCTCAAAAACCCTTCCCTCTGCTCCACCAGTTGCAATACTCTGGCATGCAATGAGCCAGCTACGCCACCAGCATGACCCTCCTCCATTCTCCAGCCCTTGTGTCGCGAAAGGTGTTGGAGCAATCCTTTGCTTCCGGTCAAAATAATGCACATGGCTAAGGGACAGGAAATGTCACAATCAAGGAGATGAAAAGGGATCTTACAGACAGAGCTGCTGAGCTCTCACTTCTTAGAAGAATCCACACCAACAGTGAAGCAACCAGCACATGGAGGGGTAGGCAGGAGAGGAAGGAATGGATGAGGAGAGGTTCATCTGCTTGCCAGAGGTCATCCACGAGGTCAACAACAAAGTCAAGCTTCCCTTTTTTCCCAGTGTCTTGATGCTCCCTGCCCTCTTCATGCCTTCTGTGTTAGGGGGCAAAGCTGCCCTACTAACACTGCAAGTAACCACACTTCCTTTAAGAGACCAAAGCTGAAGGCATGCCAGTTTCCCACCAGAAGTCATTCATGGCCAAATAACACCTTTTAAAAATGCAAAACTGCATCTACACTGACACTGGTCTGACTTTGAAAATACACTTGCTAATGTGCTTTGTGATGCGGTCTATTCTCACAAGGCCCTAGAGGGCTCTAAGGGTTCCACATATAGGTTTTTATACTTGGAAGTGAGACCAATAAGCATTTTTATACTTATCTGCTCAGAGATTTTTATTTTTAGTACAGAGAAGGGTATCAGATCACTCAGTTTCAACTTCTGCCGAAACTCCTGTGTAACCCAGGCTAGCTAATTTAAAGCAGCTTCCTACATATTGAGCCCCCGTAGTGACTTGCGCTGGCCTAAATTTCTGCAACTGTACCCATACGGACGAATGTACAAAACAGCAAGAGAAACCACAGCTTAAGTCAAAATTAGTACCTTGGTACAAAAATAAGATTAAAACCCCTACCCTCTCTTCCTCCTGGAGAGGCGAGGTCTTAGAGCCAGATGTGTCTTTGGAAACAGTCTCCCCCTCCTCCTCCCACCCTGTCCTCTTTCATTGAAGCAATGTCTCCAGGCAATACTTTGCAGCCTTGTTTGATAGAGGAGAAGGATGGTTTCTGTCTGGGAAGCCAGGCAGACTGAGTTGGAGCAGAGCAGACCCTGGGCATGCAATTACCGAAGTAGCAGCAACAATATGTTAATTCACTGGATCCCTCTGAAATGAAGCACAGTGCGAGTCCCTGGAAAAATTGAAAAGGAGCCTGTTAAGGAAACTCTGTGAAGGCCTTGTGCACAGCAGCCCCTTGGAGTCGAGACAAGGACAGACTTTGCACAGCCATCGCTTTTAGAGCATCAGCAGCAGTCAGCATGCCTCCTCTTCCTGCCGCGGTGCATCATACATGGCCAGAAGGAGTGAAGGGAATCACTCCCAAGGCCGACAGCTCACTCCTGCTGTGGTCCATCAGGATGGAGGCACATCAGCAAATGACATCACATGCACCAGAAGAGGAGGGCTATGCACAGTGAGCTGATACATGAGGATATGGTGTAGTGAGCATGGTAGTGATGGGTTGATGGTTGGACTAGATGATCTTAATGATCATCTCCAACCTTAATGATTCTATGATTCTGTGATACATCCTTATTTTAAAGAACTGCAGACATGTGAAGTAGCCCTTGCAAGGAGTGCCTCATCTGTGGCAACCTCATCCTGGACAGATCATGGTCAGAAGACCATGATGCCATGTACCTTCTCTCCATATCTAGAGTTTTCTCACACTTCATCACACAGCAAGGGCTCCTTGCTGCAGGCAACATCCCTTCCCATCTTGGGGGAAAGGGTTTAAGAAAATCTCTTCTACCTCCGTCTGCTTGATGGACTACCCACTTGCCCACTCGCATGCTTCCAGTGCTGCTTTAAGAAGACTACAAACCTTCCTGAGGAGTAAACAGTTATTTCCATCAACATGGCTCTAAATCTGTGCAGCCTCTTGTACAGAACTTTCTTCTGTAATCAATAGATTAAATCTGCCAAGTGGAAGAGCTGTATACTGAGGATCTTTCTGCAGGACACTTACCAATGAGCTGGTATATTGATGTATACCAATGAGTGGTCAGCTGAACCTCTGTGCCAACACAATTCTTCAGGGACATAAAAATAGCTTTCATGCACACATGTAAGTGTTACCCCAAGGAGCACCAGGCAATTGGTTTAACTACAAGAAGTGAAGCCCACAGGTTGCCCCAAAACCCTTGGGTTTTCTGCAGGAACAGGATCTAACAGTAGCAAACATCTGACATGCATTGGCCTTTTTTGGATGTTTGTGGGTTTGGTTTTTTTTTTTTTTTTTTGAGTACAAGGCTATGAGAAATCACAATTTGCTCTTGTTTAAAAACATACCTATTTTGCATGGATTGACTTGTGCTGTCCAGGGAGAACACAGGGAAAGCAGAGCTCCATACTAAAATGCAAAGCCACCAGAAATCCTGCCCTTGTCTAGACTTGAGTTCTAGCCTTTCACCGTGCTCCTGATGGCTGTCCCTGAAGCAGAGCACTTCACTGCCCAGTGACGTGTCTCAGACAAGGCAGTTTCCTGAAAAGCACTCACAACATACAGTTAAAAGCTTAGGTTGAGACAAGCAGTAAAACAAGTCTGCTTCTGGTTTCTGAGCGTCTCACGCTGGGCTGAATATTCAATGCTTTCCATGTTTACTCACTCACAGGTTATCTGTGCTGCACAATCAGCAAAACTGCAAAACACTTGCTGAGGCTCTGCTACCAGGAGGTCTGTAATGGAGTTATTCTAGAGAAAAATAGAACTGTTATCGTACCTATGGCTGTCTCAACACAATTAGTCATACGTGATGGAGAGATACGAGTCCTCAAGGCTCAACAGCTGAAGTCAAAATGAAAGCATCCTAACCATCAACAACCAACTTGAAAGCTGAATCATGAATCCTGAAAGCAGCCTCAACGCTATGACGAGATGCTTCCACCCCAGAAGCATACAGCTGGATTCCTTCTGTCTTTCCTCTGTTTCTTCTTCCCCTATCATTTCCCAACATTGCTCAGTGAAATAACATTTATTTCTTCATCTCCTCACTAGAGTAACCCTTCTCTGCTCCAACTGAGGGATACTGTGGGGTCAGGAGAGGAAGCCATGCTCGGGGCAGGAAGTAGAAAAGGCCAGAGCTTCAGCGCTGAAGAACAACATCCTGGTCATCTCCTCTGCATGACCTCGGACAAGTTTCCCAACACTGCCTGGCCTCATTTCCCTAATGAAATAGCAAGATGCCCACTCCACTGAGTGACTGCCATTAGGATGTGTGTGGTAGCCCTGGTATTACCATCCTGGGGTTAACACTGATAATTTGAAAATTAGAGACTGTTGACGTGTCACCTCCTTGTCTGATAACATGGAAATCTTCATTGCAACCTAGACCACAGTTCCATACAGCACTTTTATGCCTTGGGACTTACAAAACTCTCTCTGGTCTCTTGTAGCTCTGAAGCTCTTGACCAACAACCACTGTCAAGCTCAGGAGATCTGTGTTCTCTTCCCCACTTGGCAGACAGTTCCAACTTCACAAGACGTTGCCTTCAGACTAGTGGACAATGAATATGAATGCAAAACAAGCGGAAGGAATTGGGCTCGTGACTGGTACAAGAGTCAGAACACCTAGATGCAGTACAGCTGTTGGACTTCTCAGAGGTCACTTGGACCAGGTGGTACAGCCTAGAATTCACCTGGATCCCCATGGCTGCCTTTTGTGGGGAGGAATCTGGCACTTGGCAGGAACACATGCAGGAATGTGCTATGGTGGGGACAGGAGCGGAAACCCAGGGTCTGTCTTTATAATCTTCATTAATCTTCTGTTTTAGAGGCCTTCCAACCAGTTCACATCAACTCCATACAATGCTACAGGCTTGGGTCAGAGTGGCTGGAAGGTTGTGCAGGGGAAAAAGATCTGGGGGTGTTGGTCAATGCTCAGCTGAATGTGAGCCAGCAGTGAGTCCAAGTGGTCAAAAAGGCCCATGGCATCCTGGCTTGTATCAGAAACAGTGCAGCCAGCAGGAGCAGGGAAGCGATCATTCCTCTGTACTCAGCTCTGGTGAGGCTGCAGCTTTAGTACTGCATTGAGTTTTGGGCCTCTCATTACAAGAAAGACATCATGGCCCTGGAATGT
Source organism: Pavo muticus (assembly GCA_016647715.1). Classification (NCBI taxonomy): domain Eukaryota; kingdom Metazoa; phylum Chordata; class Aves; order Galliformes; family Phasianidae; genus Pavo; species Pavo muticus. The sequence goes on along the minus strand of JACDJE010000066.1, from coordinate 1,487,404 downwards.
GTCCAGAGAAGGGCAGTGAAGCTGTGAGGGGCCTGCAGCACAAGTCTTATGGGGAGAGGCTAAGGGAACTGGGATTGTTCAGTCTGGAGAAGAGGAAGCTCAAGGGAGACCTTGTAGCTCTCTACAACTGCCTGAAAGGAGGTTGGGGTGAGGTGGGGGTTGGCCGCTTCTCCCAGGTAACTAACAATAGGACAAGAGGTGATGGCTTCAAGTTCCACTAGGGAAGGTTCAGGTTGGATAACAGGAAAACCTTCTTTGAAAGACTGGTCAGGCATTGGAACAGGCTCCTCAGGGAGGTGGTGGAATCATCATCACTGGAAGTGTTCAAGAATCATAGAGATGTGGTACTTAGGGACATGGCTTAGTGGGGGAATATTGATGGTAGATGGACAGTTGGACAAGATGATCTTAGAGATCTTTTCCAGCCTTAATTATTTTATGATTCTATGATTCAATTCTATGATTCTAGCATTTCTTTCAAGATCTCCACTACCATAACAGAACTCAAACCCAATACCAGATCTCCCAGCTCTGAGCCCCAACAGTCCTTTTGAGGTGATAATTCCAAGGCAAGACCCTGCCGAAACCACACATCCATGCAATCATCAAAGAGCAGAGGAGAGATATGACTAGAACAGAACAATTACTGTAGGTTGCCATGGCAGTGTGCATGGCTGATTTTATCATCCTTATCAGCTGCAACAGCATTTAGGCCTATTATCAAAAAACACCAGCATATTTTTTTTAAAGGTGCAATAGGTGGGAGAGGCAGAAAACCAGCACCAGGCAGAAGTCAGGAGCCAGCACACAAAGCCAGAGCTGAGCAAGCTGCCCACGGGCAGACAGCCATTGATCCAGCCCTGAATTTGCGCCAGAGCACAGGGGTGACACAGGACACCCCGGCAGCTTCCAGCTCTTCCTGGATGGATGTACCCAGGTCAGGCAGACAGAACGGAGGCATGGTGCCGGTGAGAGGAACGCGCTTGTCTGTGCTCCCCACAGAGCTGATGAAAGTAGGTCAATGTTTCTGCCTTGCTGAGCCTTTTGGCAGGTCGGTGCCATGCTGCCGCTGCCGCTCACAGCTGATAATTTGTGCTGCACAGCAGACATGTCGTTCAAAAGTTAACGTATTCAATACATCTAATTAAATCAACCTTGGCATTTATTCAAAACTCTTCTCACTGCTTTTTTTTTTTTCCTTTGTCATTTGGTTGTTGTGTGTGCAGGTTTTTTTTTATTCCCTACTCTCAGTGGCAAAGAGATGCAAGAGAAGAGAGATGAGAGAGGGCTGCTAAGGGGCGAGCTAGTTTTCATCTTTTGACTGTTTCCCCGCTGCTCTCCTGACATCACGGAGATCCTTTGTCTTCCTCACAGGAAAGTGACAAGCCCACATGGCACTGGTGCTTACGTCCCCTTCCTCCTGCCTCTCATCAGACAAAATGACCTTTTTCTGTCTTCTCATGGGCTTTGTAAACAGAGACACACTCTCATTAGAGAGCTTTTGGCTCTGCCACTGACACTCACTGCCCCGAACATGTGCCTGGTGGGTCTGTGTGTCCTCCCTGTCCTCCCGCCCAGCACTGTCCCTTCCTGGGGACGGCTCCTGATGGCAGAATCAGCTTGCACTGTATGTACTATTCTCAAGCTGGATTGTACTTCCCAGTTAGGGTCTTGCAAGGTACTGGAGCAAGAGGCACTAAGAACAAGTGAAGGACATGGCTGGCAAAAGAAGGCATATCAAAGCCCAACCTGCTGCAGCTGGGCTGTGCTAGACACCTCAAGATATGATCATGATCTTCCAAAACTACCATGAGCAAAGACAGAGGGATGGCTGCCCTGCCTGAGTGTCCTCCAAATGCAATTTTGTGTAGCTCCAGAGCACCTCCGCACACTGGCTCTGCATGATGGATGTGGTCACCAACAGAGTCCTGCCTCATTCACCAGCTCATCCTCAGGTGTGACTGCAGGAGCTTGGATCACCCCAGAAGAATCAACTGCCTTGGATCCTGACTTGTATCAGAAATAGTGCAGCCAGTAGGACCAGGTGATCCATCCTCCTGTACTCAGCACTGGTGGCCTGCACCTTGAATACTGTGTTTAGTTTTTGGGCCCCTCACTACAAGAAATACACTGAGGCCCTGGAGCATGCCCAGAGAAGGGCAATGAAACTGTGAAGGGACTGGAACACAAATCTTATGGAGAGTGGCTGAAGGAACTGGGATTGTTCAGTCTAGAGTAAGAGGGGGCTCAGGGGATACCTTATTGCTCTCTATAGCTCCCTGAAAGGAGGTTGTAGTGAGGTGGGAGTTAGCCTCTTCTCCCAGGTAAAAATGATAGGAAGACAGGGGATAGCTTCAAGTTGCACTGGGGAAGGTTCAAGTTGGATATCAGGAAAAACTTCTTCTCTGAAAGAAGTTGGTTGGGCACTGGAACAGGCTGCCCAGGAAGGTGGTGGAGTCACCATCTCTGGAGATGTTCAAGAATCATAGGGATGTGGTACATAGGAACATGGCATAGTGGGCAATATTGGTGGTAGGTCAACGGTTGTGCACTAGGTGATCTTGGAGGTCTTTTCCAACCTTAATGGTTTTATGATTCTATGATTGTAAGAAGCCACATGTCATATTCTCTGATCTTTGTATCGAATTTACAGTCTTTTCCAAATCCTTTAAGTCTTCTTTGTCCTTTTCAGGCTGGAGAATCAGGACTGGAGAATATTCCAGGTGTCACCAGAGCAATGCTATATTTGAAGTGTTTCTTCCTTAGTTTGATAAGAAAGACCTCACTAGCAAAGCAGAACAGTACGTCTAGATGATGACACTCAGGACATCTGTGGTCTCTTCTCGGCTACCACCTCCAAGACATCCTTAGCCTCCCAGCTCAAAAGCACTGGTTACCTTTCCCTATCTGTGCTATTATTTCCTCTCTTTCAACCCAACATCCCACTGAAATCATTCTTAAAGCACTCACAACAGTTCTGAGCCATTTGGGCTCCCCAGACTCTGCCATGCTGTGTTTCTGCTTTGTTGGCCAGCATTTGAGGAGCAATGGGTACCCAGCAGCAGCCACTGCTCGCTGGTCAGGGGAGGGCATTTCACTCAAAACCTCTTGATCACCCCTTTTTCAGCAGTATGAAAGCAGCCTAAAAAGTACTATGAACTCCTCTGGGATGAAGGACATCAGCAGAGTGTAGGATATCACTCTCCTTCATGGCAGGGGATGTTACACAATTCCCTCTGTGAATGCAGAAAGTAATTTCTCTGCAAGCAGGCTTCCCCTCCTCTCCTGCTGCTGCTGATGTTCGCCAGGCACGGGACCATCTTGCCTTTTTGCTTCTTTCCCTTCTGCACATACACTTCAAACTGTACAACAGTCAAGGAATATACCTGGATCAGGGGAAAGAAATGGGACTAGAGGGTACAAATTTAAGGTAATTACCTTGGCTGCTGTGAGTCTCCCCTGACAACATCGCCAGGGCCTTTCTCATACACTGAGCCACTCAGCAAAAAACACATCTGTGTTTTTTCTTTACATTTCCTTTTAACTACTGATCAGATAGCATGAGGCATTTATATGCCATCCATTCTACACCAGCCTGTCCCAGCAGTGCTGGGTGCTGCATGAATGCAACTTTGATGGTGATGCTGGTGACCCCAAGAGCTGAGAGAGGTCAAATAGGTCTGCCTGCACATGGCACTGAGTTTCATACAGAGGTGGCTTGCAAAGCTGAATTAAGCAAAGAGTAGTGAGAGAATCTGGTGGTTTTAGCACCGGGGATGATGCGGAGCTGCTGTGGCTTTCTCAGAAATACAAAGTGGCTTGCTAACTAGTATGAAAGTTCATGTAAGGTTATCAGAGATGGGACTTCCAGAGCAGGTGGCCCAGGACCATGTCCAGGTGGCTTCTGAACATCTCCAAGGAGACCCCATAATCCCTCTGGGCATCCTGTGTCAGAGGTCAGCCACTCACATAGCACAGAAATTTTAACTCCTCTTCAGATGGAACTTCCTGTGTGCTGGATCACTGGACCTGGATCGCTGAAACACAAGGTTCAAACCTCTGCAGAGTAGACCTAGGAGTTGTTTCAGCACACACAGGAGGGCAATGCTTTGTACTTCAAGGGTGAGAAAGAAAACAGAAACTAACATCAGCCCCAGGACTGTCCTGACTTCACTGTGGCTGCTTCCATCTCCATGTGGCCTCCCTACCCTTCTAGCCTTCATACAAGGGATGTTCCTCAATCACAGAATCATAGAATCATAGGATATCTCGAGTTGCAAGGGACCCACAGGGATCATAGAATCATAGAATCATTAAGGTTGGAAAAAGACATATACAGTCATCTAGTCCAGCTGTCCACCTACCAACAATATTGCCCACCAAGCCATAACCCCAAATACTACGTACATCCTTCCCTTAAACACCTCCAGGGACAGTGAATCCACCACTTCCTTGGGCAGCCTGTTCCAATGCCTTACCACTCTTTTGGAGAAGAAACTCTTCCTAATATCCAACCTGAACCTCCCCTGGCACAACCGGAGGCCATTTTCTCTCATCCTATTGCTGTTGCTTGGGAGAAGAGGCCGACCTCCACCTCGTCACAGCCTCCTTTCAGGGAGTTGCTCCGCACAGGTCCACCCAAAATACACTCCTTTGGACACCAATAGTAATTTTTTCCTTCATATATTGCAGCACGCTGGGCACAGCACAGCATGCTTACCAGTGTCTGCAGGAACTGCAGAGGACAGCCCACCATGACTCAGCCACCCCAAGGACAGCACAAGGACCTTTTCAGACTGCTGCTATCGATGCCACCAACGACTCCACAGCCAGCAGGAGCCATACGAGGCTGCAGCAGGAAATCGGTCTTAATCACCATCTCACTTTTCATTCTCCACTTCAGTTCTGCTATTTTAGCAGCTGCTGAGAGCTGGCTCCACACTTTCAGATGAGTAATGGTTACAACATGGCATTTAGCTCGAGTGCTTTCAGACTGCAACTCCAATAGAAAAAAGAAACGTGAGGTTGAGGAGGTGTGGGGAGAAATCTGTCAACCGTGGCTCGGAGACCAGGCTGACATCATACATCCATCTTTGCCCTTGTTTAGATTTCCTGAGCTCACCAAGGAAAACACTGGTTATTCTTTGCTTTGCCATTCCTCTCCTCTTCAGAGAGCTGAAGTTTTCTGGGTGCTGCACAGAGGCATCTGAGGGACATTCAGAAGCTGCCTTGTCCCTGCCCCATCCAAACCCAGCACTCATGCTGGTAGATGCATGCAGGCAGGACATGGGTACTGCATGGACTCGCTGCCTCACCATGCAACACGGATGTGTTTCACAGATGTGTCTCCAGGTGCTTCCCCTTCTCCTTGTTCATGATACAGCTACAGACCTGTTGTGGTAGTGAGGCCAAGCACTGTCACCGTAACTGCTCAGTCTCTGTAGGGCCCAGCAAAATTCCCCTTGCAAAGGGGAAGTCTGCTGGCATCATAACCCATGCAGATGGCAGAGCTGCCCCTGGACACCTGCACTGTCAGAAAGGGACAGAGGGTGCTGGGATCCAGGAAGGAGCATAGCCACAGAACATTGACAAATGTAACCCTGTGCAGCAGGGCAGGCTTACAATCAGCATGCACTCTCATGGCCCATTCACCTCCGAGGCAGCAGCCAACCCAGGAAACAGAAGCCGGATTTCAGCTCAACTTCAGTTGCCTTCTCCTTCTGCAGCCTCCCCACTGCAGCACACCAGTGCTGCAGGAAACAATTCTTCTTGTGTGGGTGATTGAGCTCTGGATGTCCAGAGCAGCTGTGGAGTCATCTTGGAGATCTCCAAAACCTTCCTGGAATGGTCCTGGACACCCTGCTCTGTGTGCTCCTGCTTGAGCAGGGGTTGGGCCAGAGGGACTCAGAGTTCCCTGCCAACCTGGGATTCTACCATTCTGTTTCCCAATGCACCCAAAAGCCTTGTCAAGACATATAACGGGCAGACTGAGCCAGGCAGTGCCAGCAGGGAGTACCATCTCCCTCCTGGCCCCTCACTGAGCTGCTGGTACCTGATGGTGTCTTTCCTTCCTTCAGTGCACACCAATGGTGTCCCAGCACTCTGTGGGCACCCAACATCCCCATGCCCAGGCCTGGTGTTGGCCCATGTCAGCTCGCCAAAGGTTATGCCAGACTGGATATGAGCTGGCTGCTTCCTATAACTGCTCTGTACTTGCCCCAGAGGGACACATCACCCGGTGAGGAGAAACTCATATCAGGACCATCATTGTTGTTTTAGTGTCACCTTCCCCTAAGCTGGCTGCAGTTAAATGCATCCCAGCCATGCGATTTTAGAAGTTGACAAAAGTCTTCCCTGTTAATTTTCACTAGCAGGATGGAGGTACACATTTATGCTTCCCTCCTGTTCACATGTGCACATTTCAGAGCCCCAAACCAAGATGTCTTATTTGGGAACTATGAGCTCCTCCAGGAAGCAATGGGAATTCCACTAACAACTTGTGAGGGACCTTGAGTTTGTCCCACTAACTGACCAAGTGTCTGAGAATGGTGGTTGACCTCCCAGGAGCCTCGTGCCTCGTGAGGAAAACGTGAGTAGGGGAGCTTGTGACTTTGCCTCTGGTGAAAACAAGTTGAGAAGAAACCTCACAGCACCCTCTCAGTGTGCTCCTTCCCTGCAAGGAGCATCTTGAATTCCACAAGGCCCCTTCCACGGTGACTGACTGTAGACAACAAGCATTTTTGTGCCACGTTGTCAGCAACACAGCAAAAACCTTGGAGATACTGCAAGGAGGAGCAGAAGTGATAATGCAGTTTTCACACTGGTCTTCTACCTAGAGGATGACATGTGCTGTTCAGGGTAGACTTTGAGCCTGTCACTTTTCTTTGAATAAGGTGCCCCATATTCCTCTGCTGCCTTTCTACACTTCAAGGTTTTCCCAGCTGACACTTTAAGATACACTTCAGCTGCATGTGGTCTGCTTCTCAAAGTAGATGGCTGCCGAGCAGCCTGTTCACAGCAGACTGTGAACTGTGGCTTCAACAAAGCATCTTGTGACACTTGAACAGCATGATTTGCCCAGACCTGGGAATCTATTCTTAGGCACTACCTGTCATTAAATCAGACAAAAATGACAACATTTTAAATTACGGAAGCATTAAGCCAAGATCCAAAGAAATCTTTGACTCAAAACTAATTCAATCTTATGGAAACAGAGTGGTGTTCACCTCTTCCCTCCCTACACTGCCTCCAGTAACATCTCTCCTTAGAAGGCCCCCATGATCCTTGTGCTTTGCATCCAGCCGTGGAGATGTCACTGTCCTCACTTGCTGTGTTGCCAGAGATCAATCGCCTATCCACAGCAAGGGGAGGCAGAGTAGACCTGTCAAATTTTGGCATCCTCTCCTTGTGCTTCAGCTCTCCTACTAACAGAAGATGGCTTTGTGCTAATAGGAAGCAATGGATAAGGTGTAAATGCCCCTGCCTGTGAGGATAGCAGCTTTGTGCAGCAGGAAATGGGAGCAGCAGCATCTTACACCGCTCCACTGAGATCCATTTCACCTAAGGAGGGTTATCAGAGCATGGAGGCAGGTGAGGTTGGTTCAGCAGAGCTGTGCTACAGCACCTCAGTAAAACACCCCAAGACTCATGCCACATGGGCAGCTAATTTTCTCCTAATAATGCACTTACCACTGGCAGAAGTTAGAGACTGCAAGTGCTTCATGAGCCATTTGCAGTAACACTTGTAGACATTACTGAGTAACTCAGGAACTTAATGATCTTTTTTTAAAATTACCTATGTGATTTAAAAGCCTATTTGGACTACAGGTGCCCTGGGATACGCACTTCCCAGTCAAATTGCAGAGCTGGCATGATCCGGAAGTTACCATGCAACTTGTTCACACTGCCCTACCTACCTACCTACCTACCTACCCACAGGAAGACACCCCAAAATTTGCCTTCCCAATCAGAGAAAAAGGCAAAACTCCAGCAGCAGACTCCTTATCCTCATCCGCTGCCTGCTTGCAGTTATCAAACAAGAGCAAGAGAAGCATCCTCTTTGGAGTACAGCAAACACTCAGCACACACACACACATCTGAGGACATAAAGACGTAAAATAAATATATTTAGGGAAGTTATTACGCTTCTCGGAAACTCTTTGCAAGTGTATTATTTACGAAGCTGAGCAGCAATTTTTAGAGCCTGCAGGCAGCTCACAACTTGAATCAAGAGGCACATGCACAAACCCACTTACTAATATTGGCCTGTGTGGCTGGAAAGCCCCGTGCACCTCCCAGCCCTGCTTGCAGCAAGGCGACACGGCCGGGTGCTCACTTTGAATGCGCACAGCCAGGGCTTTGTGGGGGAAACACCGGGTCCCACGGCTGAGCTGTGAGCTTCACCCCAGGGGTGAGGAGCTCAAGGTGAGCAGGGCAGGGCTGGCACTTTCGTTTCTCTGCCCCAGAAGTGTTTCCACTGAGCATTCAACAGAGTGGGGATTAAGAGCATTCGTCAGAATGGTTCTTTTTTTCTTTTCTTTTTTTTTTTTTGTTCTTTTAAAGCATGGTATAGAAGGAGTACATGCCTTAAATGGAAGACCGTGCCATTAGAACTCCCACACAACCTTTCCTGGTGGATGGCACACAATCCCTGAGAGCCAAACTCCCATTCCTTCCCCAGAGAGCAATGCCAGGTTATCACTAAGGACAATTCTGTCATGAGATCAGTCCATGCCAAGCGAATATCTGATACAGAGTCTAAATGGAGAAGGTCTTCAGGGCATTTTCTGCTTTACTGGCAAGGGATCTAGCTGACCCTGTGATGATAGATAAGCTGTCAAACAAGGGCTTCTGCAACAGCAGTTGTTCCCAGAGCCAGCTGCAACACAGTTTATTTTTGCCACATACGCAGGGCACAGCTCTTTACTGCAGCGTGCACAAATGAAAGCTTCCATACAGACCTCCGTAAAACTTACCTTGTAATATGAATCCGCATCAGTGCTTGCAACAAGTAGGAAAGCATCAGAGTCATGCCATCAGGACACAAGGACAGATCCTCAAGCAAGACTTATCTACATAGTGTGCTCTGATTCTCTGTCACTGCCAAAACAACTGCAGCACCTGATGTGCTATCACGACTTGGCTGCAGCTCCGGTCTCAACTAGCTGATGGCAAAAGGGAACACTCTGCTTGTGTTGAGCTGCGCAGGGTCACTGCCCAGCATCCTCATGGAAAACAAGCTTCTTCAGCAGGCTGAGCCATGAATACAGGAGTTTACGCACGGCCTTGCACACTTCATCATCACAGGCACATCCCTCTCTGCAGCACTCCTCATCCAAATGTCTCCTTTTGACTTCTCTTTGCACCCCTCCAAGTTTTCTACCCACCTCCAGCTAATGGAGACAGTGACTGATACCCCCCTAGTAGCTCCTCCCAAGTGCTACCTCCATAGAATTGCAGAATGGGTGAAGTAGGCAGGGACCTGTGGGTCCATCTGGTCTGACCTCTGCTCAAGCTAGGACACTCAGAGCAGGGGGCCCAGGACCATGGCTCCTGCAAGTCTGCTCATTCTGCCTCAAATACAGTCACTCCCCAGGCTCAGATGGGTCCAAGCATGGTGGGTGTTATTCTCACCACAGTCAAGCCAATGTTGGTTTTTTTTTCATGCTGCCTACAGTGCAGCCAGTGTTTTGTCTTTAATGAATCAAATAGAGCACCCCAAAGCAGCAGCTTTCTTACCTGTTCTGGACCTTTGGAGCTGTTGTGCTGGAAAAGGAGTCAATGATTCTGGAAAGAAAACAGAAACAAAAGCCACAAAGAATCGAGGAAAGCCATTAACTGCCTCTATTAAAAAGACAAACTGCAGGCTGTCCTGGAGAACAGCTACAACACTGAAGCCATTCATCACCAGCTTTCATTTTAAGAGGACATCTTGTAATTTGGTTTCAAGTGACACGAGCTATCCTGTACCCTGTAACCTCTCAAGGAGGCAAAAACACTTCTGTGAGCTGTTTAGGTGTACAAATCAGGGGGTAAAAGGTGCTAGAGAACCGAAGCGTGTTAGTGGGAAAGCACAGGGTGGGTTAAGGTTCCCAGCTCTTGGTATAAATATATTCATGTCAGCTGCACAGCTATCGATATTCTAGCATGAGTCATCTGTAATACTTATCTAATGGTGATTAAGCTTCTCTCGCTTCTCTCTCATACTTTCCAGAGAAATCTGTGAAGAAAACAAAAGGGGAAAAAAAATATCAGAACATGTTACTAAAGAAGTAAAAGGAAGAGCACTGGGAGCACAGCTGGGATGGGACCTGCGTAGCTATACAAAGCAGCAAGGAGAAACTCAGCTCGAGGCTAGTTGAAGAACACAGGCACCAGGAGGAGCAAGACAGCTCTAAGACCCATCTGGGTCCTGGTGATGTACCACTAGAAATCCATACCATGCCGTTTCCTGCTGGTGAATGCTACAGCCAATGGCTGCAGCACAGCCTGTATGCAACATCTGTTTCATTTAGGATCAGGACTCAGATTTATACAGTTTTCACCTCACAAGTGGAAAGGTGCCCTGTAGCATTGGCAAAGGATGGACAGCCAGCATAGTGAGGAGGCCCTGGAGCCAGCTGGGGTCGCTGCCTATAAAATCCCCACCCAGCCCCTGTGAATGGTGTGCAGAGATTAAAACAGCGGCCATGCTTCCCTTCTACCCTTTTTCTTAGGAATGCTTAGATAGCAGCTGAGCTGCAAACATTTTTCATTGGGCAAATAATGAAAGAAAAAGACAAGTCATCTTGTTTCAGGTCTCTGCTTGATCAAAATAACTATGAACAAGTGTGCTGGCTCGATCACACCCAGCAGGACATGACCTTTACATTCTGGTGAGCCACAAGAGCCAAGGCACAGCCTTGGAGGACTTTCTCACCAGAGAAATCACTGATGGGAAGGTGGGGGAAATACCCCCGGGTGTCCCAAAGGGGCTGAGTCATCACATGAGCCCCATGTGGAGATTTCATAGGGGTGGCTGAGGACAAGGTGGGCAGTAGAGAGAAAACACCTCTGCAGCTTCACACAGCAAAAAGGAAAAGAAAAACCCAACTATGAATCACTTGCATTATGCTTCAACATCTTCCACTAAGAGCTACCAAAGCATCTCACACAGGATGCCACCAGGTCTCCCAGCATGTCAGCTCTCCCAAAATGGTTTGCAGGCAAGGAGCTCCTGGGCAAAATGCTTATCTGCTGAGCAGATATCTGCATGTGAACAGTCATAAACATTCCAACTGCCCAGCAGAATGGGCAATGTGGGTTCAGGTGTCCCCCTTCTCATGAGCGAAGCTTGCTGCCAGCCCACACCACTCCTGCACGGGCCATGGGGACCAAGTCAACAGGCAGAATCAAGCCTTGAGACAACTATCTCCATCTCCTCCTGCTTGCTGGGAATGGAGAACAGAAGCTCTGCTGTGGTCAAGATTTATGAGATTCCTTGACCAACTTTCTACGTAATCAAATCCAGTGGGCAAAAAGTCAACACAATTCAAGTTGCTTTGACTAGGGGATAATCCTGATGGGATGAATGTTAGGATCTTGGATCCAAGGATCTTTCTTTCTATCAGGAACCGCATGTGCTTCAGGACCATGGGCAGGGCTGTCCCCCACCAGATCAGCCTGCCCAGGGCCACATCCGACGTGGCCTTGAACACCTCCAGAGATAGGGCAACCACAGCTTCTTTGGGCAGCCTGTGCCAGAGTCTCACCTCCCTCTGAATAAAGAATTTCTTCCTAACATCTAACCTAAATCTCCTCTCTTTTACTTACAAAATTACTTACTTTTACTTACAAAACATTACCCCTGGTCCTACCACAAGAGGAGAGAGGCAGGAAAGTGGGACCTGCTTCTGGCATCAGCGTACACATACCAGGTGAAAATGGCCATGTAACAACAGCCTTAGACAAGTGCTCTCACCACTTAACCACCATCCTTTAACCAAAACTGATTCCTCTATTTTACAGCAGGCTCTGTATGCGGACAGCCACCGAGAAATAAAACCAGGCCAAGCTGTTCTCTCCTGAATTCTCAAACTCTTTAGCATTATGTATCATTTTTTGTTGTTTTTTTTTGTTTGGTTGGTTGGTTGGTTGTTTTTTACCATAGCATTGAGAACCTCGCTAGAACAGAATGTCCCGTCTACCTTTTCCCATTTAAATCATTGTGGATGTGACGCTTAGGGACATGGTTTAGTGGTGGATGTGGTAGTGTCAGGTGGATGACTGGACCTGATGATCTCAAGGGTCTTTTCCAACCTAAATGACTCTGTGATTCTATTCTACCTGGAGGACACAAGACCTGAGCTTAGTCAACAGCCTGTCTCAGCAGCATGACCCATGTCCCCAGTCCTCTATGAAACCTCTCCAGCTTTTCTAGGTACACATCTGCTGCTTTGAGATCTTTCTAGTGAAGACTTTTACTCTGTTTTTTGGACTTTTTTTTTAGTGGTATGCTAAAAATTGCATATGCTTTGTAAATGGCTAAAAATACAATTCATAGGAAATCAGTATAGAGGGGAAGAGGGGAAAAACCACCACATCCTTCTGTCAAGATGCAAATAAAGCTCTGAGTAGGAACTGAACTAGCCACAGTTGTCACCTAGCCCCAGCAGCACGTGTGATACAAAATTAGACACAGATTAGGAGACTCATGAAAAATAAAACAGGACCATTTTGTCAGAAAAAAAAACCAAACAATTTTAAATTAAAGACAAGAGGGCTATCAGACCCAAATCATTGCAAAACTTGTTCTATCACAGCATTTAGCCTAGTCGGTTTTGCATAGGAAAAAAAAATTAAAAAAAGAAAAGGAAATCAATGATTGTCTGTGTAGCAACCTATCACAGATCTGCACATTTCTATCTGCAAATATAGGCAGTTGTATTATGAGGATCACTCATCTGTGTTATGATATGAAGGCAAACAAATGTGCACAACCAGCTTTGGACTGTGGCTCTGGAATTTACAGAAGCATGGAAAAATCAACAGGAGCTCTGTCTGAATAAAGACAGTGGGTTTAAGCATACACGACTCGTGCTGATGTGCGGTGAACCAGCTCGGTTTGCAGGCATGTGTGCACAGTTAAAGATAACTATCTCTACATATTTATATCAAAGATGTGTATTTATATCAAAGAGGGAGAGAAAAATTCTTGCATGCAAAACACAGTGACGTTTGCACAGATCTTGAAGATGGGGAGAACACACAATGCTCTCACCAGAGGTCACGGCTTCAGAGATGACAACCCCTCTGACGTTGGCATTTTCTGAACGGTGAGCTATTTTGGCTGCCTTACAACTTCTGCTTCATACATCCTGGGTTCAAAAGTCACACAGCAGGCATGCAGTGACGTGACACAGCATTGTGGTCACTTAGCTCCTTGTTTCCTACAATCTGGAGAACATTTTTGGTTCTCTAGTTTTATTCTCTTAAGAGAAAATTGGAGTATGGATTCTTAAGAAAAACACGCAAAAATAGTCTGTTCCTCTAAAGCCCTAAATTGACCATTTGTTTAGATAGCAACGTTAGCTTGCAATTGGTGAAGAGCCTGCGTTTTTCATGGGAGAAAATCACAGCCACCAGTGGCATATGAGACAACTACAGCTTGGCATCACCAAGTTACAGTTATTCCACGTCTGGATCTGCATCTGCTCTGGCTGCTCAGCACCATCCCGGTGCTCCAAGCGCAACACTCAACCTCCACAGCAGTGTGTTGGGGGTGCAAATACAGCCATCATCTAAGACGTCTGCAGCCACTAATTAAACTTCCGCCTTGAGGTATGAGAAAGGCTATCTCTCCTCGAAAGCAGCAGCCTTGACTCAGCAAACGGAGCAGAGGGAGGGACGGCACTCAGTTTCTTCAAAGGCCAGCCAAGTAACGCCCCAGAAACAGCGCTGTAACACCTCATTCCGAATGAACGTGCAGGAGCTGTATTTATGCAGCTGCCTAACTGCAAGAGCTACAGGGACACATTTGCACAACAGTAACTCGAAACATGGATGCCTTTTGTTACCCCAACGTTTACTTTGTACAGCTCGGTTCAGAAGAGTGTACTCCTCTGTTGGTGGAAACCAAAGCCTGTAGAAGAGTGGTTTCTAGTAAAGCAAATTGCAAACAATGTGACACTAAAAAGTGCTAAAAATAGAGGTGGTGCATTAATAGATGGAGAGCAAAACTGGGACACTGAAGATGAAGATTTTCATCTCAAGCACGTCAACATCCTACGATCTTGGGTAAATCTCTTAATCTGCATGTTTCATTTTCACAAGCTACAAAGCAGTCAGAAAAATGACTTCTCAGCAAGGCTGCAAGGCTGAATTCCTAAAGGTCCAGGAGCGCTCTGACAGCCCCTGTGCCACGTCCACACAAGTGGAGATGGCATCTCCACGTAACCACATGACGGTGGTGGCTGAACTGGCTCAGTGACAATAACTTCACGCCGTTTATGTGCAACACGGGTGGCAGTTCCAGGAAAGCTGTGGCATTTACCTTAAGTAGCTGAGGTCACTAATTGCTGATTAGAGAAGCAGCAGCTCTGGAGCCAGTTTCCAGATGGCCAGGCACTGCTGGAGCAGAGCAGCAGGCAAAGCCTATGATGCACTTGCCCTCACATTGCCCCCACGTGCAGGAAGAGCTCTTACAAGGGGGAAATGCCTGACTCAATCACTCTGTGCAAACTACAGTCCCTTTAAACATCTTCTGATTTGCATCTAGCTAATGACCAGAGGCACAAAGACTTTTAAAGACATCATAACAACCTCTGTTTCTCTACCAGACAAGCATGTTCTCAGCCTAGAGTGGTAAGGTTGGCAGGGACCCAAAGGTCCATCTCATCCAACTCCAGCTCAAGCAGGGACATCTGGAGCAGGGTGCCCAACAAACGTGAGGACCCACAGCTCCTGTTCCAAATTCATGGCATCCCAGAGAAGCTCCGATGGCCAATCTCTGACCAGACTTGCAGGGGCACCAATGCACCCTCTCACTTCAAAAATCCAGCCCACTGATGGCTACATGCAGCCACTGCAGTGTACCCAGCTGTGAACAGCATCTGGCCCACCCCCGCAAGCAGCAGTTGCATGGATGCAGCCCTAGAGTTGCCATAGCAATTTCTCTATTTTTTCTCCCTCTGATGCAGCTGTGTGAATGTTGCCACAGTACTCAAAAAATTATCTTTAAAGATGATGCAAACTGCTATGCTAGGAGACCTATGTCTTAAAAACTTCACTGCAATAGACTTTAATGAATGAGAAAAGGACTAGAAAACTCATGCACTCCAGCAACTGCAGTGTGTGTCATTTATTTATTTAAAAAATTGAGAGACTGTATCTGAAAATGAGACGATGCAAACCCACAGTTATGAGAAGTTATCCTATCTTTGCACTGATATAAAAGAGATAAGAATCTGCCCTTGAATGTTTTGTTACCTGCTCCTTGACAGTTTAAGATAATACCAAAAAAGAAAAAAAAAAAAAATAACCCAGCAAAAAACATAGAAGCCATGAAAGCCACAAATCATGCCCGTTTCATTACAAACAAACAGGGATGTTTTTCTTTAACCATGTTTACCATGGCAGGAGTAAGAAGCAGACCATTCGTATGAGAATTGTGAAAATAGCTGCAGGAAGATAACAAAACATTGAAGTTACTGATTAGCTGTAAACGTCCGCTACCATCATCTCAGGCTGCGGCTGTTCCCACATTTCATCTCTAACAGAAGCCTCAAGAGGGGCTTCAAAACACCGGCACATGTTGGCCACACGAGCAGCTTTCTAACTTGGAGCAGTGGTGGGACCCTTCTCAAATGGGAGGCTGAGGCTGGGGTGGGAGAGCAGGAGAGAGAGATGGACGTGGCACAGAAAAAGCAGCCTCCTTCTTCCTCCACATTTCCCCTCCCTGCCCCTCATGATGCCAGGCTACCCAGTTCTCCTGCTGCCCATTGTGCTTTCTAGCAGATGAGCAAAACCACCAAGGACACTCACGTCACAGAATAAGGTTATTCCTCGTGTCACAAATTATGAAAATAAAAATTGGGAAGAGGTAGAGGAGAGCTCATTAATAAGGTTCCCAGGACCACAGCCACGCTGCCAGATAAAAGCCTTATGTACAGCTGGAGCCCTCCTTCTTGGAGATCTCCAAAAGCCGCCTGGACATGGTCCTGGGTACCTTGCTCCAGGTGTCCCTGCTTGAGCAGCAGTGGTTGGACCAGATGGACCAAGAGGTCCCTGCCAACCTCAGCCATCCTCCTGGATTTCACAGAACTATAGATCATAGAACATCCCGAGTTTGAAGAGATGTGAGCTGTTAAACCTCTCCTAGGATTGTACAGCAGGAGGGGCAGTAATTCCCCTCTTCTGCACCTTGCTCACCGTAATTCAGGTCAAGGATCGCAGCAGCCCAGGACCTTGGCAGGTGCATGAGGACTGCAGAGCAAAGCACCCAGGGCTTTTAAGGTATAATGACACCCTTCAAAGCAAACAACCTTTGAAAAAAACAAGGAAACTCTAAAAAAGAGTAGTATCTTTAAAAAAATCACAGAACTCATAACAAAGTGAAATTCCATTAAGAGAAGGGAAATTCAAGCTAGATGTCAGGAAGTCTTTAACAACTTCCTGGCCCTTCCTGCGAGGGGTGGTGGGAGGAGGAGGGTTCGGGTGCTTTGAGATCCCTTTGGTGTTTAAGGGACAGAGCAATTGGGAAACACCTCTAGATCCAAGCACCTGAGAAGAAGGAAAGGCCACAGCTTCAGTCACTTGCTAAAATGGATGCTTTGTTGAAAACAGAGCAGTTTGCATGATTCTCACAGAAAAAAAATAAAATAAAATAACATAAAGTAAAAGGAATGTAGAATCCCAGGAAATAGCAAGCATCCTGCTCTTATGAGTAATACAAGACTTGAGTCTACAATGTTTTTATTACAATACTTTGAAATGGTGCTGTAAAGGATAAATTTACAATAGCACAAAAAAGAGACGGTGGCACTGTATCTCATGTAATGAAATACATATAATTTAAAGTCATATAATTGAGTTTAAAAATATACATAGCAGCAATTTATTTGCATGAGTGACACCAAGAAGACTGACAAGCGCTCTCTGCAACACGAGGATGAACAGCCACCTACTGAAATGAGCAAACATAGTGACAGACGCCAAGAGAAAGCCTGCAGAGATAAGCCAGAATACACCACTTTTCTATGTTAATGGTGCTCAACTCCCACCCTATTTGGCAGGCTGAGCAGATTCCCAGTGATCTGTAAAGGAGGGATATTCCAAGGGAATTTCTGTAGGCTCGTGGACACTTGTACACACTTCAGTGTTGTAGACTGATCCTGTATTTTGTTTTTCCCCAAACCTCTGGAGCTCCTGCTCCAGTTGAGAAGTCTGCAAAGCACTGGAGCAGCAGAACCAGAAAGATTCAGCTCTGCTTTCTGCAGCTCTCTGTAAAGCACCTGAGCAGCAATCCTGGGACTCACTGGTTGAAAGCTGCATGAAGGTCAGCTCTCTCTAGACCATGATCCACCACCTCCAGATGAGTTTTGCATTCCCTGGATACTAATATACAGAGAAACAGCTTCCCATCCATTGCCACCTGAAGCCACCCCTTCTCACACTTTCTGCAGCTTTTTTTCCCTCTTCTACACTGGCAGGTGATTGTTCACCTCCAGGCCGAAGCCAGGCCTTTACAGTGGTGACAGCGCTCACTGCTAGGTTTCTACACAGCCAAAATAGCTGCAGCTCACATTACAAAGAACACTTGTACTACCCAGCAGAAAGAGCTGTGAATGTTTCAAAAGCAGAACACAGCAGCAAACTTGAAGAAAGGAGAAAAACAGAAGGGAAAGTAAAAAGGGTGGGGGAGAATGGAAAAAAAATATGGGAAAAGAAGAAATTATCAAGGCTGGAAGGAAGAAAAAGATACAGTTGACTTTAGCAAGGCTCAGGCACCAATCCAGCCTGAAGGCACTGGTCACCTGGCACACTGCCTGCCAAGGGACAGGTATCGCATCAGGTGCCAGTTCCCCCACACCTCTGGCGCTGGGCTGTGGTCTGCCTTCTGCACAGACAGCCAGCGACTGAGTTTCAATCTTATAAATTATTTACATCGCATTTGAGGAATTGGAGATGTTAGAGATGGAAAAGATGCACTAGCCCTTCCCCAGGGAAGAGAGCTGGATCCATCCCTATGTCACACTAGCAAATCAGTGATGCTCAGTTTCTCTTTGGAAAGCTGTTTTGCTGCTCGGTGTCCCTCCCAGCCTGAATTTCCTCATGATAACTTTACATAAATTGCATTCGCTTTAACTCCTCATTCCTTTCGCCTGGAATTACTGCCTTCTGCCTGCGTCCTCTGCAGTTGGACAGCATCACTGGCATGCTTCCCTCTTTAAAACTATTTAAAACTAAGGTTTTCAAAGGAAACTAATCATCCTGCAGACCCCAATGAAAGACACATTAAAAGATAATCCAAAGATCACATATTAAAAAAGAATTCATGCTGATTTTGAAGACTGAGGACCTTTCAATAGAAATTCAATCTTCCTGCCTTCGCCTCCCAGAAGCAGAGGGCAACAGTTGGCTGGTGATGTGCTCAGCACACAAGTATTTCCTGTACCGGGGTCTGACCACTCTATGAAGTTACTTCTGCGGCACCAGTGCAAAAGACTGACTCCAGCACAGCTCCATCCCAGATCCCACCATGCTCTGCTGGCTGCAGCCAGTGACTCTGGGCAGCTGCCAGACTGATTCAGCCACCATTGGGCTGACTGTGCTAGTGGGTTACCTCACCCTGAGCACAGTGCTTTCCGTGATGGCCCATCACCTCCACCTGAGGCAGACCCATGGGGGCATGAGACCCAATATCTCCACCAGGCCCTGGGGTGCACTAGGCCCAGTATGGCCAGCCGGGTGAGGGAAGGGGTTGTCCCACTCTGCTCTGCGCTGCGTGGCCACACCTTGAGAACTAGGTGTAGGTTTGGCTGCCACAATACAAGGACATAATATTAGACAAAGATTAGTGTCCAAAGATGACTACGAAGATGGTGAAGGGTATGGAGGGCAAGATATATGAGAAGCAGCTGAGGTCCCTGGGTTTGTTCAGCCCAGAGCAGAGGAGCTGAGGGGAGGCCTCATGGCGGCTGCAGCTTCTCACAGGGAGCGGAGAGGCAGCGCTGAGCTCTGCTCTCTGTGACAGCGACAGGGCCCGAGGGAACGGCATGGAGCTGTGCCAGGGGAGGGGCAGGTGGGGGTTAAGGACAGGGTCTGCACCAGAGGGCAGTGGGCATGGAACGGGCTGCCCAGGGCAGTGGGCACAGACCCAAGGTACCAAAGTTCAAGAAACATTTGGATAATGCTTTCAGTCATAGGGTTTCATTTCTGGGTAGTTCTCTATGGAGCCAGGAGCTGGACTCGATGATCCTGTGCATTCCTTCCAGCTCAGGATATTCTGTGATTCTAGGATTCTAACCATGACATGCCACAGGATGTCAGGTACTGGGGCAACACCTGACTGCACTGCGTGGACCTGACCTGGAGCTAAGTCCAAGGGTCAGATGGCCATCCACCACCACAGAGCCCTCTGTCCAGCAATGATCTCAGGGGACAGGCATCGCATCATTGCTTAACCAGTGGCATGTGGCCAAGAAGTGACAGCCCTGGCCGAGGACGCTGTGTGGGGCCAGGGTGACTCACCATGATTCAGCAAGGAAAACAGAGTAGAAAGAAACTCTGTGTGGAAGGCAAGCCAGTCAGCAGGTGATGGCACAAAGGAGCTGGGACTTCCATGCTGTTTGCTGTGACTGAGTGCAGGACAGAAAGTGGGAGGGCGGGAGGCAGGACACAGGAATGTCTTCAAATCAGCCCATGAGTCATCCATACTATGAGACCACTTTGGAGAAGAAATCCACAGAGAACATTTAAATGGTCCTTATCAGTAATGCATGGTTTCATTTACTGCCCAGAAAGGCTCCAAGGAGTAAAACTTCCTTGGACCAGGCATAGAAAAGCTGAAGGGAAGATGCTATAAAAGAATAAGCCACAGGGAAGTGTAAGTTTCTATTTTGGAATGGAAGTTCACATGTTAACCTTCAGTTTGAGAGTGAAATTCCCCCATTTAAAGGTGATGGTGGGAGAGTACAAGTTTCTTCCTGTCTCTCCCCTCCCTGCTACATAGCTGGAGAGTACCCTGAATCATTGGCAGCTAACAGATAAACTCTAAGTAACACAAGAGAGAAAAAGAAGAAGGAAAATAACTGTTAATTAGGAGGAAGAAGGATGGAGAAACAAAGCTGTATGCAAGCTGTAAGTATGGAGAAAAGCTTCTGGTAGAAGGAGATGGTTGTTTGCAACCTTCCAGGCACAGACAGTTCTCAGAGTATCCATCTGCAACCGAATCTTGATGCAAGCTCCTCTGACCTACAGACACAAATCCATTTATTGCCAGGCTGGGACAACGAGGAGCGGTGTCTCTGAGCTGGGTGCCAGGGCCACTCTCTGATTCAGCAAAGCCCTTGATAAGAAATGTCATCCTCCATTGAGTAATTTTAGCCTGTGAGATAAGAATCTCTATCAGGATCAAACATATGGCTGGCTGCAGAGCACGCAGCAAAATGAGAGGGGTAATTTATTTGCTTGTGCTAAGAGCACTTCCAGGTTCAGAAAAGCTGATGCAATGAAATAATAAGTGCCAAATTACACTCCGTTCTTTTCTGGAGACTTGAAAGAGGCTCCTGAGAGATACAAGAGGCTCATCTATGCTGCCCAAAGAATCCCTGTCTCTCTTCTGAGCATCAAGCTATCACAGACACCAGTACAATGACCAGTGAATGTGGGTCTGCATGGGATTTTCTAAGATTTGTTCCTCTCATTAAGTCCTACTCATTACACAGGAACTTAGACCCAAAGACATGCCAGGTGCTCTGTATGAAATGTCGGTAATTACTGTGCAGAGGAGGAAGATGAGTAGTTAAGTGACAACTACGCAGCACCAGTAGAGCCAGGGGCTGAACTCCAGTTTCAGGTGATATGCCCTAGATGTTAGAGAAATTTAAAATTTATGGCAAGCAGCACTACCAATGCAGTCGGTATTACCATCTCCCACTTCAACTTAGCACCTATGATTAGGTGATTTGGGCTAATCTGCAGAACACAATATTGGGCCAGGCATTGCCAGGCTTGGCTGCCTAACCTACACTGAGATACCAAACTGAATGGTTTCATTCTGTACAACAACTTCTATTCCCTCTCATCTTTATCAGTGCAGCTGTTACTCAACATGTAGCACGTACTCCCCCATCATCACCTTCAACTGGGGGATTTTCACTTTCAAACTGCAGATTAACATGTGAACCCCCATTCCAAAACAGAAACTAACAGTTAAATGGCAAACATTTCAAGTTGGTTCTTCCAAGGAACTGAGTGGCCCTAGACTTTCAAAGTATCCTTCCTCCCTCTGACTCAAAGCTACTGCAGAAACGTAGTGTCTACACGCTTGGTCACAGATAGTCTATTTATTGATGTGAAATCAATGTTGTCTCTTGACCAGCAGTATCTTCCTATCACCAGATCTACCAATCATCATCATTCTCATTAGAATTATCAGCAGTTAAGCCAGAGACTGAGTCATGAAGATTAACAATTTCTCACTAATACTAAGAGATGGTCCTTCCAGCTCAGTGCTGAGACTCAGTGGTGAAAAGCAGTGGGGAAACTGATCTGCCAAGAATGAAAGGGTTGTCATCTCAGGGGGGGTTCAATCCAACATCTTTCATCCCCACTGAATTTATCAGACAATATTAACACGATGATACAGGTCTAGATGCACTTGCTGGCAAGGCTTTGACTGCAACATCACACACAGCAACCTCAAAGGATGAGTCTGATGAAAAGCACAATTCATCTTTTTCTTATTTTGTGGGTTACATTGTCACTTGGAGCCTTACTGTCTTTCCATCCTTACTACTACACAGCCTTCACATGAACCAGTTGGACCACCCAATGCACATCAGAGGAGTCACGTGTCCACCCAGCCATGGAACTCTGCCAGCAGGGCAGAGCAAGTCCAAGGCCCCGCTGCAATCTCAGCCACCTTTTCCCTCTAAGGAGTCCTCCCAGCATGCTGAACCCCGGGGCACAAAACAAGGAGACACGTGTGTTTACGAGGAGCAATGTTTGCAGCAGTATCAACTTTCTTTCTGCAACCAACATTTTTCAATCCTCCAGAACTGGTAAATCAAAACCAGGTAATTGTGCTCTACTTTTCCCAGATCCTATGCTTCTCCTTACGAGGCTTTGGATGAGGCAGTGCAATAAAGCCCATTACTTCAACATTTGGAAAACATTTGGCTGTTTGGGGGTTTTTCTACCTTTTGAAGCCTCAGTCCCACCGCAGAGGTAAGGATGCAGGTCTGCAGGATCACTTCTCTTTCCTCCTGTATCTTGTGCACTCTTCTGAGCAAAATCCATCTCTCCAAAATGAAAGCTACACTCCAGGCTTTTCTCCCTTTAAGCACTTCTGACAGCAGCACAGTATTGATTTTGATTACTCCTAGAAAGTAGCCAACTCCATCCCGTCTCCTTGGGTGACTGGAAATAAACACTTTTAACACCAGCCAGTTCTGAAAGTCTGCGGTGGGGCTGTCTGGAGAGTTCAGAATATCTTTCCAAATAATTTAAATTCGAGCCAAATCACGGCCCATCAAACTTCATAATCCAAATAGTGGATGAACCTACGAAGAAAACACAATTTTAATATCTACTTTTGGGATTCATACAATTTTTTTTTGTTAGTATTAAAAGAGCTGGAATGTTTACTCCCATACGAGTGTAATGTTTGGTCCACCCTTCAAGGGATGTCTTGACCTTACAGTACTGACAGAAGAACACCTTGTTCTTGCTCACAGATTCAACCAACAGAGGTGAACATGAGATGTCAAATAGAGCTGGAAAAAAAACCAACAGAACAATTCCATCATCTTTGGAGCATTTCAAGATCTTGATTTCTTTTCTCCCATTTTAAATGAGTGAGAAAAAAAAAAACAACTTTGAAATTCTGAAGGTTGCTAAAACTCAAAATAATTTTGATTGGAAGTGCTTTGTTTCAACAGTTGGAAATTTTGTCTTGGCTATTATAAACTTCTACATTTTTCACTGTAACTTGCATTAAAAACAGTCACTTCAAACACAAAACAAAATATATAGAAATTTAAATGGACAAATCAACTTTCTATAAAAGATTACTAAAGCTTTCCCAAAAAAGTGTGGGGCTGCTGGAACAGGTCCAGAGGAGAGCCACAAGGATGATCAGAGGGCTGGAGCACCTCTTCTATGAAGACAAGCTAAAGGAGTTGGGCTTGTTCAGCCTGGAGAAGACAGCGCTCCAGGAGACCTCATTGTGGCCCTTCAGTATTTGAAGAGAGCTTATAAACAAGAGGGAGACCAACTTTTTACATGGTCTGATAGCGATAGGACAAGGGACAACAGTTTTAAACTAAGAGAGGAGATATAGATTAGATGTTAGGATGAAATTCTTTACTCAGATAGCAGTAAGGCACTGGCACAGAAGCTGTGGATGCCCCATCCCTGGAGGCATTCAAGGCCAGGTTGGATGGGGCTTCGGGTAACTTGATCTGGTGGAAAATGAAACGGGGCTGAAACTAGGTGATCTTTAAGGTCCCTTCCAACCCATACCACTTTTTGATTCTATGATTCTTTGACTGGTGTGCTGGAAGTAAACAGCTCTAGCACTTAGTAGGGTCAGAGGGATCACAGCTAGGAAGAGAGAAGCTGGAAAAAGCTTTATGAAAATATTCCTAGCATTTGTCTCCATCCTATGAATCACTGATCCAGGGTTCCTGCCATGTAACCAAAAGCACCAGATGGCCCATCCTTGGCCAGGTCATGATGCTGTGTCATGCATTACAGAAAGAAACACGGACCTTCAGGCCATCCATCTCGCATGCATCTTCCACATGCACATCTCCCCACCGAAGTGTTTGTTACACATCAACCACAAGCTTCCACCTTCTTCTCTCACTTTAACCTGGACAACCTCCAGTGTCACCTCACCATCCCTGGAAGGAGATAACACACTAACTTAATTTTGAGTGATGGAGATTCTCTATTATTCAAACATTCGTAGCTGCTGTGCACCTTTCAAGACTGGGTGTCTACATCAGTGCTTTCTGATGAGCTCCACAAACTGGTCTGCTCTGAAGATGTGCTGTGACACTGAAAATTATCTACCAGTAGAAGTCTTTGAGGAAGGCAGAGAAAGGGGAGTAAGAGCAATGCAGTGTGAGGAGATTCAATGAATGCTAAAGCCGTGTGTGTATCAAAAGAAATGTGACTGTAAATCCAGAGTATGCAATGTGTAGCCTATAAGGAGACTGCATGGCTTAGGGCATCTGGAATAACAGCGTGTTATCCTCCAGCTGCCAGGAATACTCCCGTCAGCAGGGCACAGCGCTGACCCAGTGACATGGAAAGCACAGCTTCCAGCAGTACCCCTGCAGGAACCCCAGCCAGGGGCAGCTGAGCTGTCCTGAAGTCGTCTCTCCCCAGGGGGTACAGCGCATGCTGACAATCCTGGCAAGGGGATGAGCAATGCAGTGTTGAAGTGCTAAACACAGACACAAGCCAGGGAGCCAAAGAATTTCCCACAAATAAGGGGACTGACGAGGATATCTACGAAAGCGGAGCTTGCCCTGTTCTTAACTGAAGTGAAGTAAGTACTGCCACTTCAGACAGACAGACACTTTACACACATCGCTGAGCTGCAGAAGGTAGACAGTCACCCGTAACCAGGCAAATCCACGGGGCACAGTGCTTACAACAGGCGACGCTTCCATGCAAGACTACCTACAAACATGCAACCCGAATGCTAAAAGCAAGAATAATTTGTGTTCTGATCTGTACTGCCTTCCTCTCCCGTGTTTCCTCAGCAAGTGGCTGTCTGAACCACTGCCTCCTCCATTCCTTCATTACTAATAGATTAGCATCACAACACAGCAGCAGGTAGTAAAATGCACTGACAGGGATGCTGAATGCACTGTCTTCAACCGACTTAGCAGATGTGCTAAGGAAACATCTGGATATTATTACCAAAAGGTTATGGGGACTTCTCATCAGATCAACACCCTTGTTTCCTCTGAGTCACTATACGTAAGAAACAAAATAGAACTGATAATAAAAGCATGCCAATTGGAAAGACTGTCAGCCCATTGTGTCTAATGCCTAGAAATAAGATAGCACTAACTGAGCTCCCTCAGCGGGGCTGTCAGTCCATGACTCCAAGGCAAGGAGCTTGGTGCAGCAATGACTGATTGTGCAGGCAAGGGGCTTGCAGGTTAACCCTCTCTGTGGTTAATTTTCATGAGATAAAGTGATCCGACAAGAGCTGATGTGGTAAAAGAAATCACTGGACTCTGGGGGTCATTGGTACATGGTTTCCTCTGCACCAGTGTGATCTCCTGGTAATATAACTCTGTGAAATCCCTCTTGTCAACCACCTACTTTCCCTCAGCTTTGTAAAATACATACCAGCAACTCTCGGCTATATATATTTTTTGACACAAGGCTGGTACAGCTAGAAAGGCTGGACTAGAACTTATTTTAGAATACAATCAAGTAAAAAAAATCAAAAAGACTAATGAGGTGCTTAGTGTATTAAAGAAATGGCTATATGGAAACTTTTCAAACGTGTGAGATCTACAGGACTGGCTGAGGCAAGAGGCATAATTAGCCCAACATGAGCTCACAAGGCAGGTCCACAATGCTTGGATGCACAAATGAGGGATGTCACGTACCAGCAGAGAGGCCCTGTTATCTTTGAGCCATGGGTTGGCAGTCGATGGAGTACAAGGTTTTATACTTGTACCCACACTTCAAGAATAATGCTGGAAAAACTGGAGAGAGTTCAGAGAAAAGTTGCAAGAACAAAACCAGGCTTGTACCAAGGAGCTCAAGGAAGTCAATCAAAGGGAAAGTTAAAAGGTACCTCACAACCTGTAAGTACCTGTCAGTAAGAGTGCTCTCCAGCCTACCAGACAAAGGCAAGCAAGACCAAAGGTTGAAAGTTGAAGCTCGACAGAAAACAAACCAGAAACAAAGATATCACTTTTCAATGCTGCAGTGAATTAACAGAGGGAAAAGTCCTCCAATTGGGATGGTCAAAGCTCCAGCACTGGCAATTTTTAAACTAAGATCAGATTCCCCCTTCACCTCTCTTCCTCCCACAGAAATGCACACCTTGGTCCATCCACACCTACCGAACCCAGAGTGAAAACCAATTCAAGGAAGTGCTACAGTCTTTGCTGGTCGGCTTAAACGAATACAACAACCT
Source organism: Pavo muticus (assembly GCA_016647715.1). Taxonomy (NCBI): domain Eukaryota; kingdom Metazoa; phylum Chordata; class Aves; order Galliformes; family Phasianidae; genus Pavo; species Pavo muticus. The sequence goes on along the minus strand of JACDJE010000066.1, from coordinate 1,461,027 downwards.
TAAAACCTCAAAGTCAATGAGCTACAGAGAACAAGCATCTCAGTTATCAGCAGTTGGACCCCACTAGCCCTGAGGAATCCCAATCCCACTTGCAGGTCCTCTGCACCCTTCCAGCACCACAGTAAGGGACTCTGCAGAAGTGCCAGATCTCCAACACGAGTGATAAGGTAAGCCACAATTAAACCAAGAAAACCACAGTGATTTTTCCCAGTTCCAAGTAAACTTCTCAAAGAATTGGGGAAAACCACAACCAGACAGAAACATGTAAAAAAATTGCACTGACCAGGCAGAAACAAAGCATGGTGAAAGGCACACAAAACAGAAAGGGCGTTTAGAGGTGAATTGAGGAAGAGATTGCCTCTCACAGTCAGATTTCTTCCCGAATGGCTTCCCAGCAGGCAAATTCCCTCCAGCTCCCAGGCAGGAGGTGATGAGACAAGCATGGCCCCCCAGTGCCAGCTGTACTTTGGAGGGCTGTCCCTGTAATTAGCTTCTCAGCAGAGCTGACTGCAGATGTTTGGCAGCCAGATTTACCAGTGGACAAGGAAATGCAAATAAATTTGAGCAAGGAATCACCCTACCCAGGTGCTGATGTCAGAAGCCCTGTGTGCCAGAGCACAGCCCAATTGCCTCGGGTGGCAGGGACATCTCCACGGGTGTTCCACCACTGCAGGCAGGAGGATGGACATTTAGCAGAGTGCGTGACTCTCTGAACTTGTCAGAGCAGCAGTTAAAACCAGCGGAGAGCAACTGTGTTTTGACATTGTTCCTTAATTCTTCCTTTTGAGATGTCACCGTTTATTGTTATATCTTTACTGTTAGCCTGGAGAAGAGAAGTCTCTGGGGAGATCGCATTGCAGCCTTTCAATTCTTAAAGGGGCTAATAATGTAGGTGAGGAGAGACTTTTTTTTACCGAGGCCTGTATTGATAGGACAAGGAGTGATGGTTTTAAATTGAAGGAGGGGAAATTTAGGTTAGGTGTTAGGAAGAAATTCTTTACTCGGAGGGTGGTGAGGCACTGGCACTGGCTGCCCAGAGAAGTGGATGATCCGCTCCTGAAAGCATCCAAGGCCAGGTTGGATGAGGCCCCAGGCAGCCTGACCTGGTGAACTGCAACCCTGACCATAGCAGGGAGTTCAAACTGGGTGGTCCTTGAGGTCCCTTGCAATCCAACCCACTCTATGATTTTTAGTTTGTCAGGACAAGCTCTTAGAGAGCTGCTGAGCCTCTCTGCTGTGGGTGCAGCTGGCATGTTTTCCCAGACGCAGCTGTGATTTAGACTCAAGTCGTGATGCCTGCAGACTGGCCATGTACTTCATATAATATAAACTGGACAGGGAGCCCTTTTTTCACTTCCTCCACAGTCCAGCTCACCGCAGTCACAATTCAATTAGGCTGTGCTCTGATGCCCCGTCTGCAGGTGGCTTGCTCTCACACAGCGGACATGAATATAAATATTGAGTCATGCCTCCAGGACAGAGACAATGTTTGGCAAGATCATATAGAAGAGCACAGCCCATGCTGTACATAGCAAAGCAGGTTGTCCGTCACTCAAAAGCTGTTAGTAGAATGTCTTCTTGGAAAATTTAAGGATGGCAGCAGGAAATATGGGCACCTCACCAAGACCTAAGTGCGGTGAGTCAAGGGAGCAATGCCAGCCACAACCAAGACGTGAATCAGAGCTCGGTGCATTTCTAACAGCAGGAAACCTATTAATTCCTGCTGATCCATGCTCCTCAAAGCTAGTTTTACCTTATGTTAATACGGGTGTTTTGAAGTCACTCAGCTCAAACGATGTGAAGCCCACAGGATTACAGGAACTGTCTCTCCGGCATCTGGCATTAGAAAGGCTCTAAATATTTTAAGAAGGAGGATTACTTCTGACCACGCTTGGTCTTAATGGCTTAGGAATAGGGTGGGGAAGAAAAGGTGGAATTGGGAGGGCTAATTAGCCTCTATGAGGAATGGAAGCCTGCCAAAACTTTCACTAGTAGGAGCGATAACGAAATATCATCAGCAAAAAGCAAATCATCACAGCCCCCATCAATGTCGTGATAAAGATGGCAGGAGGCCAATCTGGGATCTGAACGATGCAGACAATCATGCTGTCCTATCTCCCATGACTGTTCTTGAAAAATGCTTGCCTTCCCTCTGAGGAAGGACACAGCTGTACTTAAAAAGTGGTTATTAGCTATGTGTCATGGCACACAGAGCTTCACACTGGCCCAAGACAATTTCCCTTCACTCAGCATGGTCCAAGGCAAGCCAGAAGGTTGGACACTCATGGGTCAGACCATGCAACTCATCCAGACCCACACTGTCAAGTACACTCAGTCGTTAAAGACTGGGTGCACTTCTCAAAGGCCACAGCTTCTGGAGTCTTGTGGAAATATAAACTTCAAAATCTTGTCTTTGTTTCTAAGTGGAGAATATCTAAATTTTATAGCTAGGGAAATGTCTGTAGATCACAAAAAGCATTTGAAAGTCACAGATATATGAAAGGAGTCTTAAATATTTAACATTATGTATGCACGGAAAAGCACATTATGTATGCACAGTTATTTTAATCTGTTGTCTTTTTATGCCTTACTGATGATTTTGCTTTGCTTGGGCTATTGTCACACCTCAATTCTTCTGCCAGCCCACGCTAAGCATGAATGAGGCCCATGTCTATGGACTTAGAGTGAAGTCTACCAAGCTCCCAGCTCTGATGTGCTGAAACACTCACAGACATTAATTACAGCTGGACATCCAGGCTCCAGTGTCTCTGGAATCCAGGATTTTCACATCTCCCCAGTTCCCCTAAGCCTCCAAAGACTGTGTCCCAGGTCCTTCCCCAGTACCTTGCTTAAACAGAACTGGAAAGCCCTAAGGATATAAATGCCCCATCCAGTCCCTCCTGCAAACAGAAAGCAAATCCCCACTCCTAGCTGGCTTTATGTGAGGTTTTCAACATCATCTGCACAAGGTATTGCTTGGTGGCTGTCCTAAGCACCCAGCTACTGCAAGGACTACTGGGCAGGACACAGCTGGTACAGCTGGCACATCGTGCTCATCTGAGGCAGAACCAGGGAACAGCAGAGACCAGGGCAAGCCATGTGGCTTCCCGAAGCACCTCAAGGACCATTGTGTCAGTGTGTCTGACGTTTGTGTAACTGAGGTCACAAGCTCCATTCCCTTTGATTTGAGCCCCATTGCTAGTGTTTGCCTAAGCCCCACCTCCCAGAGAGGCGTGTAGGCTCCACGCAGAGATTTCAAGATAAGGAGAACCTAACACACCTTTTTGATGGCTGGCTCAAATACTTGAAAGCCTTTGGTATTTAAAAAAGGCACTTTAACTCTGATTTATCTCTGTTTCATTTGCAGATAGGGGTTCCTGTGATATAGCTGCTGGCAGTGGGAGGTGCTCTGCCTGGTGATTTCCTCAGCTGTTCACAAAACACATCCTCAGGAGAAACCATGGGGCCCCCAGCTCTCCTCCCCTGGAGACAGCCTGTCTTTTGCCCCCACCCTTTTATTTATTTCTAATTGCTAAAGGAGAAGATGAGCTTTCAAAGGTTTTAGCACCAGTGTCTCAGAGGAAAGGGCTGACAAGATAACACTGACATTAGGAGTGGGACCAAAAGAAAGAAGGGCAACACAGACATTTCATCCCCATTTTTTCCATCCCAAGATGAACCCACTCATTTCTCCACTCCACCTTTATTTCCTCGGTTTCCACCTGCTCTCCCATGGACTCACACAAAGATCCCATTCCCCAAACATCCTCAGCAGGGGTCTCACAACCATTACTACCCACAAGCTCCACTGATCTCATGCTGTTCATGCTCCCTTGGCCTCTTGTTAATAATAATTACCTTAGTTACAAAACCTTCTCCTCGCTGCTCACATCTCAAAGGGTAACTTTACCCGGGCTAGCTGAGCTGCACTCACCATGAAGCCAGGAAATCTGGTCTAAATGAGATATTCGTGGCCACACAAAGTAGAAGGCAGCAGAAACAATCTCACTCAAGTACCCCAAGGATGGCAAGCTCCCCTTGCCTGCAGCATCCTCATAGAATCACAGAACTGTTTCAGTTGGAAGGGACCTTTAAAGGCCATGTGGTCCAACTCCCCTGTAATGATCAGGGACACCTACAGCTAAATCAGGTTGCTCAGAGCCCCAGCCAGCCTGACCTTGAGTGTTTCCAGGGATGGGACATGTATTACCTCTCCAGGTAACCTATTCCAGTGTCTCACCACTCTTTCTGTAAAAAACAACTTCTTCATATCCAGTCTACATCTCCCTTTTTTTAGTTTGAAACCATTTCTCCTCATCCTGTCACAACAGACACTGCTAGAGAGTCTATCCGCTTCGTTCTTATATCCCCCTTTTATACTGAAAGGCTGCTTGCAACCAGGTCTCCCCGGAGCCTTCTCTTCTTCAGGCTGAACAGCCCCAGCTTTCTCATCTCATCCCATGTGCAAGTACATGAGCTTTTGAGGCACTGTACCAACACTTCAGCGTTTCCATACAAAACAATCTTCAGTATTCAAAAGTTATATTTAAAAAACATTTTTGTTTATCTCTAAGCACAGATTAATTTCCAATTTCTGTCAACAAAATAAAAAGAAAAACATGAAACAAACAAAGAAAAAAGAGTCCGCCTGACGGCGAAGCCTAAAAATAGACGTGCATATTGTAAATAGTGAACTGACAGGTAAAGGCTTTGGATTGAAGGTTCAGATGAATAATGTGTTTGCTTTTCCTGCTTCAATACTTTCCTGCTGTTATCACTGTACAAATAAGTCAGTGCAGGCTAATTACTCCGATGGCAATTTCCTGGGAGCTGGTACTTAAGCACCAGCCCAGATTTATCCCCAAGAAGGTGAGGAGTCCCGGTGCCCTCCCCTGAGCCACCCGTGGTCCCAACACTTGTACAAGGCAGCCTACAGGATCCCAGTACTGTGTTTAACTCTTACAAATGGCAGATTCCAAGTGGGATTTGTGCAACAAAACCGGATTTACTCTTGGGAGCCTTGAGTAAAGGTGCTTCTCATGCATGAACCCATACTTGCATGCATGAAGAGAAAAAAGATGGGAAGGGAAAATTCTGTCAAGTATTTTACAGTGCATCAACAAACTAGTCTGAAGCCCCTGTTCAGACTTCCGAGCCAAAACCACCCCACATGGCTCACGAAGCTTTTATTTATGGGCAACTACATCAAAGAGCCAACTAAACAATGCCTGTGGTTTCTGCCTTTTTTTTTTTTCCCCACTTGGTAGTTATACAGCCACGGATTTGCACCATAATGCAGTCAAGCACATTAGAACAAGGATGAAGGAGGAGAGAAGAGGGAAAAAAAATGTGCTGTTACCTGTGTTACATACAAAGCAGCAATGAATTTCTGTACAAACCTTTGCTGCAACCCAAAATCACAGGCAGGCTGGCCGCTAACACACTGCTTTTGCAGTACAAAACCATCATCCTCCCTTTTTCAGCCTTTCATGGTCTTTTTATAGGTGGTTGGCTTGCCCTGGATTTATTGTATTATCACTCCTTTCTTCTTTCACTGCAAAGGGTTAAGCGACCTTTCAGATCCTCCCTGGATGCAACCCCATGCGTAACAAGAAAGCTTCTAGCCCAGTGAAAACAACTTGAAAGAAGGGCAGTGACCCAGGCACAGGCTTAAGTTTCAGGTCACAAAATCCCTGCTCAGAACCATCCGTCTTTCTCTGGCCACAAGTTTGCGGCGAGTCGCCTCACATTAGAGTGATTTGTCTGCAGGGCTTACATATTTTTGGGACCTGTTACCATCCTGTCTTGAACCTCAAGTATGAGCTGTGAACACAATACGGACACAGGATCCCACTGCATTCACTAGTGTTAAAAATATATTCACTGCTAGGAAAACAACCCTCTGCAATAGTGAGATTTACATTTACTCTCAACTTCTGCAATCCTAGAGCAGGGAAACTCTGGAAGGAAATGAGTGCTCATAACCTCTGTCCACATGCACACCACATTGCATGGCAGAATCAAAGCCACTTCACTAATGCTGGGACTCTGTGCTGTACTCCTAAAAGCCCTGGATATAAGAAGAGAAAGGGTTTGGTATCACCATACACTGAGTCTGGGAACAGCAATGGTGCTGGGAAGGAACTATGGCTGAGCGTCAGCAGAAGGCCTGATGCCCAGCTCCTTCATGGCATTATATGTGGTAACGTTCAGTGAGCACAGCCAGTGAAAGCTGTACAGAAACACAGCTGCTGGGAGTGAGACCTTGGCTACCAAGGACAAGAAGAGTCAATGATCAAGCTTTGGTCAAGCATTGGAACAGGGTGCCCAGGGAGATGATGGAGTCCATATCCCTGAAGGTATTTAAGAGACATGTGAATGTGGTACTAAGGGACACGGTTTAGTGATGGGACTCGGTAAGTCAGGTTGATGGCTGGACATGGTGATCTTGAAGGTCTTTTCCAACCTAGGTGACTCTATGATTCTAAGAAGGACAAGAAAGGCCAGCAGGGGCATCTTGTTACGATACTGGCACTTGGCTCAGCTCTTCTCAACCTCACACTTCTGTGCTCTGGTCTTGCTCTGGATTGATGTTGCTGAAGGGTGTAATGATGGGACCCAAATAAGGAAAAAACTTGAGGATATGAAAATATCATCCCCCAAGGAACATGCTGCATGTGCAGGTTAGTTGGGTGCAGAGACTTCCCTTCACCATCACCAACAAACCAGAGCAGGGAGGCAGAAAGCCCAAGGACGTGCATGGTTCAGCTACAGATATCAAAGTTTCTGTGTGATTATGCCCATGGCTCCCCCAGCACAAGATTTTTAGCATCAGATCCAACCCATGACGTTGTTTCCATCCATTTCTCCTTTTCAGCCATGTCAACACATGCCAGTTTGTGATGCAATACCTGCCTCAGAGAACTCCTTCTACAGATGAACAACTCGGGCAAAAAAAAATTTTTTATTCAAAAACTGCTGAATTCGCCTCCACTACTAAGTGATGGCTTTCTGTACAATCCCACAGAACCCAAGAAACTAACCATAAATACAAGTTGCAAACTTAAGAGCAGTTATTTCTGACCAGATCTTAAAAAGAGTAAAACACTTGTCCAAAGTTCAGTGTGTACTGGAGACAACAGGTGCACAAGCTACAGCATCATCAGGCTGGACAACTTCATCACTTTTCCTGACCAAGAAGTATTGGATGAATAACAGAGTGGCTGAGGTTGGCAGGGACCTCTGTACCCATTTGCTCCAAGGAGGGACACCCAGAGCAGGGTGCCCAAGACCACGTCCAGGTGTATTTCAAAGATCTCTATGGAGGAAGACTCCACAACCTGGGTATGTGTGAGATAGCCTTTAAAAGTGATTTCAGAGACACAGATTTTGGGAGCAATTGGTTTGTAACAGAACAGGAGTCACTGAATACATATTCTGCTTCCACTCCATGCACGCATACATCCCTTTGCTGCTCACCAAGCTATATATATAACTCTCCCTATATGGAGTTATGGATATATATCTACTTATATTTATATCCTTCAGATATCCATGAGGATAAAAAAGGAAAGGGCATAGGCTCCTGCCCCACACCCCCAGCCCTCCTGCCTTCAAGAGATGCCTGAAGCTCCTGTAGGTGGGACCAGCCCCACCAAGCCTTGGTTCAGCTGCCAACACTGAGCCCCATTACTTCTCTCGAGCAGCTCCCTGAAGCTCTGTGCAGAGGCCACAGGAATGCATGTAAATAAATAACCCCAGCCTCTGCTTCCACCTAGGCACCATTTAAAATGGGACTATTAGTGAGAAGAGCAGGGAGGAGACTAAAATCCCAGCCCTGAACTGCAGGAAGGTTCCAGCCAGGCTCTCGCCCAGCAGCTGGGCTGAGTCACCCTGCACGGGAGGAAGGCTTTCACCATCCGTCATGCCCCAACAGGTTGCAGCCATAACGGGTTCCTCACCACTGGGCACAACCTGGGCGAGATCTGGTGAGAACAAGCCCTAGGGAAGAAACTCAGCTCTGTCCTGGGTTTGCAGCCCGTCTGCTAGGTGGTGAACCAGCCTCTGCTCCGCACCCGCCCTGCCAGATGAGAGCCGACCCACAGGGCGGGCAGGCATGCAGAGTCACACCCGTTCCCAGGAAGGTTCAATGCCACCAAGAGCCAGCACTGGAGCCAGGGTGCCTGCAAGAAAGAGGAGCAAATTGGTAATTTTTGCTTTGATGCTCTGCCACTCCAGCAGCAAAGCCCTGCAGTGGGGAGGAAGAGGAGGAAGAGGAGGAAGAGGAAGGCTGGGCTGCCAGGGCTCACCCCTGTTCTCCTGCCTGTGCAGGCACGTGGGGCTGAGCTCACGGCAGGTGAAGATCACGGGAGGGAACAGCAGCACAGCAGCGTCACCGCTGAGCAAGCGCCCGCCATTTCACAGCCTCAGCCATGCCTGGCGTCACCCGGCTCACCAAGCTCCTCCACCCTCCACAGCCCAATGGGCCCGGATATAGATCCACGTCGGCCACAGCTCTGAATCTCATGAGCCAGTGAGGAAGGCTGGCACCCAGTACCCGACTGCATCATGTGGCTGTGCATCACCCTAACACATCGGCATGAGGCAAGAAGCACATTCTGGCTTTATTTATTTTTCAACTCAGTAGAATCTATACTTCTTTTAACACTATTGAATTTGGGATCCAGAGGAAAAGTAGGTTTCTCCAGGCACACGGTCTCGAGCCACGTTGTATTTCCTGGCACTGCGGTGCTGCATAGAGGCAAGTTGTTCTGAAGGGTTACGTGGGTACAGGGCTTATTACGAAAGAAAACAAAAGACACATGTGCAGGAAACTAAAAACCATTATCGGCAGCTAAATCTGGGCAGAGCGCAGTGCCTGGACATAGAGGGTGCCCTTTTCATCCCAAAGAGGTTATGTTCCAGGAGACACTAATGTTTTTTATCAGCGTTGCCACTGCTGTTAGCTCAGTAATGATGTCAAGCATCACTCGGCAGCAACAGCAAGGTTCAGGGCCTTGCATTAACCACAGTCTTGATCTACCTCTAGGAAGCTGACAGTAACAATGGGAACAGAATAAATATAAAGGTGATACAATGGAAAAGATTTCCTGGTGCCATTCCTGACACTTGCATTCTTTCCCTTCTTCCGCTCCTCTTTAACTCTCAAGAGATCTCAAAGCTCTTTAAACCTACCCCAGCCCTGGGACAACCACCTTCCTGATGGACAAGCTGCAATGCGGAGAGGTGCCCCCTGTCCCTACTAATACAACCTGCTAAGACTGAACTGTAAGACTTGTTTCCTTTGTTTCCGTCCCCATCAGAAGAGAGCTCTTTTTAAAGCCTGAGGAATGCTGACTGTGGAGGGAGCAAAAGTTCTCATAGAAGGAGGCAGGGGTGTCTGTTTTCCCATCCAGGAAATAAAATCAATGCCGGCAGGTGTCTGCAAGCACAAAGCACCACCCGGGTCAGTGAGGATTTATTTCTGCTCCACTGTTCTGCTCCCATTGTCCAGTCTCAAACTCTCTGAGTCCAAAGGGACTGGATCATGGTTAAACCGGTAAGCACCAGGACAGGAAAAGACAACAAACACAGTATTGCAATATGGAAAATACCTCTCCAGACAACCACTTTGGGTCTGGGAGTGACCCAGCAATCAACTTTAGCTCTTCATCTTTCCTGAAATACAGGGGCTGAAGGAGCTCCATCTGTAGCCGGTAAAGAACAGGAGGGTTGGGGCAGAAGCACAGGTAGGGGCTGGCCCTGATTTCAAACTGTCATGATGGGAATCATGAGGGCAAGGGAAAGAAGAGAGATGGAAGAGCTGCACTGACACAGAAAGTCTGGAAGCAGGAAGGGAAGATTTAGATTCAACAGCAAGAAACTCACTGGGTCTTGCTGAAGTCTCCGCAGCTGTAAGTGTTGTTAATAACAAATAACGCAGCCGTGCCAGAAAACCAACAACCTGGACATGGCACTCATGTGCACCACATCAGTCCTGCCTTCATACAGCTGCAGTGTTCCCCAAATTCCCAAAGACTCCCCCATCTCTGTCTAGCCCAAGGCAGCACATGGCTCGGGCATGGGCAACAGAAATGCCCATAGTGAGCACGACTCCAACTGGAGGACCACCAAGATCACAGAACCATAGAAAGATTTGGGTTGGAAGAGACCTCAAAGCCCACCCAGTCCCAACCCCCTGCCATGGGCAGGGCTGCCACCCACCAAATGGATCAGGGTCCCTTTCAACCTGGCTTTGAACACCTCCAGAGTTGAGGCAATCACATCTTTGGGCAGACCGTGCCAGTGCCTCACTGCCCTCTCAGTGAAAAAAATCATCCTAACGTCTTACCTAAATCTCCTTTATTTTAGTTCAAAGTTGTAAGATGAAGTGATGTATTTCTATTCTCCTGCATGCTGTGAAGAACTGCTGCTTTGCAATCCAGGGCACTAAATGTGTCAAGCGGAGAGAACAGTGTTCCTCACTTTGCCACAGACACACCAGGTTCCTGTTTGCTCTTCTTTAATTAATCCACTTGCTGTATTGACCCCATGCTGTCCACCCCATCCCCTCATATTCCTCATATTAATTCATTTGTCCTCCTCTTAACCTCCTAAACTATCTTGCAAACAAACAACTAAAGGATTATCACTGTAACAACTAAGGATGACGTGTCCAAAGTTCACACCTCCTGAGAAGTCTGCCAACCTAACCATGTAGAAATTGGACAGGAGCTATCCACCAGTGATGCCCATGACCAAAAATGAATGTGTCTGCCCATGGAGCATGCAGGGCTACTTCTGCTTCAGCTCTGTCTGGATGAAGCACAGGAACAAGGCAATAAAGTCTCGACACTGGGTGCAGAAGCACTACGCCTGAGCATCTCAACTCCATCCCAGTGCAGGTACACAACCACCAGTTCACCATCAAGCAGACCTGCTGGGAAAGAGGGTTAAACTAAGATTCCCCGGTATCAGTAAGTGCAATTGCTATACTATGAATGCATCCCAGCTTTGAAAGCACCACTAATTTAACCCTTCAGGCACAACAGTCTCCCAGCAGCATGCATGACTGGAAGTGCTGGTGTTCCCAGCTAGTAGCAGGACAGACTGACTGGGTTAGGCTGCATCCATCCTCACTAAAGACCCTTCAAGGCAGCATCCTTTAAGGACAGACCTTAAATAAAAACCTCCACATATCTCTGGGGCTCACACTCAGCTGCTTCTATTACACTGTCAGCATGACTGTCCGTGGGCAGCTCACTCCTGGAGGCAAAAGCTGGAGCCACCATGTCTCTGCACACACACACAGCAAGCATGCAGCATTCACCTTTGTGGTACGGATCCTGTGTCACTGGTTTCCCAAACTTCCCAGGCCCTTTGGCTTTACATGAAACCTCAGCAGCAGGGCTGGAAGTGGTGACGGTGGCAGTTGGCCATGCAGAGGACCGCATTCCTCCCTCAGGAATGGGCAGCACGCATAAACCAAAAAGCCGATTTTACTGCATCTCTCACATTCTTAACGAGCCAACAAAAAAACGCTGCTTTTTGTGTTTGTTTTTCTTCCTTTCTTTTTTTGAAGTGGCAAGGCTTTTAGGATCAATATTTGATTTTTAAATGCCAAGGTACTGTTAGATGCGTCTGGGGACGATTAATTTGAAGCACAAAATATAGAAAAATAAAAGGGAAATACATTCCCCAGCACGATACATAGGAGCAAGGCAATGACTGTCCTCCTCCTCCCTGCCCAAGCTCCACAGCTAAAAAGCATGCCTCCTTCTCACCATCCAAGCACTAGGTTAAAGCAGGGAGGGCTCACAAGACAAGGGACAGCCCCACACTGACAGCTACTTTGCTCCTCCTGGCTCCAGTTCTTCTCCCCAGCTGCACCGGGAGGGCAGGCAGGCGGCCAGCTCAGCCAGCCAAGAGGTGCAATTACCATTAAAGCTAAGCAGGCTGGAGCAGGGGAGAGGAGAGGACTCCCCCTCCAAATGAATAGGTTTAACGCCACTCACATTCCTGCATTCCTCCACTGCCGAGTAGTGAATAAACCCTCACAACTGCTAAAAATGAGGCGGTTTCGGTTAAGCTGCGTGAGTGTGTGTGTGTGTTTTGTAACCTTACACCTTTGCAGACAGAGCCCTGCTATGTTTGTAATCTAGGAGCTGAGGTTTTCCAGAACCAGCTCGTGTAACCAGGAGGAGACGTCAGCACATGACTATTTTATGGGAATAGGATCCCATCACAAGTGTGCAGCAATGGAATGGGAGCGTGCAGAGGCACCTCGCTGTGCAGCACAGGTCCCTGACACACACACACAAAAAGCCAATTCTGATCATGTTACACTCAAACCTTTTCACTATCTGTATAGGTTGAGCTACAGAGGATCCAGTCTGGGTCTGGATGCACTAACAGTACTTGTTTGTTCATGGTTTTGCTGAAAAAATGCAGCAGGCTTTTAACCAAAGGTCAGAATTCCCAAGAATCCCACCTTGCTCCTTTCCTATCTCTTCATAATTCCCCAGCCCAACTTCAGGTCTCCCTTCTGTGGGTTTTGACCATGGTCCCATTCTTCCCTACCTTCCCTTCACCTCCATCAAAACACACACCCAGCTCTTCTCCTCACACATGACCCACAAACTTCCCTCTCTACTTCAGTTCAAAATAATGTCTTGGGACATCTTTTGGATGCTCTTTCATCCAGCATCCAAATCCACTGCTGCCATCCAAGCTTTTATTTTCCCATATCCCAGCCAACCCAACAACCCTTCCTTCAGAAATGTAATATCTATTTTCTCTACCCCCCTTTGCCTTCTCAAAGCTCCCCTCTTTCCCTACCTCATCACACAAGAGCTCCCTAACTCTCAAGGCATAACTCAGGCCCTACACTGTTACCTGCTGCTCACTCTTACAAAATCTGCTTCTTTGCAAGCAGGTCTCCTGGGCCAATCAATATGAAACATGTTGACAGGAAATTATACTTTCTCCTTTCCTGCTCCCTTTCTTGCCTGGTAGGAATTCCCCTGAAATCTGCCAAACAATCTCACTGACTTCATCAAAACTCTCTTTTGCCGTGACATTTACAAGAAACCTCACAGTAAGTGTCCTGGTGTCCTGAGATGCATCCGACAAGATGATCAATAGAATCCTGGCATTTTCATTTTACTCCCCCATCTGCATGTATCCAACCACATCCTTCTGTCACTGTTCCAGACCATGACCTCCTTGGGGGATGGACAGTCTTTGATTCACCATTTGTACAAGGTGAATATTGGAGCACAGCTAATGCTCCTCTTGTCACAGTGGTGTGAATAGCATGTTTAACACCTATCAAGGTCTGATATCCCTTCATACTATGTATGAATCCTACATTTACAGCACAGAAAATGGCCCAAAAGTCCACTCACAAAATGTTACCAGGAGACCACAAGCTACCTGATGGCATTTCACAGTGCAACAAGAGCCTGTCTATACTTTAGTCAGGTGCACTGTTGTTGCACCTGGGTATATAAAATGTCCCATTTGTTCTCAGTTAAATCACAGAACATTCCTATCTGTAACTACGAGCACCTCTACATCACTCTTGGTAGCACAGAAGGCATCCTATGGCCAGGAACACACGTGAGGCAGCTCTGACATTGGCAATTCAGCAAAGTGGCTTCGCAAGGCTCTGTGGATGCTACTCAGCAGATATACAGGCATCTTTGGAAAAAAACACATTCCTTGTGGATACGACTTTCCCTTGGCTATGTCTGTTCAGAAAGGGCTTCCATGGCCAGTGCATCCGCATTGCTAAGGGGGATGATCCTGCCCCACATCACTGCCAGTGCCACCAGCTCACTGCCTAATGAAAATCTAATAGTCATATGAGATGTGCACTTTTTTTTGTTTTTCATCCGTTATTTGAACTTGGTTTGAGCCTGCACAGAAACAAGAGAAGCCAGGCACAAGCCACAGACAATGCACCAGACCTTAGAAATAAAGTGAGAGCTCTCTTATCGCTTTCAGTGCTCCTTGCTGGGACTCAGCCCATCACTGCCAACCTGCCCCATGCAGAGGGAGTTGCTTTGCTTTCCCCCAGGCCCGCACTAGAGCCTCAGACAGAAGCATTTTTCATGGCTCGAAACAAAAAATGTTGCAAATGCACACACTAAAATGTTTCTTGGGCTAGACTGTGTTTTTCGTCTTGTAATCACCTGTCCTTTAAGTCAGCTACCAGAGCTTTTGGCCAGAGTTGCTCCAAAGATGAAAATACTTTTCTCTGAGAAACAACAGGATTCTGCTTAGTTGAACTTAAACAACTCCCTCTGTTTTATTAACACAATGTTTTTAAATTGCAGGCATTTTCAGCATCACTTTGATTATAGCCGTGCATGTTCTGTATGTCCAGTGCTAGGTGCAGCCAAAGGCAAGGTCTAGGACTGAGATCAGCAGATGAAGCAGGAATTTCACAGAATCATAGTGGGACAAGTCTACCTAGACATGTTTGGGCAGACCTCGGCTTGCTCCACTTGTGCTAAGGTCAACTGGACTCAATTCAGCTTAAGACAAAAGCCATGGAGCCACATCAACACAATGCTCTGCCCAAGCTTGTATGTATAAGGTGCGTGCTCTGGGCAAATGCCAAGCAGACTTTGATTCTGTCTTCCACAACAGTTCCATGAGAACGAGAGGGTTATAAACCCACTATGGACCCATTAGGATCCAGAAATTTCCTAGCAGGCATAACCAATAACTACCAGAAAGAATAGATCTAAGTGTACAACACTGCCCCATTTGAATGGTGGCTTTCAAGCTAATTGCTTTGGGAACTTTACAGAGATCTGTATAGCACACCATACAAGTTCATGGAAAACAACTAAGAAAGGCAAGCTTATTGTCAGGAGGCTTCCATTTCCTTGAGAGGAACTCACACTTCCACAAAACTAAATAAAAATATTTAGGAATCCACGAGGTGAGAATGGTGGAAAACCAGTTAAAAGGTGCATTTGGAAGATATAGAATGAAGGGAAATTCACCGTTGGATGGCAACAGCTGCTTAAAACCCAACCCAACCCAAACAAAACCACCACAACAACGACATCTGCTATGCTTTGCAAGGAGTAGTTTATTCGACAAAAAAAGAATTGTTCACAGGGAAGTAAGTGAACTGAAATTTAGCCAACTCAAAGATAAATGTGAACGCACAAAAGCTTTAAGATCCTAAGCGATCATCAAAAGGCAACCTCAATATGCATCTCTTAAAGAAGGGAAAATAGCCATTTGCTGCATTGCCAGCTTCCCTGTGTACAGATGGCACCTGGACGTGCACGATGAACCATCCCAGCAAACACCAGGCTCAATTGCATTTAGCTTGAGTGCCTCAGTAAATACATGTGAAGAAAGCATATTTCTACATGTACATGGGTGACAAGACTACCACACACTGAAATAAAAGGAGATGATGTACTGGACTTTTTCCTCCTGTTGAAATAAAATTATACCCTATGCTGTGCTTATCTGCAGAGGGTTTGAATTCATTTCAGTACAGCTTGAAGGGCTGTTCCAGTTTGGCAGGATGCTTGCAAGCAGCTCTTCCTAATGGAACAATTCTGATTTTCCCTAAGGATTTCAAGCTGCCTCAGACAAACAGCAAAAACTATTCTCAGGTATCAAACACATTTATTTTATCTCTTTTCAGAAGGAAAAACATGTTTTGCTACTCCCTGCCTCTGCGTGAACAAACCAGCTAAGAAAGAAGAGAAGATAGCCACTTGGTCTAGGATAAGAGGAATGGAATACATGCAAGAAGTTTTTAAAATTGCACAAAATGCACAAGTGGGAAAGAACAGTGAATGAAGAGACAAAACACCAAAATGCCCTTTGAAGTGGTTTGCAGAAAGGGCCCCAACACAGCCACGCATCAACCTGAATTAGGGATGCTGCTCTCCCAGCTCCGTGCTCTACCAGCACCAGTGCTGAACTAAATTCCTTGCAGTGTGCTGCGCATCCCACCCTGCGTGGTCCAGCAGCCAAGCCACTGTGGGACATGTGCCCCATGAGGTGGCTAAAAGGTACAGTGGTGGCTTGCAGCTTGCACAGTGTCAGTGTGGTGATGCAGAACCAAGCCAAAGTGATGGGTTTGGTGGAAAGACTTTGTGAGGCACAGGCAACCAGCGCCAAGGAATGCACAGCCCTGGGGCAGGGTGTGGGGACATTTCAGCAGGGACAAGTCAGAGCATGCAGCTCCATGGGGGTCTAGGTAGGTTTTGATGGCTGGACTTGCTGGGCACTCATCCCATGGAGAAGCCCACATCTGAACTGGATCAAAAGCATGCTGTGGGGCCATCCCATGGTTCCAGGGACAGGTTTTAATGGTCATGAAATACCGGTCTGTGAAGGAGATGGAAGTGGGAATTATCACAGTTCTCTGTAAAGAGGTTCACATGGAGGAGGAATGAGACTGTCAGTAGCTGCTGCGGTTGGTTTCCAATCCAGAACACTGGCAAATGGTGGGTGTAAAGAAATTACTGAGGCACCAGTTTTGTGGCTTTCTGCTGTCTTCTGTATAAAGCAAGTTTGAGTATTAAGACACACAAAAAAACCGTAACGAAACAGCAAAAAAAAAAAAAAAAAAACCCAGCCGAAGTGATAAACACCTCATGTTTCGAAGAAACGGGGCTCCCAAAATAAACCATGTACAGTCTCATTGCCAACTCAACATTGCAAAGAAATATATTCACCATCCAGAAATGAAATGAATGCATTATTCCCCACACCTCTTTTGCTCTTTACTTCTCAATGAGATGCTGACATCAAAGACCAGCGGGAGCCATTTGGATGCTAATAGCATTAAGCATCTGCAATCTAAGAAATAAACCCTTTCCTGGAATCCACACCCCCACTTAACCCACCCCCCTCCTCATGCTCTTTCACCCAGTGCTTGCAGATCCACCTTTCCCAGGGATGGCTCATGTATTTCACTATCCTTCTCTGGACTTTAACCCACCTAACTCCTCCTTTCCCCAGCTCCCTGCCCTGAAGGCACTGAGAACTGCCTGAGGCAGACCTCCATACACTTCAATGTTTGATTTTTCTGTTTTCCTTTAATACTGCTGCCTTTGGAAATTGTTTTGGTGGGGTCACAGCTGGCTTACTTACTGCTTCATCTATCTGAAAATTTACACAAGTACTCTGCAAGGCTATGGAAGTACATCATGCCATTCCGAAGTGCTTAGCACTTCATCTATAGGCTTCTTGCTTCAGTTTCAGCCTCTTCTTCACCATTGAAGCCCTCTGTGTCACTGCAAGCAATTCTTGCTCGCTCCCAGCCCTAATTTCTCAGCTATTAGATGGGAGCAGCCAGACTGGAGCCTGCTTGGTAGGGACAGGGTGAAGGCTGCACCCACGAGATTCACGGGCGCTGATGCATTAGGAAGTGCCTGCAGTGCCCAGCAAAACCATGCAGCTCCTCTTCAGCTGGACAGTGTCAGTGACTTCCATTACTGTAATTATACAAGGAAAGCAAGTAAAGGGGGGAGTTCATGGGCTGCCAGATCCATCAGACTCAGGTCTGCTCCCATTTTCTGCTTCTGGACCAAATGCAGCCACTGAGACCTAACACTTTTCACTCCCAGCAGCTTTGACGAAGCTCAAGTTGCTCTCCTGCAACATGACAACAGGGAAAAGCCTTGGATCCAACCTCAACCAACCTTCCCTTGCTAATTCATGTTCACAAAAAAGGTGTATGGAGTGGTGCTGTGCAGCCTCAGCTGAAAGGCAGCTATATTAGCACGAGGAAGGAGCAAACGTGGGCAGTGCTGAGCAGGAGCAGCACCCAGTGCTGAGGACCATGAGGTGCATGTGGACACAGTGAGGTGCCCAGCACCCCTCTCATTCCCACCTTGTCCCCAGGAGGACTGCATTGGATGAGCTCCCCCCCAGAACAAAACTAACTGAAAGAAAAACATGGATTTAAATAATCCCCTTTACCAAAAGCTCTCAAAGAAGAAGTGAGTAGTAAACTTGGATGAATTCTGAACTTAGAAAAGAGGAGGTTCAGTCACATTAAGCACACGTCTTCCCTGCACCCAAAAGCAGAGCACGCCCAAAGTCACATACATGCAGCAGAAATAAATGAAAAGAGGTTTCCTACTTCTTTAATCAGCCTGTAACTCCAGCTGCTCGGTAAAACGGGACAGCTGCTCAACAGGAGCCCTGTGTGAACAAGTCGGAGGTGCAACGGGCATTTCTGTGGAAATCTTCCTTTTTTCAACAAATGTACCTTTGAAATCAAAAGCCGCCCATGGGAAGACCCGGGGAAACCTGAGATAACAGCAGTCATTCAACTGACATGTGATTTTCAACAAAGCAAAGGCAAAGCATTTAAACTCAGTAAAAGCACACCTTGAAAGTCGTAAGTGAACAAAAAGTTAAAGAAGCATGAAGCAGAAAAACTGAAAGTTATTAATGGAAACAGAAAAGGAAATGGAAAGAGAAATGGAGAAGGAAATGGAAAAAGGGGATGGCAGCTCTACACCCAACGCACCACTGTTTTTAACAGGCCACAGGAGCATTTCTACACCTTCCTTCAAAAGACAACATTTATTTAACTTACACAAAACTGTGAGCTGGCACAGACTTGCTGTCCCCAAGCCTCTTCACAACTCCTTGTTTTGCCACACTAAATCCCAGCTTTTTTTGTGCAGGCACCTTGAAGGAGACCATGGTGACCAGCAGGGCTGGGGCTTCACCCCAGAAATGGCACTGTCAGGAAGAAATTCTTTACACAGAGGGTAATGAGGCACTGGAATGGTTGGCCCAAAGAAGCTGTGGATGCCCCATCCCTGGAGGCGTTCAAGGCCAGGACGGTTGGGGTCCTGGGCAGCCTGATCTGGTGGGGGGCAGCCCTGCCCATGGCAGGAACTAGATGATTTTTAATGTCCCTTCCAACCTAAGCCATTTTATGATTCGATGATTTACTGTAGAATCCTCCCACTTAAACCGTCTTCTGTGCTTTAAGTGCCACGGGGATGAGCACCAGCAGCCTGCTCCACATTACCAGACTGCTTGTGGTTTTAAGTGATATGCTTAAAGGAGAGAGAGGGAAAAATCTTCACTGAAAGGCAGAAAAATTGGAGAATGAGCTGAGAGCCCACAGCACATCACCAACCAATTCGGAAAGTGTCAAAATACGAGGTCTACAAGGCTGTGGGTGCTAAAACAAAGTGGGAACACGATGCTGCTCATATCACCCCTTCCTAGACACCTGACAGGATAAATTCAGTCTCCCTCATGGCACGAACATAGTTTTGCACCAGCTGAGCCATGAAAGTGAGAGCAGGACAAGCCCTTCTCTGGGCCACCTGAAAGTGGAGAGCATCTCCTTCCTGCCCAGGGCTGCTGCCTGGATGATGCAGCGGTTCCAGGGCAGCTTGGGGAGTTTCAACAGCTACTTGGAAAGTAGCTCGCTTATGAGTGGCAGACAAACACGAAAAATACAAAATCAATTTGTGAAATACATTTACATATCCTAAAACACAGGATATTGCAACATGGTATTTCAACATCAACAAAGTGGGGAAAAGACGTCCACTCCTGCCATTCTTGTTTTCAAAACAGATCATCCACCTTATCAAATTAGAACAGCGTGAGTAGTACCACTGACTGGCCAAGCATTGCCTTCAACTCTGCAAACTGCTGAATCCCAGGACCGATGAACTGCGGATCTGCCACTCCCCTGCATGTACATGGACATCCCATCCTACCCTGTCCCATCCAATGCCATCCCATACCATGCCATGCCAGCCATCCCCTGCTATCCCATCCCATGCCATGCTGTCTTGTCCCACCCAATTCCATCCCACCTCACAGTATGCCTCCAGTCTCATTACCTCACCTCAAAACTCCCACTGCTCTTTCCCACCCCCTTACCCACTCATCGCAATAAAGCTCTGAGCAATTTTCAGCACAGATTCAGCGGTCCATACTTCCTGATGATTTTTATTACTGGCTGTGTGTTTCTGGCTAAGTCAACAGCTACAGTCATTGCTATTACACATTGTCCTCAGTCTGAGGGCTATTTTTGCCCATGGTAAAAGAAACTGCAGTTCTTTCTGATTAATTCCACAGAAATGTCCATTGCTCAGACAGGAGTCTGCAAAGCCGACTCAAACTAGTCATTGAATTACTTTAAAACAATTAAATTTCTGTGGATGAAGATCCTCTGGAAACCTAAAATATCCTTCCAGGCCTTTTATTCACTTTTCATGTTATTTTTTGTTCTGTTTTTATTGTCACCATCAGATTTAATCACAAACAGACCAAAAACACCCAAAACCAGTCAGCCCATCACAGTGTAACCCCAAATAACAGTTTGTTTCCGTAACCAGCTTCCCTGCAGAAGGACCTACCCAATTCCAGAGTCAGATATGCACACGCTTCAGGATTCACTTTGAAGGAACAGATGTCCACCAAGCAGATACAGGACTTGGAGCAAACCCCAAAGGTGCCCCATGCAGAAGGCAGTGAACAAAAGCACAAGGCGAGTTGGCAAGCAGGGTGCTTGGATGGCACACGCCATGCTGCAAGTGCTGGACGGCCATCCTCAACAAGAGGAAGTTTCATTATGTCACTGCAAGCCATCAGGACCCAAAAGACTCTGAATCAGACCTGGGGCATATAGAAAAAGCAAAGTTTGCTAAGCAGAGATGCACAGCGCTCCTTCATGCACCTTTCTCTCAAACTTCATGAAATAAGAAAACAAGGCTGCCGGTATTTCCACCATCAACTGGTACTTTATAGGAACAAAATGCCTGTCTTGATGCTTAAAAGTAGAAGTAGAGTCAGTGCAACCCCCTAGAACTCCCCATGCAACATCAGAAATGCCTTTTCCTCTCCTTTTCCTTTTGTTGAAACATCATTTGAAGCAAAAGCCCTGAAATGCAGTAACCACAGAAAAGCAAGCAAGCAAATTACAAAGTGAGCGCACAAAGCACATGATGACATTTAAAAGTGAGGTTGCTCTTACTCATTTGTATTTCAAAGGCCAGGTTGACACAAGACATTTTTCCTGTTATAGATTTGTCTATTAAGGGAACAATAAATATTTTTGAGTGTACAGTGTTAGCCAAAGCCTTCCTGTAGATGCAGCTGCAGTGACATTCAGATCTTGAGTGGAGAGCTTTGGGTCTGACCTGGGAAACCCCTGCTAGGTCTGACAGAGCCCACGCTAGTCTCAGAAGGCTTACTCATGTCCATACACTCATCGACCCTTCCGGAACTAGCTATGGCTTGGGTGACTATGAAGCTGAAAATGTTGAGTGTTTCCTTTCCTTTGGCAATTTCACACTGCTGAAACCTTTTCAGCTTCAGCAGAGCTCTCACTGAAGAAGGTGACAATAAGTGAAAAACCTCAGGCTCAACGTTTTAACACCTCTGTGGCCCCTATCAAACTGTAAGGACTCCTTTCTTTGCAGAAAAGAATGTTTTGATGAAATCAACAGTAACAGCCCCAGTACTGAGGAAGAGGACCACAAGTGCTAATCTGATTAACTGGTGGCAAGCTGTGGTGCTCCTCAAAGCAAGAGTCACATCTTTCTGCAGTCCAGCATGTCCTGGTTTCAGGGGACATTTCTTCATAGTGTTTCAGTTGTTGCTGAGCAGTGCTGCACAGAGCCAGGGATGTTTCAGTTATTCAGTTTCTTGTGCTGTCCTGCCAGTGAGGGGGGCAGTAGGGGAACAAGGAGATGGTGGGGGCAGAACCAGGACAGCTGAGCTACACTGGCCAAAAGGATATTCCATACCATATGGCATCATGCAAAAAAACTTGAAGAACAGTGGGGAGTTGGCTGGGGGGGTAGCAGCTGTTCAGGGACTGGCTGAGCATCTGCCAGTGGGTGGTAAGCAATTAATTGTGTTGTGTATCACTTGTTTTGTGGTTATTTATTGTTTTTTTCCTCTTCCTTTTCTGTCTTATTAAATAGTTTTATCTTAACTCACAAGCTCTACTTTGCATTGGTTTTTTTTTTTGTTTTTTTTTTCTGATTCTCTCCTCCATCACACTGGGAGGGAGAGGTGAGAAAATGGCTGTGTGGAACTGAGCTGCCTGCCAGGTTAAACCACAACACAGTAACTTGATGTAAAATCAAGGTAAAATTGAACCCACTAAGGCCCTTGCATGAAACTCTAATGCTCTGCTTAGGCATAACACCTCCCTCAGCTGACAACCTCAAAACTGGTAGTCAGGGTACATTGCAAATTTGGTTGTAATAATTTCATCCTTTTATCTTTCTTCTGTCTTGAAGGAACTAACTCTCCATATGTCACCCCACAAAACATACCTTTTCTCTGGTTATCAAACTAGAAACTCCAGAGCTTCTTGAAAACCTTTATTTGCCTATAACAAATACACCTGTCACAATTCAGCTGGGCTGGCATTTACATTATGCAAATACGTAAAACTGACATGGTCATGGCAGACCAGGTCTCTATCTCCTCTGCAAACACCATCTTGAGTCCTTAAAGACACGACAATGAAACAAAGGTCATTAATGTCCATGCAACAGGAACATAATCTTCTGAGCAGGACCAAAAGATGGGTCAGTCAAATGGCCGTCATACTCCTTGGGCTCCTTCAGGTTGGAGCTGACCACGAGGGATCACTTCTCTTCCATGACTTGACCTTAGGGTTAAATCTGGCTCCTTTTCTGCCCCAAGAGCACATTGGTGCTGTTGGATTCCTCTTTCCCTGTTATTAAGCTGGAGCATAAGGCCCTAGCACCATCCAAATCTATCCCTACCCCATTACCTCAGAAGGAAATTTTAGTTACTCAGTTGTATGCTACCCAAAGCAAGGCAAAATTCCATCTTGATGCAGATCCATTCAAAATTACTCATTCAAAAAGATGTGAGGATGGAGGACAAGAAGGAAGAGAAGATGGCTGTACAACCTAAGTCTTTTTTTTCTAGAAATAAGGACAGTGAGCACAGTGACAAATAAAGACAGTGACAAATATTTTCTTCCATTCACTAGACTTGGTGTCTGCCTCGCAAACTTTCTGAAGTAGTCTCCAGTGACACACGCCATCATTCCAGGAACAGCTGACAGAGAAGCAGAAGTAGCAGGTCATAAAGGCACCCCTTGCCTTCATGCAGCAAGAGTGGTGGATGGTTCACATCTTCTCTTGCCTGGGAGAAGCAATGGTATCATTTAGGGATGAAGGGAAGCAAAGTGGGACAGGTCACAGAAGGGTCTGACAATGGACTCGACACATCTGACCTGACACCCCCATCACAAAAGTGAGAATGATTTCCCACTGACAGCGCAGACAAGACAAGCTTGTATAAATCACATACAATGATGCATGCGTGCACAGAGCTCTATATGATATATATAAAGTACACACCAAAATAACACCAAGCAGTACAGATGCCAAAGCAGGGATAAAATTAGCTTATTAGAGAAGAGGCAAAATCTTATAAGATCATGGAAAAAAAGCCTATTTTGAACAGTAATGATCATGCTTCAAAAATAGTGGATATTCTTGGCTTGGAGCCCCACATACCACAACAGACGATGATCACTCTGGATCTTACAAGAGAAAAATCAGCCAGAATGTCCGTAGCAGATATACCACAAAAAAAAAAAAAAAAAAAGAAAACAACAACAAGGACTGCATGTATGAGGGGTTCTGCAGCAAATTATTTCCTTGGCATCATAATAGTGTACAGTGTGTTGTCAAAGCAGCCTTCTTCTGAAGTGTAATTTTCCTAAAATCAGCAGCCCAGACATGGCAAAAATAAGCAGAAGATTGGAAATAAGTTTTCAAAATCCATTCCTTTAAGGTTAATTCTATATTAACTACACAGAAAGCAATGTTGGCAGAGAATGCCAGGATGCCATCCTTGAGAATTAACCCAGATAAAGCAAGAAAGTTAATAATCTCAAATGCGTATAAATTAGACTAAAATAATACTGATTTTAGCTCAATTTCTTCATAAAAACCAAGTTAATGTGCAAAATGAGGCTGCAAACAAAAGAAAATGGGTCAGACGGTTGTCAGCACCTGTAATCTGCACTTGGATAATGTGCCTAAGGATATCAAAGGAGGACACATGCATCCCAGGTCTAGGAAGCATTTAGCAACACTACTATAAAGATGAGGCTAATAAATACAAGGCAGAAGTAGGCTGTAATATAGGATACTATGATATTAAACAATAATTAATCAATTTCAAATGATGACATTAATTACATTAAGCGATAATAAATGCAAGCCATAATCAGAATCGGCGTGCCCAAAACTTGTGAAGAACATCCAGATAGGGAACAGCACGGCCCCTGTTTGAAAAGACACGCTCTGCCTCACTTATGGGCACTGAGACTTCTATTGCAAAACTTTGAGTAAAATCCCTCTCAGGCACTTTCTAAAGACAGTGTGACACCTGATAACCAAACACAGCTCTGAGTGTAATCCTGCCAGTTCAGTTTACAGCACAAATTTTCATAACTTCCCTATCCTTTTTGCTGCCATTTTACTGGATTACTTGGTCCCCGGCACAATGGATAAATTACACACACAGTAACTTAATATCTCTCTCCCACAAGCAGTCCAACTGATAGCTTGAAGTGAGGTGCTGACCTTGGTTATCCTACCTTCTTTATTCCTCCTGCAAGAAACCACAACAAAAACCTCAAGTGAAATTGTCCTAATCTTTCCTGGAGATATTGATTTCAGTCTGACGTGAGCACTATTTGAAGCTTAATGAAGGAAACATCGTATATAAAAAAGTTTGTGGTGGTGTGCAGCAGTAAAATTGCTTTCAAAACCTGAACTCGTCTGTTCACCATGAGATACCCAAGTGTATGCATTAACCCTTGGCATGCTGGCATTTCCTAAGATGTTGCCCATGGCTAAGATGAGCACAGCCTGTGATCCCTAACATAGTCACCTGCCCACTGCTGTAACCACACAGCAGCTCCAAATGTCCTATTTATACTCCATTTCCAGAAAGCAAGGAATTATTACTGAACTCATTTTATAGACAAGCAACATTAAGGAATTAACAGGAAGGACTGCTTTCTACCTAATCTTAGCTGTCTAGTAGTTAGACATCTCATCTAGAATCATGTAACCATTTAGGCTGGAAGAGATCTTCAAGATCATGAAGCTGAACCATCAACCAAACACTACCAAGAGACTATCACTAAAGCACATCCCTCACAGCCACATCTACACAGCTCTTATGTATCTCCAGGGATGGGGACTCCCATCACCTCTTTGGGCAGCCCGTTTCAATGCTTGAGACTCTATCCATAAAGAAATTACCCCTGATATCCTATCTAAATCACCCCTGGTTCAACCTGAGGCCACTTCCACATGGTCTAATGCTTGTCACCTAAGAAAAGACACCAACACTCTCCTTGCTGCAACCTCCTCTCAGGCAGTTGTAGAGTGATGAGCTCTCCCCTTAGCCACCTCTTCTTCAGATTAACCAACCTCAATTCCCTCAGCCACTCCTCATCTAAGCCAACTGTCTGGAAACTTGCCACAGTCCATGGAATAACAAATCTACAAAGTAGTACTTGTTCTCTCCTTTCCCAGTGAATCAGATTAGAAAATAACTGTTTTTAGATTCTCACTTAACCCCTGCCCACTGTCATTTAGATTAATGAAGTCCACCAAACTGGCACAGGCATGAAGGTCAAGCATCTCCAGGTGGACCAAAATACCAAACAGATATTTACTCTTTTGGGAGTAAAATAAATTAGCCAGAGCCATCAGCTTTATACTCTTTGGCACTACATTTGGATAGGAAATCTTCCCAAGAAAAGATAATCTGTAAAGCATCATCTATATCGTAAGGCCTAAGGAATTAAGTCCGTTAGCAATGTATTTCTGATGGACACAACCCAAATAACAGGTATTTTTGGTATGTCATAATAAACAGGCAATCTGCAGAAACATCAACTCTCCCTGTTATGACTACAGGGAATGACAAGATACAAAATCCCCACTCATCTCATCTCATCCCATCATATCACTCAGAGGAACAAAACCTCTTTCCTATGGGCAACACTCTCCTTTACAGCTGAGCTTTACCTATTGCTGATGAAGGCCTCTCAGGTCCGCCTGTTTTAGGAATCTAGTTGACAAATTCAGGTAGGGAGGGAAAAAAAAAAAGAAAGTCAAAACCTAAACGAACTTACACAGCCTCTTGGTTGCCCAGAGTTGTGGTGGATGCTCCATTCCCAGAGACATTCAAGGTCAGGCTGAACAGGGCTCTGAGCAAACTGATTTACCTGCAGGTGTTCCTGTTCATTGCATGAGAGCTGGTCTAGATGGCCTTTAAAGGTTCCTTCCAACTCAAATGATTCTATGATCTGTCTGCAGCTTGTAATAGAGGAGGCAGATATTTATCATGGTGATGGTTAAGAAACCCCAGAGCATTCAGACCTTAGCTCATACACCTCAGATTAACAACAAATCCTCCTTGACCTCCACCCCCTTACTCTAGCTCATACTGTTTTCAATATGCAGCTTAATAATTTGGAAAATGAACGTGGTCTTCTGGAAAAGGGTCAGATTTATAAGAGGACATTATCCCCACTAGAAGTTGCTACCAGAGCCTCATTCAGGATTTCCTGGCCTTCCTGCCATCTCTGCAGGACATGCTGCGGATGCACTCGCTGTCCACTGGTGCCATCACTTGATGCCCGAGAAGACCTCTCCCTGCTTCCTCCAAACTCACTGAGCATCCCGTCTCAGCTGAAACAGTAAACAACAAAAGGAAGGGCAACATCCACAAACTGTGCCCTGAGAGGATTGTGTAGGGCACTGGGCAAATCCTTCCTGCAAGAAGGGTGGTGTAGGGCTGGAAGGGGCCACCTGAAAAGGAGGTGATATCTCCATTCCTGAATGATCACAAGACTTGGCTTTGGATGCCCTGCCCTACTACAAGTAGAATGGGACCTCCTGTGGTCCCTTCTGGCTAACAGTGGGTAACAGTCTCCACCCCAGGTCCTGCTGTGCTATAGGAGAACCTGACAGCTCCCCACCTCTCCACCAGCTCTGTTGCCTCGCAACTCTTTAACAAGTCCTTCCTGGTCACATCATCAAGCTTTCCAGGAAAGGAAGTGAAGACCCTGGGGAAATGCAAAGGTCAGGGGTAGATCCGTGAATGGCAAGCAAGGCAAAGACACGGAGGGATGAGAGCTCATGCAGAAAAGACACACAGGCTAAGGTACAAACCACCTGTGAGAGCATCTGTTTGTACACATACGATTTAACCCACCACAGACACTTAACTTTAATAGGAAGCAGCAAGACCGAACATACCATTGATGCAAAACCGAAATAAAAGACTAGAACACATCTGGTTCTTTCACATCCAGCATCTTGATACTTCCATTAAAAACTTCCACCTTACATTCAGCTGCCCACCTTGCACTAATCCTTTTGTGTGTAGATGATCCACATATTAGGTTATGGTCATCAGATGGTTCAGGTTTATGACTGCTGTATTATAATGTTTAACTGCCGTGTCCAGCCAGAAGACACAGTTAGAATGTCATAAAACACATAAACATGACATTGCTGTGATGCTACAAAAGCAATAAGCAGCTAGCTCTGATCATAAATGCAGACAATATATGCATACATTTCAGTACTTCATCTTGCATATTTGAAAAAAACATATATTTAGTGTTAACTAAGTATATGAATCACCCACTTCACCTGTCAGAAAAGAAATACCTATGTCAGTCATTCCTGCAGACCTCCGCCAGATCCCACATGTGAGACCCAGATGGTCATACACACAACCCGGTTCACAAACCAGAATGGGCCGCTTTGCTTCAAGGGCGTGCTCCTCCCAAGCACCACCGTGTACTGGCTCTGATGATGGTGGGAGCCACTGATGAAGAACAGCTGAACATGGAGAGGGAAATGCAGTGAGCTGAAGGAAGACAAGATGGAACAACGTCACCATTTATTTTTTCCAGATTTATAGCAACTGCATTCCAAGAGGATGTAATGCCTCAAAACTTTTGATTCAAAAGTTTTGGTGGTGCCCACATGCACAAGGATGAAGCAGTGTGTGGCTGTGGGGCTGTGTAACCTGCTGTTCCCTTTTCAGGATCTGATCTGGGCATTCACGCAAACATTTGTAATCCCATGGGGTTACTTTAGAGAAGCAAAAATGCCTGAAATAGGAGATATCCCAAATGTTTATCATTACAACCTGCACGTATCAAATGAAATCAGAAAGGGGAAGGACCAACACACAGAGCCAATGAACATCCAACCTTTGTGGCAAAGAGGCAGCATCTTGGCTTACAGGGTTGCTGAGGAAATGCTTGTTAACAGCAAAAAATTAGACTGTAGCACAATAAAATCATCACTGAGCTGAGGTGGGGCACATTACTCTGCAGGACTGCACACACAACTGCCAACCACTGTGCAATAAGAATACAACAGGAAGAGCAAGCGAGGAGGGAGAACTGCCATCCAAGGGTGAGGGATTAGCCAAAAATGCTTGCCACAAGAGACAGGTGCCAAAATCACAGCATAAGCATCAACTTCACTAAAAGCATGAGGACAGAGCTTGGGTGTAAAATGTGGGCAGGGCAGAAGGAGGACTGTGTGGGAAGTGCTCAGTTCCTCTACCCCACCACATTCAGTATCACCATGCTGTCCAGGAGGTCTCCAGCTGTGCTGTTATTCAGAGCTGTGGACCCTGGTGGGATGCCATCCTTTGACGGGTTACTACTTTGCTGGGCTAGAGTAACAGATTAGCTTTGTGTCCTGTTGCAGCGTGAAACATAGAATCATAGAGACATCTAGATTGGAAAAGACCTTAAGATCACAAAGCTCAACCATCAATGTAACCCACTGAGTCCCGTCACTAAATCATGTCCCTTAGTGCCACATTACATATGTCTCAAATACCCCCAGGGATGGGGACTCTACCACCTCTCCGGGCAGTAAATTCTAATGCCTGTCCACCCTCTCCATGGAGAAATTCTTTCTGGTATTCAACCTAAACCCCCCCTGGTGCAGCTTGAAGCTGTTGCCTCACATTCTATATCACTTGTCACCTGAGAAAAGAGACCAACACTCTCCTTATTGCAACCTCCTTTCAGCTAGTGATGAGCTCTCCTCTCCTCTCAGCCTCTTCTATTACAGGCTAATCAGCCCCAGTTCCCTCAGGCATTAGGCAAAGTAAAATCTCCTGCAGGTACGTTTAAACTAATTGCTACACTGTTTCTGCAACAGCAAACAGGCAGTAAGCTTTGGTAGCTCACCACTGGACCCTGAGCCCACAGACTGCACTGACAGAAGATTTTAAGCTGCTATGTGCACTAGAGTCAGCATTGACTTATCTCAACTATTGCAAAACCTGAAGGAAGCTTCATCCAGGGCCCTCCCGAGGGCCAGAGAGTTATCGTTAGCAGTTACTCACTACTGAAAACGCCCAAGGTTGAGCACCCAGCCTCCTCAGGGACCCAGCTCCCAGCAAGGAAAGCAGACACAGCCCACCCTGTTGAGCAAGACCCATCTCCTGGCCTACCCATAAACAACTCGGCCTCTGGGCTCAGTCCCTTTTTGCCCCTCTGAAAGATCTTTAGGTTTGAAAGAGTCTCCTGAGGCAGGACTAATACACTTTTCTTGAGGCTGCTGAATGATCAGCTTACACCATGCAAATTGCTCAGGGTGGAGGCAAACTTAGTGGCTGAACAGGGCATTCCGATGGCTCCTTTTATGTCTCACAGTTCATTTGCATCCTTCTTCTCTGCCTTCAAGGCAACACCCAGTCCACTGAACACCTGTTTTTAGCCCCCAGAAAACAGATAAAAAATCTTCTCCACCCAGCCCAATGCATGGTCACAGAATCACAAAATTGCAGGGGTTGGAAGGGACCTCAAGAGATCATCGAATTCAACCCCTCTGCTAAAGCAGGTTCCTTACAATAGGTCACACAGGTAGGCATCCAGGCAGGTCTTGAATATTTCCATAGGAGGTGACTCCACAACCTCTCTGGGCAACCTATTCTAGTGCTCCATCACCCTTAGCAAAAAGTTCCTTTGCATGCTTGTGTGGAACTTCCTATGTTCAAGCCTTCAAGCAGGCTACTCATTTTATCAAGGAGATTAGTGCATTCTTCTGTTTAAGTGCTTAAGGAACCCACAGGCCCTCAAATCCCTGCATTCCACCAACTCCAGCAAACAAAACCCAAGAAGACAGAGAGAGAGCCTTGCACAGGCTTAGTGGCCTGGCACCTACTCATGGGCTTGCTGACCTGCAATGAGGAGAGGGCAAGAGGTCCGAATATCCAAGCCGCAATCCCCAACACTCTGCTGATGATGACGGTGTCAGACCAGAGCAAGCTTCCAGAAGTGAAGGAAAGCTGGAGGGAAGCCAGCTGTTATGCTGGATGAACTTTATCTGAGAAAAGCCAGTCAGACTGAGAGCAGCCAAGTGAAAATGAGGCTTTTCATTGAGAGCCACTGATACTGCAGAAAGCACCCAGCTCCAGTTAAACACGCAACTAGAACCTGCTGCTGCAGCCCTGTAGGTACCTTAAGGTAATTATCACAACTCCAAAGACTCAACTTATCCCTGTTCTCTGGATGGAGAATTGAGGCACGGCTTGAGAGCAAAGAGACCAGTGGCAGAATCAAGCATCTGACCTCTGCAACACTTTCTGGTCCCAAGGTGGATGGATGGAAGATGAAGATGTACAAAGCCCCCATTTGGACATGGCCAGAGCTCAGCCAAAGGGAGTAACCATACAATGTTAGTGTGACTCTTTTTCCTTCGCTATACAGACACTCTCGCATTCTCTCTATTTGCCAGTTTACAACTGAACAACAGTTATATAATGCAGCAAATTACGTATTTTCCTTGATCTCAGGTGAGAATCTTGAAAACACATCATCAACATCAGTCTCTTTCTCAACACAAGGCAATGTGTTGCACCTGTGAGAGCATATCTAGGGCATCAGGGAGACAGAAGCATACAAAAGGCCCTCCAGAGTCACAGATAGAAAAGCTTGTATATCTAAAGATTATCCATTTTTATAACATATTTAGTCACACTGCAATATGGACTGGACAGCGCATTCTGCTGAGCATTCTGCAAACACATGCAGAAAAGAAAGTTCCTGTCCTGAAAAACCTTATGGTGAGGAAGTGCAGGGGAGGAGACAGCTCAGCAAAGGCAGGTGGATATCTAGAGGGAATTTCCAGTGTATGGGAGATGCAGTGATGTGCACAAAAGATCTCAAAAGAAATGCTAACCAAGAGAGCCCTGACACATAGGGCTCATTTTTTCACCTTTCCACATCTGCAGACCACTGCTGAGTTAGTGCGATACAGTGTATTTCAGTACTACCATCCCACTACAGGTGCCAGCATTGGTGCTGTGTCACTATGTGTCGTTCAGGGTGTCACAGCGTAAGAAGGACACAAAACTTTTAGCGTCCAAAGGAGGGCTACAGAGATAGCGAAGGGTATCGAGGGCAAGATGTACGAGGAGCAGCTGAGGTCCTTGGTTTTGCTCAGCCCAGAGCAGAGGAGCTGAGGGGAGGTCTCATGGCGGCTGCAGCTCCTCACAGGGAGCGGAGGGGCAGCGCTGAGCTCTGCTCTCTGTGACAGCAACAGGGCCCGAGGGAACGGCATGGAGCTGTGTCAGGGGAGGGGCAGCTGAAGGTTAGGGAAAGGGTCTGCACCAGAGGGCGGTGGGCATGGAATGGGATCCACAGGGTACTGGTCACGGCCCCAAGCTGCTGAAGTTCACGGACACTGCTCTCAGACATAGGGTTTGAATTTTAGGTGGTCCTGTGTGGAGCCAGGAGTTGGACTCGATAATTCTCTTGGGTACCTTCCAGCTCCACATATTTGATGATTCTCCGAGTCTAGGACACTGGTACAACAGATGTCTCGCAGGTCCCTACCAGGACTGCCACAGCTAGTGTGAGATGGCCCAGTTGGACTGCACTGCCTCGGTGATGATACCTATCCCTCAGGAACGTGCTTACGCTGCCAGTCAGGGTGTATGAGCACAGAGGGCAGGCTCAGACTAGCTCACAGATGTGGGCTGCGTCCAAACTCCTCTCAAAAGAGAAGAAAACTCAAGGGCACTTGGTAGATTAGCAGAGGCCCAAGCTCTCAATATCTTTTGGATATCCAATGCCACAAGAAACATATTGGACTCAAGTCCTCCTGCACATGGTGCAGACACCGCACATACAATTCAACCAGACAAATGCAGACCATATACTAACAATGTAGGGGAATGCAGTCCCATGCTGTGAATCCCAGATACAGCCAAGCCACAGTCAGAAATAAGTTTTGTGTGTTCCTATAGCCTTCTGCAACCCTGATCACATCAGCAGTCTAAAATCCTCCCATCAGCCTGGAAAAGTAAAAACACAGAGAAACCCATAACAAAAAATATCTGGAGGCTCAGAAGAAGAGGTCTCACCCAAAGGCTGCAGGTAAACTCAGGTGCGTTTGTACCTCTGAGCTTTGCGGCGCTGAAGGCTGTCATGACTCACCTCACTTCCCAAGAAGCCACAGCAGGACCTCAACTCCCTGCACACACTCCTCCTTTCTCCTTTTTGCAGTCAAGCGAGACCTATACAACATCGCAACAAAAGAAATGTCAGCAAGCCAAACCCTGTCCCTTCCCTCCAACCAAAAAGCTTCATTTCCTCTCTTCTTCAAAATACTGCTGTAAAATAAACCAATTATACATAAAAGTGATCACTCCAGCCCGCAAGGTTGCAATCAAAGAGGTAGGGAGTGAAAATCCTCCAACGATGTGAATGTAATTGCACGCAGGGTGTGACGTGCCCCTGGGGTGGGGATGGTGTTCTACAGTGCTGTGCCCATCTCATGGCGAACACCTGCAGTGAATCAGCAATGGAGCACCAAAACGAGCCTGCTGGCTCTTCCAGCTGATGTGTGCTCCTGGGATGTTCACCAAGAGGGCACAAGCATCACCAAGAGGGCACACACTTTTCCTAGCGGCCATCTCCAGGCCTTAGGGGCACCCCACACTACACTCTGGTCACCGAAGGGTAACAAGGGACACCCAGAGGGCAGCAGGTGCTGCTCTGTGCTGGAGCTCTTCTTCCTCCTCCCAGGCCACAGGACCCCCTGTAATGGTAGCTGTATATCACACAGCCCCTTTGGTAGAGCGAGTTTGAACCACAGCGGGGGAATGGGACCTTTATTAACATCAGAATAGCATCGTCAGGCAGTGTACTTAACCGAATGACATTTGCACTGCTAAGTTTGGGAAGTATGAGAAGCATTCTTGCAGAATAGGATGAGGATGAGGGACAGGCAGTCTTTGGCCTTCTTTAATTTGCTGCCAAGCACTCTGTGATTCAAAGTCCATGCTCCTCCTTCACTCAGAGGTGCCACCCCGACCTGCCTCAGTGCTGATGCCAGCAAACTGGGAAATGCACTGTATTAACCCATGTGAGTCAGCACTGAAACAGAGAAATACCTACAGCTCCTACTGAAATAAGACGGGGTAAATTCTGAACTTCTATCTCAAAGAAGGAAAGCAGATGCTTAACTCCAGAAAGCCAAGTCTGATGACACTGTGCTGAGGTGATACATTGCATAGCTCAGTAACAGACAGCAACAATCCTTACATTCACACTGATTTAAGAATTTGTGAATGATTATTTCCAGGTGCAAATATATGAACTCATCTGGAAAATCAACATTAATACCTGCAGCAAGGGTAGACGAGCTGCACTAACAGCACATAGCAAAATCACCGCTCTCAAAAAACAACCCACCCCTCAGCTTTGCTATGGATTTTGTAGAAGGAAATTAAGCCTCTATCTTGCTCTTGTTGCTGATGGGTAAGAGAAGGAAATGCAGGTTTCAGTAACCTTTCTGGGCCTGTTTTCTGCAAACATAATCAACACCTGCATCTTCAATTAGTTCCATGGAAGTCCAGAGAAATGTGCCTCTGGAAAGCCAAGCCATGAGACATCTTCAGGGGAGCTGCTGCCCACATCCAACAAAAACATTAATTAATCCCCAAGCGTGCCAAGTCCGCTGGCATATGAGGTGAGCCAAGAATCTTCCCCAGCACCCACACTGGGATATTTGAGGGAGCTTTTGAGGAATCCAGGAGTGAGCCTGTACAACCAGCTGCAGCTGCTCAGCTACTCCTGCTCTCCTGGATCACTTCCCAAGTGATTTACACACACACAAAATCCAGGCTTACTTTCAGTAAAAGTGGGCATCAAACACTCTGACATCAAGCAGGATGATTAAAGACACTCAGTTACTAAGAAAGATTAAAAGAACTAAGTATGTCTAACTTGGCTAAGCAATGAGTAAGAGGAGACATGATAAAAGACTCCAGGCATCCGAATGAAGGGAGTGGCACTGAATTAAAGAACTGAATAGTTTGAATGAATAAAATATCTTTTTGAGAAATGGATCCATCAACGATCTCCCAAGAGATAAGGCACAGGTCTCATTTTTTAGGCATTTAAAACTAGAATCTATGTTTTTGAGGAGAAATCCACAGTGCCCCGAAGGCAGTATACACCAAACCCTTTCATCTCCAATGTGGGATGCTACAAAGTGTGCGGTGCCACAGGGAAGCACAATCAACTTGGGAAGAGGCAAGTGTTTAATTCCACCTCACCCAAGAAACAGATATGCTTTTGAACTGCAAGATATAATAATATTGAAAAAATAAAAAACAGGTCTGTAACCAAGATTTTCAGTATCCTCTGCAGCTGATTCAGGCTCTTTGCTGGGCAATTCCAACTTACAGTGGTTTTCATCCCTCCTTCTTCCTTTAGCACACCCTAACACATACTATCTAGGGTTTAAAAAAAAAAGAGGGATATAACCACCATTGTATTCCAAACTAACAGGTGTGGGTGCACTACCTCATCCTACTACTTTCACCCTTAGGTGAAACTGCCAGCCAGGAACCGAAGGCTCATCTGCTACAGAAGACAACAGCGTCAGTGTGTGATGGAATTCATAACCTTCACCAAAAAAAGCCCTGTGACATGACAGGGCAACAAAATCCTGGAAAGCAATCCAATACCCAGCTCTGCTGATACAGCACCCTCAAAGAAAAGCACTCTCTGGTACCAGCGATCTGATGAGCTTTGTAAAGATTAGATGCAAGTCCTGAGTCCTGAGAAAACTGCCTGGGATGAGAGCTAAGCCTGCTGCACTGAGTTTGTCCTCAAAATTATGTGTGATGCATGCAACATATA
Organism: Pavo muticus; assembly: GCA_016647715.1. Taxonomy (NCBI): domain Eukaryota; kingdom Metazoa; phylum Chordata; class Aves; order Galliformes; family Phasianidae; genus Pavo; species Pavo muticus. Next base: position 1,425,773 of record JACDJE010000066.1, on the reverse strand, counting down.
TATGTACCTTAACACCAACTCAGTGAAGCCAAAGATTTTGGATATTTTCACACAACCTTCAATCTCCAGCCTTAGGAAGGTCTCCTGACCACCTCCATAGGCATGGACAGAGGATGTGTTCAAGGGAAGGAGCCTGCCCTGATCTTCATTTACAGAACATATGCACACAGAGCATTAGGTCAGGCCACGAGGGCTGCCAGCAACACCAGCTTATCAACACCTTTGATATACCCAGAGGTTGCAATTCACCCCCAGAAGGTCTCACAGGTGTTCCTCCTCCTTATATCCTTGAAGCAAATTGGCCACCAAGAATTGCTGGATATGATTTACAAAGCTCAGATTTGGGTATTTGGCAGGCTCCTTCTTCCTCAGCGGGGAGAAGCCAAAGCCCCTTTGCTGAGGGTGGAATTTAAATCACAGTCAAGTTCACCTGGTGGCCACAAGTCATGGAAGGGGTGGCTGGGCTGGTGAGTTCATGCAGGGCCATCGGGTCTAGGAGAAAACAGGCGAGGGAAAAAACAAAGGTGAAGAGTTTTTTTCTCTAATTAATTCCCTAAACCAGTTCAGTGGGGTTCACGCAAGTACTAGAAATCTTTCCCCATTTGGCATGAGCTTGATCAGCTGAACAGCAACATGTGACCACAATCCAAGGCAACCTTTGTTTGCAAGACCAAGAGTGGATCTTTTTGATTTATATTTTTTTTCTTTCCCACAGCAAGCTTTCAGGTCTGCGGCAGCTCTTCTCCATGGGAACAGGAGATCTACCGTTTACTGGCTGGTGAGTTTTATAGTTTTATTGCAAAGCTGAAACAGAAACTTTTCTAATTATTTATCATTATTATTATTTTACATGCAGAGCATTTTAGTATGCAGTGAATCATCTTGCTTTATTCTTGCATGTCTCTTTGGAAGGCTGAAATACACCAACAGGCATCAAGATTCACACTAAATGCTGAAGAAACACGATCCTACTTAATTTGAGAGGAAGGCTCAAGTAAAATACCCATTCAAAGTGGAGCAACCTCTGCACTTACATCATGGGGGAAAAAAAGACAAAATTTGAAACATCTAAAAGATATCATGATGCCTTCTACCAAATCTTCCTCTTTTTATCTAGAATTAGCTGTTTCCATCACTGCAGCAACACTGATGCTCAAGATAACCGTGCTCAGGCTATCGCTGCCATACAGAAGTACAGGCTTGCAGGTTGTAGTCAGACACTCACTTCCTGCCCTTCTGAAGTTGGGTTATTCCTGCTCAGGCCATTTCTGCAGTTTTACCCCACTCTCACCAGGGATTCAGAACTCCTGCAGCTCACCCCACACCAACAGCTTCAGGAAGCTGAGGAATGAAATGGACATTTTGACACTGTAGGGAGGTAAGGGTTTTGGTTTTTTCTTGCCATGCAGCTAATCAGCAAGAAACAACGGCCTCCCATGTAGCCAACACCCTGACAAGTTTCTACTACCCAAAACACTGGGTTGGTTGGGGTAATTCATGTGCAAAAATAAATAAATAAATAAAAATAAAAATAAAAAGAAGAGAAGCCTGAGAGAAGAGCAGGTTGGGATGTACTGAATGCAGGTATACGCCCTGCACTCATCCAGCCCTGCACTGCATCCCTGGGGCCTGCAGCCGAGACCCAGGGGGATGTGCTCACTAGGAAAGACCCAGGAAGGATAAGACGTGCACTTTCTCACACTGACACACAGCTTTGAGTATCTAAGTCAACCCCTGCTCCTGCTCAATCTTTGCTGGCAGCCATTTGCAACAGACATTTTCCAAATGCTTCCTGCAGTGTTCCCTGCTCTCCCACACTACAATAATCGTTACACTATTTTTACTCGAGATCTGAGAACTTGTCGGGGAGAGACAAGAGCTTTTTGAGAGGCAGTCTGGCATAGGGAAGACCAGCACTGCTACAGAGCAAACCCTAGGTGGTGACCCTGTGGTCCCAAAGTGCTTTGGGATGGAGCAAAGCAGCGCAGAAGGGCCCCAACCACCGCCGTGAGAAGCCTGGAAAGAGTTACCGCCGGCCTTGGAGGGTTGCTCCTTCCCAACAAGGCAGGAGGGGTGAAGAATGCAAGTGACGCAGCAGCATCCTGGCAGGAGAGAGGAAAAAAAAAAGTAAAAAAAAAGCCAACAAAAAACCTAAGGCTCTTTGGATGAGGTTCAGGATGACTACACTTTTACTGTAAGTGTTTGGTAACTCGGAGTCGCATAACCCTTCTCTGCCCACTTGGGGCTACAGCAGATGGATTACGACAAGAATCACTCTGCAGACGCGCACACACGCCCCAATTCCCTGTCCAAGGGAGGACAAAAAAATATAACAAATTAAGCTGTGTTTCCCATTGAACAGAGACCAATTGCTATTTATTTAACAATTTTAAAGTGTTATTTTAGCCTTCCCTGTCCGTGTCTGTTCAGAGGCTGTTTCTGGGACATGAGCCAAAGTCTATCAGAACAACTTGGCACCAAGAGAGGGAGGAAAAAATGAAGGGAGGTGATGGGCAATGCTTCTCACACTGACAGTCCCTGGACCTGGACAGGGCGAAGAGGAAATATGGGGATGGCCATGGAAAAGCCAGGTGCTGGCAAAGGCTACCCACTTCCCAGTGCAAGTACACTGCAGCACCAAGAACTCCGGGACAAGTGCATTGAAGGAAGAAAGAAGACACTGAGTATCTCCCAGTGGGTAACCTCAAGGTCCTCCTTGGGGTCTTGCACCCAGCTTCCCTCCTCCTCCCTTTGCCATCAACCCCCCCAGGGGTAGCATCAAATCCACTGTCCCTCCCTAAAGATGGGGTCTGGGGCTTTCTTCTCCTCAGGCTGCCTTTGTTGTGCCTCTGGATCAGCATTTGGGATTAACGTTGAGCAGACAGGTAGAGGCAAGATGCAGCATGTGAAAGGGGGAAGGCTGATGCCCCAAATGAGTTCTCCTCCCCTTCAAGCACTTATTGCTCCCTCTTCCAAGGTTCAGAGCAGATGAGATAGCTTTCAAACACCTGGATGCCATGAAATCAAGTGCCAGGCAGACATGGCGAGTCATCCTGCACATTGCTAAGGCAACAAACAACATAATGGGAACCTACCTGGCACCCAGCAACGGAGGCTACAAAACATGCAGCTCAGACAACAACCAGTCCATTTCACACTCACAAAATATGTTTTATCAGTTAAAAAGCTTCCCATCTTTTCCCACATTGCAGCATCAAACACTGTCCTCACCTCTCACTTTCTCCACTGCTCACTCTGTAGCACACAGCTGCATCACAACAGCTGACTTGTTGGGTTGAGAAACACTTGCATGCTAGTACACAGACAGCTCTCACTAGTTGCTTCATGAAGGTCTGATTCAGAGCCTGCTGAAGTGGATACGAGGCCCCAGTTTTCCCAGATTTGGGCCAGTGGGATGGTGGCTGAGCCAACACTATGAAGTCCTGCCTCTGAGGATGCTCCAGGGGCTCCCTGTTGCGGGAGTTCCCTGTATGCACACTTTCCCAGTGCTCACACGATGAATTAACCATGTTTGCTGTCAGTCTGGGGCTTGCAGACAGAAAGTTCTCAGAAGCTTTACTAGCCCTTCAGCAGATGTGGAGGGCAAAGACCTGCTGCGCTGACCCAAGTCCAGACACACAGTGTCTGGGACAGGCAGTGCTAACCCAGACACTTGCAAGAGCCTGGCAAAAGGGCTGTGCTTGGCCAGAAAGTTGAGTAGTTACAGCCACTTAGACTACCTCAATAAAGTCATTAAAACAAGCACAGATGTCCCTTTCAACCCAAGCCATTCTATGATGATGCTATGAAAGCAAGGCTTGGTGCTGAGCAAGGAGGTGATTGCGTGGGGTAACTCTGGCACCATACAAGCAGCCTTCCTCCATACCACCCTGCAAGAGCGCAGTGATCCCGGACTGGGCAAGTGAGAGCAGCATGCAGTGAGCTGACTCTCAGAGCCACAGTTTCTCCCCTGGAACGAGAAGTTTGCTGCTACTCCTCTTGCACTGCACCTAACTGAGACTGCAGCTTTACAGCTCAGCACTTGCATAAGCTTAGCTCTCAGCAAACTCAATTGGAGGACACTTGCACTGATACAACACGGTGTGGAGGAACTACCTGAAAGCTGTCAGGCTTTCTGCTGAAAGCAAAACAAAACAAAACAAGTCTTTCCTCCTTAGATCAAGTCTACATCCAACAAAACTCACACATGCTGCAACACAGACTTCTGCCCTGTGGGAGCTCTTTGCTGCACGCTTTGCACTAGAACCCCTCTTGGTTTTATTTACACACAGCGTCAGAACTCCCTTCAGCAGGTCCAGCATGGTTGCCAGCTGCTCACCTCCCTGCAGCATGGGTTTACAGTTGCATCTGACTTCTTTCCAGCTAAGCCCCAGCCTGTTAGCCGTGAAGAGGCCAAATCACTTATTTACTCCTTCACCTTCTCTGTCATCTTTATAAAACAAACTGAAATTGTTTTATTTTTGAACTACTTAGATTAACACAAGTCAGATTCAGTACGATGTGTCACAATCAAGCTTCTATTTTTTTTATTTTTTTTTTCCCAAGAGAAATTTTAGCCCTGACTAAGTTAGAGCTGAAATCCAGACATTGGCAGCAAGGCTCACATCTTCCTCTGAGACACCATGCCCAGAGGCCATACTCAGTGTGGGATCACAGCCCAGCAATGGAGCCCCGAACAAGACAGGGGAAGGTTCTGCAGCCTACAAAAAGGAGCAGGCATACCCAGTAGCTCTGCCTATCTGTAATCTTCCTCTCAAGGCACTTTTATATCCTCCTGTTATTTTAAAAGCCAGCACGCACCGGTTTAGCTTTGATGCTATGCATTCTTAATATCAACCAGAAAACTCTTTCTTCTTGCAGTAAAACCCCTTTTTTTCCCTCGGGGGTACAGCTGGTAGGGCAGAATAGACTCAGCGTTTAGCATTTAATTGTAAGCATGAGTATCAGCTTGAATCATCCTGGCTTGCGGGGCCCAAGAGCATTCCCAGCGGCTGCGAACACCGTCAGACAGCTGCTGCAGGGGTATTTGGTTCAGCATTCATGGAGGAGGAAATCAGCAGCTTGCATCACAGCACAGGGTGACCAGTTTGTGGTCAACTGAACCAAGAGCCAAAAGCCCAGTGCAATGCAGTCATGTCAGAAATCTGGTCTGGATGCTGGGGCTCAGCAGAACCAAAGGGCAGCAGCCAGAAGCAAGTCAAAACTCAGATGCAAGGGCTGCAGAAAGGTCCAGCAGCCATCCAGCCCTAGGCCACTCAGCTTATTTGTCTCCGCGCCACTCTTCAAGGCAACACCAGCTCGGCTCCTGCCAAGAAGGAAGCCAGTCTCAGTTGCAGTTCCCAGCCATCAGCAGCCTTCTCCCTGCCATCTGGGAAGGGCTGCTGTGCTGCTAACAAAGCATTTTCTAACACTTACTGGGCCAGCTCCAGAAGCATTCATTTTCCCTCACCGCCACCACGATGAACTGAAACCTATACTCTGAGAAATAGCAGCCTGCCCCACTGCCACTGAGCACAACTGCAAGGCAGCAGCCAGAAACCACGTCCTCCTGGGCAGCTTTGTGCTGGTCCTGTGCTCAGACAAGGGGAGATGCTCACTTACACCTTCCTGGGCACTTCAAATCCACCATTCCCTTCAAAGCTTGATCCAAAGCAGATGTTCAGCTGTCTCTCCTCTTCCTGCCCTTCCTCCAGCATCTTACCCATTGTCCTGGCCAAAACATATCGCTACATTGTGAAATAAGTGCTGAAGACAGCACCCCACCAAATCATACCCAGCACCTGTGGTGGTTGTTTTTTTTTCCCCTAAGTTTAGCATATGCTAATCTTCCAGCTATTCCTTGTAAGTGAAGCTTCCCAAACAAAAGCTTCATCTTCCCAAGCTGCCTGCTTGGAATATGAAAATATTAAAAACAGAGAGAATGGATGCTCTATTTCAAGCAAGGTTCCATGAGACAACAGAGACTGAATTGTTACCTTTGCAGTTTTTCTGTAGGCTATTTGAGGTCTGCCTTTCTTATAACAGCATCCAATTCTTAATACACGATCAGCTTATGATTCACTGCATCTCCCAGGTCCTTTCTGCAGTTAATGTGTTATTGTTCATTTTGGGTATATGCATTCAATTGCAAACTGCACTAATTTGCACTTGTCTTTACTGAATTTATTTTTCTTGTCTTCAGAATAGCCCTTTAGCTCATTAAGACAACTGTAAGTGAGGAGACTACTGAGTGAAGTATCAGCAACACCTCTGGTTGCACTTGCGTCCTTTGCAGCCTACCACTCATTTCACTACAGAAAGTAGACCCTAAGCAAACCACTCAAGACACCCTTCTGATCCTACAGCGAACTGTTTTTGAAGTATCACTTCTTAAATACTCAATTATGACTATTTCATCATCATCATATTTCCCAAGCTTGGTTGTCAAACTGGCAGGATATCCTCAGGAACTACCCAACATCTTCCAGCACTTTGTTTTGGTACAGTCACTAAAATCTCAGGACTGATGCAGGTTTTCCTCCAAGTTCTGCAACCCCTCCATCCCTCACGACAAACCACTGCACCAGTCGGTAGCACAGCTCAGAGCTGGTAACTCATACAGCGCAAGCAAAGAAGGATAAGATCTGCAGTTATTCCAAGTTTTCTTAAAACTTAATATCCACTCTTCATCAAGGATCACAATCACCTTCTGATTTTTCTTCAAGTCTTATTTTCCAAGGTAGGTCTCACCAGTCTCTTAACTGATAGCTCATGGCTGAACTCCAGTGCTGCAGGAACTCACAACAAAAAGCAAATATCCGAAGGGTTAACAATTTTTTCACCATGATCTTTAACTCAAAAACATTAATTCCACTGGAAAAAGGAACATTTCATTTTAAAAGAGCAGCTGTTGGGAAGAATAATGCGGGGCTTAGAAAGAAATTTAAGAAAATAAAAAAGGGAAGCAAGGGGAGAAAGCAAAATAACACTTCCAGAAAGTTTTCCAAAGGAAATGAGTAACCACTTGTTGTTAAATGATAAATCACAGTCCTTGGGAAGTGGCATTGTCTGTGGTCTATTTTTAATGAGAAAACACCCATGTCACTGGCATGAGGGCTGCACATGCTGACGGGATGAGTCTATGGGCAGCGGGAGTGGAACGCTCACTGGTAATCATCACCTCATTCCTGTCATTCCCACTACTTATCAGGAACCAAAACAGCATGAAAAGTAAGTGGCTTGGAGGAATAAAAAGGCACCCGAGACAACAAACAAGGCTGTTGCTTTCCAGGGAAGGAAGACAGGAGGAAACACTACAGACCAAGAGAAGGAACAAGGCCACATGTGCAGACTCAGGACTGTTTGCTCATGCTTTTCACGGGCCAAGGATGTGCACACAGCCACAGGTGAGTTCCGTCCTACCAGGTGAGCCAATGTCCTACCAGGAAACAAATCTCAGTGTCATGTATGAGCATCCTGTGAGTCCCCAGGATGCAGAATTTGGGCATGCAAAGATGCTTTATCCTCTTTTCCCTAGGGTCTGCTACTGAGACCAAGAGCTTTCCTAGGAAGCTGAGGGCTGCTGCAATAGGGCCAGCACCTCATGCTGCAGCTCCATTTGTCACTGAACACTTCAGAGGTATAATGAGCCTCATTTGAGGTTGACAATGAGTCTCAGATTCCTGTGGTGACATGACTCAGGCCCTCGAGCATGTGGTACCAAGAGACCATGCCAGGGAACGAAAACTAAAGTCAGTGAAGCACAACCAGGATCATATCCCTTACCATTCAATAAGGAGGATGCTTCTCCACAGAAATTGATGGAGAGCATGCAGATGGATCCAGCAGTGCTTAGTGAAGGCGACAGACCAGCATTCCTGGGACAGGGAAGGGCTGAGTGCTGCCCACAGCTCTGTACCACATAGCACAGGGTGCCCTGAGGACTTTCAGATCTGGAGGAAGATGCTGGGGAGCAATGAGAGAGAGGCAATCTCCACCCATGACTCAGAGGTGCCATCTGACTCTCAGGAACATAGACCCAAGATGAAAGAGTATGCTCTGCCTGTTTTCAGTGATGTATTACTTTGCAACTCTTCACCTTAGCTTAGCTTTCACTGACCCGGTGCAAAAAGACTGTAATTATTCAATTTCTCAACTATTTCTAACGTTCTTTCCATATATGAGGTTTAAGCCTTTTTTTCCCCCCCTTCCTTTTAATAGGAACAAAACCCCACAGTTTGCAAGAGATTATACAACACACACACACACACACCACTGCTCCAAAACAGCATCTGAAAGCATTTGTTTGATGTTTTCCACTCCCCCACTATAAAACACCACCCTGCTGGTCTCATTTATTGTGTGGCATTTTGCAACGAAGCGTAAAAACGGAATTAATCATAGCCCTGAAAAACACAAACTTCTTCTCTGAGGTTAGAAGTAACCATTTGGAAGGAAAACTTCCAGGAGCCAGAGGGACTGACAGGGCTGGAGACTGAAGTCCCTCTTTTCAAAGGCCAAGTGTGTCCCAATATATCCCTTGGACAGCTGCCCCAAGCCAAAGTTATAATAATTTATTCTTTCTGCTTGCCCACGGATCAGTTCAAGTAGCAAGGAGATTTGGTACAAAATCAGGACAAATACCCGAAGTGAACAGCGAGGTTCAACAGGCGAACGTGTCATAAATCCAACAGGAGGCTCTAGCTCTCACTGCAGCTTTTGCACAGGCTGATGTCCAGAGCCTTGGCTCTGGTCCCTGCCTCCTGTGCTGGGATGCTGCAGAATTTTGGGCACCTTCCCCTCTTGGGCAGCACTCAGCATCCCAGTGCGAGCACTGACACTCAGCCCTGGCAGGAGGCGTTGCTTCAGCAAGTCAGAAACATGGAAATCTGGAAAGCCTATGCCAAAAAAAAATCATTATCATCTTTATATTTTCTGGCTCAACACCATTTAAGAAAATTACCTTCTACATAAATCAACGTCCTCTTTCTCCACTTCTGCAGATTTAGTGCTTTGTGTGAAGTCAAGGAGTGGCTTCTGTCAAGGATGAAGTTGGGAAAAACCATGAGGCTATTTTTTACATTAGCTGTTGTAGCAGAGATTTGCAGAGAGCTTTGGAATCCCTTTGCATAGGAGGCAAAACATTAATAATTTTAAACCCGCCTTTTAAATTAGGAAGAGCATTCAAAGAAACTATTGAAAGAGAAAAACCATCAAGCCCGCTGTCACATCCAACTCAAACACTGACGTTTTCTCTCAAGCACCAAAAGCGGTTTCAATGAGCTGGCAACCAAAGAATTTACCTTCTCCTTACTCGCCCTTGCCCCACATTGGCTCTGTGGCCCCTCTCTACTCACCCTGAATCACAGAATCATAGAATCATTAAGGCTGGAAAAGACCATCTAGTCATCTAGTCCAACCGTCAACCAGTCCTCACCATGCCCACTAACCCATGCCCCTCAGTGCCACATCTCCATAGTTCTTGAACACCTCCACGGACAGTGACTCCACCACCTCCCTGGGCAGCCTGTGCCAATGCCTCACCAATTCTTCTGAGAAGTTTTTCCTAATCCCCAACCTGAACCTCCCCTGGCGCAACTTAAAGCCATTACTTCTTGTCCCTGCATACAAAGTACTCAGGCACCACTTGCACTTCTGCTGAGCTCTCCTCACAGCTTCAGAAAGAGGAGCTAGGGGCAGAGGCCGTTCAAGCAAATACCAAACTTCTTGCAAGGGATGCAAAATAATTTGCTACACTTGCTCTCCTTATCTGACAAGTTATCAGTTTTTTTTTTCCTTTTTAACTTTGCAAATTAAGATAAGGTCAGTCACATGCTTTAGGCTGATGGCAAAGAGGTTCAGCTAAGGAACTGGCTCACTGGTTTTCCACTATATTGTTCAACTGCATGAATGTATCTATGAATCCCTCACCTCCACAAGTTGGCAAGGACCAGAGAGGTGGTGGATGCCCCATCCTTGGAGATATTCAAGGTCAGGCTGGACAAGGCTCTGAGCAACTTGGTCCGGGACCTTATCCAGGTGGCTTCTGGAGATCTCCAAGGAAAAAACCCCACAGTCTCTCTGGGCAACCTCTGCCAGTGCTGCTTTCCTCTAAAGGACCAGGCAGCAGCTGGTGGAGCTGCTCCACAAGTCAACTCCTCTGTCCTTCTGCACTCTTTATTTCTTTTTTTCACAGCAAAATTCAGGAATTTTCATCATTGAGTCAAGTCTTTTGGGGCAGTATGCAGCAGGGAGAAGCAGGGTGGCAGGGGTGATTGGTGGGGGATCACACTGGCAAAGACAACTCGGGTACAAAGCAGCATGGCAGGCACTGGGAAAAAAAAGTTAATAAAAAAAGTTTTTTTTAAAAAAAAAAAACTGCTTTGTTTTAGAATAGCAAGGGAAGAAATAAAACAATCAATAATTGATCTTCTTGTCTTTTAATCAACAATCCCAGACTTTTGTCTGTGCTGGTGAAGCGTACTCCTTATTCAAAGCACATGTGCATCTGCCTGTCTCAGCTACTGATACGGTTTCTTATCAGCACATTTCATTCTTTCCCATTCTTGCAAGAGTTCTGCAAGGTAAACAAAGGATATTATCTTCATATTTAAGAGGCAAAGAAAGGCTGACAGGGACAGGCCTACTTTGCTATCGAGGCTTTTGCAAGAACTGGAACAATGTGGCAGCCCAAGATTTAGGGCTGCTCACACAGCCTGGCCGCACAGCCATGCATCCAGCAGCCATCCTGGTATCGGGGCAGCCAGCCAAAGTATGTGCTCAGAGAGGTCTTCATGCCCCACAGCTGCATCCTTGACTTCCAGATGTTTGCAGAGAAAGGGTCATTATCCTTTTCCTCCATCTCTCAGACTGCCAGCAAGGAGTCCCAGCTCCTCTGGGACACTGAGCTGCAGGAGATCTTCACGCTAATTTGAAACTCCAATGCAGCACAGTCATGGTCTGAAACCCATTAACCTCAGTGATGCTTTGGCCTGGACCATCATACTGCAACAACATGGGACACAAAGCCTAACGCCCCAAGATCTGGAGTCCTCTGGATCAGTACTCAAACCCAAGCAGCACAGAGCAACCCAACCTCTGCAACCCGTGTGGCAGCCACTGAAACTGCAGTGGCTCTGATCTCAAAGGAGAGGACGCGGCCCCTGAGGTTGCTCCTGCCCGCTGCAGTGAAAACAAAGACAAAATTAGTTCTCCACCAGAGAAGTGGCAACTGTCCTGAGGCAAGCCCTGCTCTCAGGCACTTGCAGGGCAAGCTTAATTGCAGCAGGGGTCATGGAACACAGCCTTACCCTTTCTGGTCTATTTTTGGAGAAACAATACATGCAAACACTGGCAGAGTGCAATCTCACCTCTCTGCAAAGGGTGCTTAAATATGTCCTTTTCTTCTGGAAAAACAGGGGAAAACCTACATGTCAACAGGTCCACTGATCAAGCGCCATCCTCCAGTAGTTTTTTCAGACAGTTATGAACTTGAAATGTATTTTGTCTCCTGCTCTAGCAGTTCCTAAACAGTGCGAGCTAAATATTTATAAAAGAGTCACTGTTTGTTTAAGTTTCAGCCCCTACTTGCTGAGCTCCACGATGCCCAGACCCCAGTATGACAGCTGATTACAGAAGAGCTTGAAAACAAGGCAGAGGAGACACTGAGGCTTACCAGACCTTTCATCTGGACACTTTCTCTTGTTGTTGTTTTGGGTTGCCTCCCACAGCCAGCAGCACTCCTCCTGCTGGGACCCCGCTTCAGCACAGCTACACACAAGCAATTGTTGAATAAGAAAGACCATAAAATCTGGCTGGAAGGAAGGGACAGGTACATGCAGAATGAGGATGCCTCCCTCCAGCACCAAGTCTGCTTTTAGGGTCCTCCTGCTGGGAGTCAGCACCCTCTGAGCTCGTGCCCCTGGCATCTCCACACCTTGTCACTGCTTCACTTTGGTTTTCCCCTTACCACAAGTCCTGCGAAGCAAAGCAATGCACTTGCTATGTTTCAAAGGAAACACAGCTATTGCAAGCCAAGGGCCATTTTTCATTCAACACTTTGGCAGAGCTCTACTGGATGCTACAGCCCATTTGGGAGAGCTCTTGGTGCACTTAAGAGCCTGGCTCTCTATGATGCGCAGTCAAACAGTTAAATTGCTCCTGAAAATTCAATGTAAGCATCTGAACTGCTTTGCAGCATGCAGCAAGACAGGTGCAAACACCTCAGAACATCTGAGTTGGTGCAGACAACCCACTGCAAGTGAGGACAGCCTAGATTTAAGTCCATGCCAACAAGTACTACTACTGAACTGTCCCTTCTCTTTCCTGCCTTAAGGACCAGCTTTTCTGATTTATCTTCAGTGGTACAAAGTCATAGAATCATAGAATCATTAAGGTTGGAAAAGACCACTAAGATCATCATGTCCAACCATCAACCCATCCCCACCACACCCACTAACCTATGTTGCACAGCACCCCATCTACACGTTCTTGAACACCTCCAGGGATGGTGACTCCACCACCTCCCTGGGCAGCCTGTTCCAATGTCCAACCACTCTTTCTGAGAAGAAATTCTTCCTAATATCCAACCTGAACATCCCCTGATGCAACTTGAGGCAACTCCCTCTAATCCTGTCACTGTTACCTGGGAGAAGAGGCTGACTCCCACCTCACCACAACCTCCTTTAAGGGAGCTGTAGAGAGCTCTCCCCTGAGGCCTTTTCTTCAGACTACTCCATCCCTCAGCTGCTCCCCATAAGACTTATGCTCCAGACCCTTTACAGCTTCACTGCCTTTCTCTGGACATGCTCCAGGGCCTCGATATGTTTCTTGTAGCGAGGGGCCCGAAACTGAACACAGTACTTCCAGAGCAGCCTCACCAGAGCTGGGTACCCTGCAGAATAACCAGGGATACTGAAACTTTTTGTCTGACAATCTTCCACAAGCTGAAAAGACACTTGGATTTGCAGATATGCTTCTGCTAGAAGTTCTCTGTGTCCAACAAGTCACACTGCAAAGCATTTCAGCACCTCCTACACATAGTGCTGCACAGGATTACAGGTGAGCAACCAAAAAATTAGACTGCTTTTTAGATATGGTGATTACAGCTTATTCATCCCATAAAAATATCTGTGGGTACAGGTGAACACTTGGCATATAAATGCACTTACATACTTAGACGTGAACAGAAAGTGGCTTATGCACCTTGGACAGGTGAGAGACTGAGACAACTTTGCCCAAATCCAATTACTTCCAGTGTAGCTTCAGCTTTGAGTGGACCCACTGATGAGCATGGATTGCTGAATGACTAAAAACCACCACCAACAGCTGTTTGCTAATGCTCGTCTGATCAACCTTAAATCTTTCTCAGAGCTGCAGCAAGGTTGGACTCTGTTCTGGGCTTCTCCAGGAAATAACAAGGCTTGTTCTCCACTGCACAGAGTGTTAACACTTCTCCCTAACAGAATAAAAGATGTGGCGTCAAGCAAGACAAGCATCAAAGTACTATCAAAACCAGGTTTGCATGCTGAGACCATTGGGACTCTTGAGATCCAGAGCGCAGGTCTGTGTATGAACCAACAACCCAATCACACAAATAAATAACCATGCCACTTCGACGTGCACACGCTGCACTCCCTTCTCCTTGCACAGTTTCCATCCGTGCGTGCATATGCACACGCAGACAGGAAAGCACCTTATTAAGCTTTAGGCATGTGCCCATATGTGCATTCCTGAATCACAGCCCTGCACATGAATATGCATGAGTACACAGGCACACGGCAAGCAAGAAGGCTGATAGAAGAGATTAAAGAGAACACCGAAACATGTAGGAGGCTGGAAATAATGACAAGTGCTTTCATCAGTAAAACCCAAATTACCCTGTCTGCACACAGCCTCTCATCTCCTACCGAGCAAGCAAAGCTGCTTATTATAGAGATGCCTTTACCGTAATCTGACTTGTACAGAAATGAGAGGAGCTGCCCTTGCTTTCAAATGGTTTATTTTTTTGCTTCTTGGGGGACCAATTAATGGTGGGAAACACAGTTGGGCTTATAGGAAAGTTGCACTTTCCTGCACCAGAGGCTAGGCTCTGCGCTGGTGGCTGTCCCCATGTGCCAGCCACTGTCCTAGGTGCCAGCCTGCAGGCAGCGAGCATTGACCCACAGCCAGGCTCCTCTGCCTCCATGGAGGACACAAAGTTTTACCGGGATGCAGAAGGGAGACTTTTTGTTTTGCTTCACCTGGTCTTAAAAAGGAA
>JACDJE010000066.1:1346995-1411449 GCA_016647715.1 Pavo muticus | reverse complement strand
AAAAAAAAAGAAGAAAAAAAAAGAAAAAACACATCTTTCCATCTTACATAAATATTGGATCTGAGCACTTTGTGCTCAAGTTAAAAATAGGATATAATATCAGGTCTGTGCGCTGCATCTTTTATCAAAGACTTTTATGAACATCAAACCGGCTCCACTGCTCTCTTTTATACTTCCCTGCCATCGCTCACAATTCATAAAAGGCGACTACAGAGATACAAAGGGTACTGCACTTCCCAGCGCTGTCATAGGCATCCAGGGACAAAAACAGCTTTTGCTCAAAGCTTTGAAATCTAAGAGCAATTTTATGATGCAGTGTCAGTTTTAGCACAAGAGATGAATAATAGATATGCAAAATATAATAATACTTTCACAAGTAAACAATGCTTTGCAGTGTCAAACCTCTTCAGAAGCCCTGTCAGGCTTTTCAGAGGGATCGGCGCTGAAATCACAGTAACACGGCAGCAAAGCGAATGCTGTTAGAATAAACATGTTCAGCCAACAAGCATGGCTTCTGAAGGGCATGGCACGTCCAAATCCCAGCTGTGTCCTCCAGATATACACATCCAGATCCCGCCTATAAAAAGGGGAGGTAATGGAGATTAACAAGATGAACCAGAAACTCTTCAGACATAAACTTGACGTTGACCCTGCCATCCCTCGGTTGAGCCACGATAAATCAGAACCTCCTCCCTATCTGTACAATGAGCAGAGCTGCACTCACCTATACTCAAGATATGAGCACTAATTAACTTAAACACAAGGAAAAAATACACACTTCAAAGATGGCAACTGCTAGAATATTCAAGACTCATTCCCAGTTAATTTGTTACAAAGATACCCGGATATGGAGCAAAATCCCTATGCAAAACAGAGCAAACCTGAGAAAGCCTTTCAGCTATGCGGCATCCTTTTCACGGAAGACAAGCGGCATAACTTGCAGACACCATTATTTTTTCTGCCCCACGCTGTAACGGTTATGAATTCCAAGGGTGGAAGTGATAAACCTGTGATAAAACAAATTCCAGTGGACTCGGAGCACTGCCCTAACCAAAAAAGAATTTCCTCCTTAGTCATCCGGCAGCAGAGTAAGCCAGCTCCCACATGAATTACAGAAGAGTAGGAAAAAATGCTTATCTGGGAGATTACTTTTTTTCCCAGTACCTTGTTATTTCATTTTGAAGCAGGGCACGGGTCAAACAAAAACCACCTGATGCTGATGTGAACTGCTCAGCACGAGATAAAACTGTGCAGGGATCACAGCCAGAGGAGTTTCTCCCTGCAAGGAGAACAAGAGACGGTGCCAGCAGGACGGGTGGTGGCACATCCCCAGCTCCAACCAGTCAACTTCTCCCGACCTCCAGGGATCCTCAGCTCACCTCCTCCTAAATATTCACATGCAATGGCAGAGTCAGGAGGATTCTTCCTCGGAGCTGGGCACAGCCTGAAAGCAACACCAGAGCTGTGACTCCTACCCAGCACATCGTGCCAAAACATTTACATTTTTGCAATAAACACAAGGAGACAGACAAGGAGGACGAGGTGGCCGAGTGGTTAAGGCGATGGACTGCTAATCCATTGTGCTCTGCACGCGTGGGTTCGAATCCCATCCTCGTCGGCAGGTGAAAATTTTCTCCCCTCTAGGTTCTGTCTTTGTGAGGTCCCACCTGGAGTACTGCAGTCACATCAGATCTGGGGGCCCCAGAACAAGAAAGACATGGAGCTGTTGGAGTGGATCCAATGGAAGGGCACAAAGATGATCAGAGTGCTGGAACCATCTCTCCTATGGAATGAAGAAAGGCTGAGGGATCTGGGCTTGTTCAGTCTGGAGAAGAGAAGGCTTCTGGGAGACCTCACTGCAGCCTTCAGGTGTCTTGAAGGGAAGTTGTAAGTAGGAGAGTAGAAGGAGAATTCTTACATGGTCTGGTAGTGAGAGGACAAGGAGTGAACAGCTTTAAACTAAGAGGAGAGATTTAGGTTAAATGTTAGGAAGAAATTCTTTATTCAGAGGGAGGTGAGGCACTGGCACAGGCTGCCCAGAGCAACTGTGGATGCCCCATCCTTGGAGGATTTCAAGGCCATGCTGGATGGGGCCCCGGGCAGCCTGAGCTGGTGAGGGGTTGCCAGCCCATGGCAGAGGGAGTTGGTAAATGGGCTTTAAGTTTCCTTCCAACCCAAACCTTTCTATGACTCTGTGACTGCAAGACATCTCTACTGAAAAGCCCCTCAAGGGCCCCTCAATGCCTCAGGATGCCAGCCAACTTTGGAGGTTTTACATTTTAGTGGCATGAGGCAGATTTCAAAACAAGCTCCTAAATATTAATCCCCATCAACTGCTCAGCAGATGGGAGCCCAAGAAAACAGCCTGTCAACACCTATGGCTCTGCAAAACCCGGCAATGTAGTACAAGGGATTTAGTAACCAAGATATCATCCTTGCTTTGCTGGTTCTAGCCATAATGCATCTGCTGGTATTTCACTGTTTCTTCCTGAGGACAATCTGAAACAGAATAGTGAGTCTGCAAGCAGGCAGCCAGCACTTACAGGCATGGCAAGTCAGGAAGTGCAAACAGTTATTCACTGCAAAAGCAAAGATCGCTTTTAAGGAAGAACTATATCCTGAAAGTAACTACGGTGACGGTTTAGTCAATGGAAAGCAATGAGCAACATCTTGAAACAATAAACAAAGGATCATTCATCACATACTAGTAGGATCATTCCAGACCTTAAAAAAAGAGAGGGAAAGACCACCAAAACTATGATTTTGCATAACCCAATGACTGAGGTCTGCGATTAATTGGCTTTGCTTGGGCTGGCTCTCACTGCTGCCCTTCAAGTCAGTGCTCTCGGAACTGCAGTGCCAGGGCCAGAGGCAGCAGGGTCTGTGAGAAGCACTCACCCCTGGTATATCTTCCTTTGAGGTCCTTTCCAACTCAAACCATTCTCTATGATCCTATGAAATCCTCCCAGCAAGGACAAGGAAGGTTAAAATCAAAGCAAAATTTCAGCATTGGTATCACCAGTACATTCTCCAAGCAGCATCCTGAGGAAGAAGTGAATTCAAATATTAAGTTGTAAATATTTTTAAAGTACCAGATAGGCTTTTGGCACCCAAGATAAGAAATTTCTAAAAGCACTTGCATTTACTACACCCACCCTCAAAAATCCCGTTTGAAAACCAAAGCTACTTTAAGCCAGAAAACTGGGAGTAAATTTTAGAAGCAAGAAACCATCAAGCAAGAGACATTATCTGTAGATTAAATCATCTTCCTTTGCTGGGCTTCCACATATTCAACTCAGAGAACTGTAAAAAAAGTTAAGATTTCAGAAGAAAAACTACATTATCAAATTTATTTTATAGCTTTCAGCTTTTTTCCCTTTAACCAATAAATATTTGCAATTCCTTTACTTTCTGCCAGCTGGAGATAGACTTGAAAACTGCTGCAAACCTGTAGTGTCAGTGTTTGTCTGTGCTGGGCACCAAAAAATTCCTCTCCAGTGAGTGCGAGGGGTTAGTCATGGCTGGAGCATCCCTGCAATGTGCCAGGGCTGCTTTTTCACTCTCATGTAACCGCCAGTAATACCGACTTAGCACTGCTGTGACTTTTACAATGCTGTTACAATCTCCAAATCAGCTATGTGAGTTTGAATCATACAAACACTTGTACACCCAAAGACATCACTTTCACAATCAGCTGAAGCCTTTTTTTAATTAATGATCACAGAATCAGAAATGTTGGAAAAGACCATTAAGATCATCATGTCCAACCATACACCCAACCCCACCATCCTAATAAACCATGTCCCTACATACCACACCTCCATGTTTCCTGAAAACCTCCAGAGACAGCGATTCCAACTCCTCCCTGGGCAGCCTGTTCCAATGCCTCACCACTCCTTCTGAAAATAAACTCTTCCTATTATCCAACCTGAAATAAAATGCTTTTTCCTAGTATCTAACTTAATACCGTGCGTCTGTCCATAGACCTACAGGTAGTATGGATCCAGAGTAAAGCGACACAGAGAAAGCAGTAAGGCCAAGTGAGATATATCGAGCTGCAGCTGCATCCCAGGTTTGCCAGTCCATGTCACCTGCATGGTGCCAGGCTCCCAGGTGTGAAGGGTCTCCGTAGCTGAGACAGGATGGGCAGGACTGAGTTTGCAATGGGCAAAGCAGAACAGAAAGTTTGGGTACATCTACTGTAGCTTGTCTGCAGTCCTGGTGGCAATGAAGAACCATGCAATGTACAGCACTGGTGCTGCTCTAAATTACCCAGTGATGGACAGGTTTTGATCCGTCTCCAAACAAACATTTTCAGAAGCAGCTACGAGATATGGTTTAGTGGCTTGTGGTTGCAAGGGTAATGGAAGGACGGTTGGACTAGATGATCTTGTAGGTCCTTTCCAACTTTGTGATTCTATGATTCTATGAACTGCAACACAAGAGCAGAGCAGCAAGGAGCCTGTTTTATGGGGGTAGGCTTGAGCACCACGAGTACTCCAGAATTGAAGCCTACACCCTATCTTATACTGAAGAAAGACAAAGGAACCAGCATACAAGCAGTGATCATGCTTACTTTGCTCTTTAAACAAAGAGGAATCCCAGGGAACTCCCTCACGTCAAATTACAGAGATGCTGTTCCTGAAAGGCTGAGCAATAGGGCTGGGAGGAGACCAATAAATATATCTTGCACATGCACTCTAGGTCTTCTGCAGGTGTTTGTGGCTCTAATTAGGACTTTTTGGCTCCAAGCTCCTGCTTATGTACATAAGATAAAGCTCATGGTGTTGTAGCACACTGCTGACAAGGGAGCTTTTTAGATATCAACCATGTTTGCTTAAATAGTAGTTAGAAAGCTTGTACTTCCAGTGATCTTTCTTCGGTGCCTTAGAAGTTGTTAGGAGGCAGTTAATAAAACAGTGGGAATTTCCACGCTTGGAAAATTGCATTCTGTATTCACAAGGGATAGAAATGGGCTAAACTACTTCCCTGATCAACCCATGCAGGGCCTTGCCTTGAAAGTTACCTACATACTGCTATACACAATGTTATCACCCTACAAGGGTGGAATGAAACAAACAAAAAAAATTAAGTGACTTGACCAGAGGCACAGATGAGGTTACTGGAGGAGCCAGCTACAGGAAATTTCCTAATTCCCTTTCTTCTCTGTCTCAGCCACCAGAGAAAGCAGCCTTCAGAAGTTCAGAAGATGCACTTCACCATGCAAAAGAAATAAATTGCTTTCCAGCGTATTTTCTACTCCATTTGAGCTAGATTGCAACATGCCAAGTCAAGTAAACACTGGATATCCCAGCCCATGGGGATGTCTCTGCCCCAAACCCCACAGGCTGCTGGCTCTACGCAGAGCCCTCCACTGACTACCAAGCCTAAGCAATACACACAACCCACTCCAGAGACCTGGTACAATGCTTTCACTCCCCACGGTTAAGCTCCAGTCTCTGTTAGAAGCACAGCAACCATTCAACTTTCCTGCTAGTTAAAGCAAAGAACCATTTAATTCTCAGTCTCTGTCTATCTTCTCAATCTGGCTGAAGTATCACATCAAATTCAAGAGACGGTCAACTGATTTTGTTCCCCTGGCTCCATTTCCTTCCTTTAATCTGATGTAAAATTGTGCTTATAAAGCAATAAGATGAAACTTCTAATGCCTCACACATGCTGATGGGAATGCAGAATAGCATTTTCAGCAATTTCCCCTTAGCAGTTCTTTTTTTGTATAGTCAAAACAAATAAATCTGGGATCTAGATTCAAAGAGCTAACTTTTTTCTCCATTCCCTATTCTTTTTTTTTTTTTTAGGAGAAGCATTCTGTTCATTAGCACACACGAGTAGATTCATCCCCCGACACTTCCAGAGCAATTGTCAAAACTGGGATTTTCGCAGCAAACTGAAACCCCAGAGACCAACAGAACAATCCGGTTCTGATGTTAAAGAAAAGAAAAAGGCTCAGTCACCTTTATAAAAACATCTAAGTCACTGTAAATCTCTATAAAAATGTAAATTTAGTAATTATCACTGCAATTACTGAGTTATCTATGTCTACATTGATTACGAATAATTTTGAAGTTAAAATTTAAAGTCATCTCCTTTTTTTATAAGTCATCCTCTAAATGATGCCATTCTTCAATAGAAGCACTGTTAAATTAAGATGAGAAAAAATGGATTGAATACTCATATTATCTACTCTGAAATTACACGGCGAAGCCTGATAAGCAGGTTCACACACAGCCAGTGTCTGCTCTGTGCTGTAAGCACACCAGTAATTGCTGAGCGGCCAGGGGCAGCACAGGAGGAATTATGAGGCATGGATGTGAGCATCCCCACCCCTTTGCTAATGAGGATAAGCCATCTTCAGAGTATGATGCTAAAGAGATGGAAAGGCCTTACCTTTAGCAGAGGCTAGTAAGGAAACTATGATTCAGTTCCTAAACATCAGGAAAATAAATTGGGTGGAGAATGAGGAAACCATCTACATACCTGGACACGGCCACTGCTGCACTGCAAAAGCTGAGTTAAAGGGAAAAAATATCCTTCTGCCTTCTGCAATAATTGCTCTGTTCTGAGCAACTGAAAGGGAAGGTATTCCAGTAAAGACGGCAAGCAACTGATTTGCTGTAATCCTCAGAGCAGAGATGCTTCCTTCCCAACACTCGATGACCCAGGAAAGACAGGGCAAAAAGATGGCAGGAATTTCCAGATGGTTTCATCGGTGGCTGATGGTCTCCAGAGGATTTTGCAGGTCCATAAATCCCATGATCCTAAAAATCCTTGGAAGCTATGGAAAGGATCACACTGAGATCTCCTCCCAGCATTACTCCAGAGCGGTTGAAGGCACAGGGCTGGGACCTTTGGAGAGAGGAAAAGGACAGCCATTATATGAGAGCAACCACAAGGAAGTAGAAACCACAGGCTCTTCCCACGTATCTTATTCCCATGCAAACTCCTATCTTTTGATTCACTTTTGCACAGGAGGAAGTTTTTAGGTTTGTTTGGGTTTTTTTTCACTTTTATTTTCTCCTTTTTTCATTTGTTTCCCTGTTAGCCTGGTTTATTTAAACTGAGCATAGGCTCCATGGGACCACCATCTCCAGAGGCTCATAGGTCCCAAGTGATGCGAAACGACAAGGACTATAAACCAACAACCAAAAAGAAGTTATCACCTAACCAACACATCCTTCCAAAACCCTTTTGGCTGGGGAAAGGAGACAGTTTTCTTTCTCCTTTTTTACTTTTTTTTTAACCTAATTATGTGTTTTCTCCAACAGGGAAGAGAAGGCAGTAAAAGGCTGCAAGGAAGCAGCTGAGGGGGACCTTCTGCCTTCCTAATTTCAGAGAGAAATGCCCATCCAAAGCACCTCTGGAGTCTGGGTTGAAGTGGAGGAAACAGCCCCACGTATCAGCTGGATACTAACCCCGACACCTTGGAAGCACTCAGCTCTCCAGTAGAGCAACTGTGTTTGCACTTCCTACCAACTCAAGTACACCTCCACGTTCAAATGAAATAAAAACCTCTCAGCGAAGTGGCTTCACATGCCCAGGCAATTAGTCATAAAGACTCTAGTTATTTGATGTGCATAAAGCCATCAAAATTTGTTTTGTTTTGTTTTGTTTTCCTTTTAAAACCTGATACTACTAACAGTGCTGGGAATCAAGTTGCTGGGATTTTTGTTTGTTTTTTTAAGATAGGAAAGCTGTCACACAAACCCAGTCAATTGCCAGGCCCGGAAATAATGCTTTGCAAGCAGTGAAAGGAAACTCAAATAACTCCCTGCCCAACATTGCTTTCTAGTTCATCTGTCATAAAAACAGCAGAGAGCAGCTCAGAGCCAAAAGATTTTTTTTTTTTTTGCTTTGTTTTAGCTCTAGCAGCACAGAAAGGTGATATCATTGGTATTGTAACCAAGCAAGTGAGTAATGAAAGTGCAAGCAAATACATTAAATAGCACAGGCTTAAATAAAAGGTGTGATAATCATTTGTTTTGTTTTGCTAATTGTGTCAGTGAAGTCCTATCCTCAAACATCAGATGAAACGTCATCAGAAATAAAAAACAGAAGGAATAACCAAGTGAATACTTAAATGTTCAGAATACATCTTTTTTTTTTCCTCTTTAAAACTTTGGAGAAACCCATGCTTATTATAAACAGAATTCCACTCCTATTCTATTTACATCACATTCAGTATGCAACCTGCCTTTAATCAAACCTTCTTCCTCACTAAGGACGACAACAGAATCGCCTAATCTGCTTTGTAAAGATGCAGGCTTAACATAACCCTGACATTGTAACTCACTGAAATCTGGTGTCTTCACAGTATACTTAGGCTGACGACTACAAAATATGACACTCAAATCAGTGCAAAGCAATTTTAAGTCTTCCCTCAAGTCTTCTAGTTCTTGAAACCAGAAACCTGCATGGTCTCCTTGCTTCTTTGGTATTCCAGTGACAGGGCTAACAAACAAAATAGCCCCATGTCACGTCCCACCTAGATGACACAAACCTTCAGAGCTTACCAAAACCCCAAGCTGATTAAAAAATCTTAGAAAAAGATGCAACTGCCCCAAAATAACTCCCATCCTACTCATCATATAGCAAATCTCAGCCACTCTGATGACTGTACGACACTTAAAATGCCTGTAAAAGGTATTTCTCCACTAAAAGAACACTTGCCTGAAACCCTTGAGCTGTTTTTTCTCTAAACTAATTATCTACCAAATATGTGCACGCCAACTGATAAAAATCCATCACCAGTCACCTCTGTGCCAGGAGGAGTAGGCCTTCTGTTCTAGCTCACTGTACACACTTTCACCAGGAGATGAATCAAAGAAACAAAAGGAAGAAAATACAAAAATGATGCTTTTCCTTCTCTTCCTCTTGCCATTATTTGCCTGCTAAGCCAGCTGGGACTCTGCTTGAAGCAAGGGTAGGACCAGATGATCTCAAGTGGTCCCTTCCATCCTCAACCTGCATGGAAGGGTTGTCAATCAATTTTGTGATTCTGGGTGGCAGCAGGACCTGAGGCTATGGAGCAGCTATGGGCAGGAAGATCACTTGCTCCATTATGCCCACATAAATATCCACCTCTTTCTAGTTAGGCTTTAAGGGTTGGATGAACTGATAAACCAATGATACATGTTGATTTTAAGCATATTCCTTCATGGTATGGAAGACACAGCACTGATGTGCTCAACACCTTCCCTTCCAGGCTGTGAGGACAGGATACAGGATGTCCCAAAGTGGGATACAGATGACATTCAAACTCTTGTGCTTGGGAGAAAAACCCGGAAAGTCAACTTTTCAGTTAATTTCACTTTGCCCTTAAAATCCTGCATACATCTGCCCTGCAGACCTCACCTCCAGCTCCAGCGCTCTGCACTCCAGGCTTACAGCAGCCTTCTGCTTCCCTCACAAATTAGGGGTCTAAGCACTAATGAACACCTGCAGGTCTTGCCCAAAATAACACAGAGAAAGTCATGCAGCAGTACATCTATACTGCAAGTGACAGTCCAGCATCTGAGAAACACATTCCTTCTTCTCATCCCTCAATGAATAACAACTCCGGCACTTGATCAACAGGGCACAGTTCAGCCACCCACACTGGGCAAAACACTGAGCACGAGTCTGCCTCCAAATAAACATGGCATAGGCTGCAAAATACAGCAGCACACAGAGCCCTCAGCTCCTTTTCAAAGGCAGCAAGACCACGTCACATGAGCTGAAGGAAAACAGCAGCAAGCAGAGCACTGCAGAGAGTACCCAAGAGAGCCTCAGATGATTAATAGCCAAATGAAAAAGAAAAAGAGACTTGCTGCTAATTAAGAAATACAGGGGAAAAGAGAAACGAATAAGGACTTCCACCTGTTAAATATTTACCATTAAAGGGTCCCAAGTGCAATGTCTGTTTTAAAAAAAACAAAGGGTGTTTTTTGTGCCTGTGTTTTTGGCTTAAGGAAAAGACTGTTTTTCCACTTCAGCTTGTTCATTACAACCCAACCATATGAGCTAAGCGCAGTGAGGGACCTGTAAAACCTCACTATCTGCAGCAGATTACTACAGCAGGAACTTTATTATGGGCACAAGTGCAAGCAGGGCTGTTTGTCTCTGGTGTTCCTGTCCCACATCCAATGTGCTCCAAACTCACCCCTCCAAAACACGGCAAACGTCCCAGAATGGCCCCTCTCTATGTTCCTATGCAGAAACAAATTTTTCGATGCCCAGTTAAGGAAAGGAAAACAAAAAGAAAAAAAACTCTTATGTTTTCCTGTGAATTCTCCATCTCTTTTAAGCAAAAGTTTGCAGGTGTATTTACTGAAAGGCAGCAGTGCTGTGGTGGAGGTTGTGAACCACTGCAGGACACAGTCTGTCCTTTCTCTTACCTAGGCCCCTGCTGGGGTCAAGCTCATGTGTTGGCCAAACCCCCCAAGCAGCAGATCCAATTCAGCACAGTGCATGACCCAGCCCCCACGGGGAATGGATTTCTCCAGGTTTGGTGAGCTCAGCATCAGCACTGGTAGAAGGAGAAGGAAAAGATCAAGTTGGACTGTCCCTTGCATCAGCGTCCAGCTGGTTAACTAGTTCAACCCATCTCTGAAATCTTTCAGCTGTTACCACCCTGCTCTCAAACACAGAATTTTAGAAGAGGTATAGACTGAACCTGGGAAATTGAGAGATTCCAGGTCAACAGGGCTTGTGTTTTTCATCAGTAAGGCAGTATACAGTCTGAACTCATTTATTTCAAGGAGTCATGGAAGGACACCAGTGTTTGTCTGAACATCATATTTATGTCCTCATAAAAGAACAATCAAGAAAATCCTAAAAACAAAATACTTCAAATATTCTGTTGTTTGTTTTTCTCCAGAAAAATAAAGGTTGCTGCTCCCTTTCACTCTCACTCAGAAGCACCAAATTCTTAGAGTAACCTGACTGCTTTTGAAGGGTTCACAAGTTTGACCGACTGCCACATCTCAGCAGCCTCTAGAGAGAGGGCTTTGGCTCCTCCATCAGAAAATGCAGCTATGGTTAGGATGTGATTAATGTGGGAAGTGCACCTCGCAGGGGCTCCACCAGAACACCCAACTAGCAATGCAAACCAGGAGATGACTTCACTCTGCTCATTGAACCCCAAGAGTCAGTCAGCTGGCCTTGTGCATCAGTCTGAGACATCCTTGTATGGACTGCCAAAGCCACTATTTGCATTACACAGTATTGTAGGAGAACGAGGTAAAGACCACAACCATTTAACATGTCCCATCCTACCACTTTTTGTCTAAAAAGTTAATTCTGTAGACTCCAACCAAAACAGGTTGAAAGGAGAACGACAGAAACGGGAATATCCTTCAGTGAGAGTGGGAACAACCATGTATGCTTCGTTCAATTACAGGGCACTGGATAAAACAAAAAACAGCGCTTCTAAGGACTGCTGATTCCTGTGAGATTTCCCAAGGAAGTGCACTTTTTACACCTAGATGTTCCATTTTAGATATTATTACGCTAACTCTTCCCCATAACTATCCAGGACTCCTCATACATGTCCTAGAATATCCATACTTGATGGCTGGGTCTATATCTCAATCCAGCTCTAACTAGTGACTATCACACATCATTTTTCCAAGCTTAATGGTTCAAAAGCACTGTTTTCCTCAGCGCAAGCCAGGCCTCCAGAAGTCCTTGCCAGCACAGTTCTGTGAGCAAAGTCCTTCTCCAAGAAGACCCTGCCTGAGGGAAACCGGGAGCTATGAATGCTGTCACTGCCTTCAGCTGTATCTTAACAGGAGGGACTGTCACCCACTGCTTACACTGCTATCGAAGTGTCACATGACAAGCTTAACATTACTGAGTCGGTGTTTATCTTGGTAACCCCACAACTGTACAACACTTTAACAGCAGATATACATCATTGCTACCTACCTGGCCACCAACATACAGGGATAATACAGTTGTGCTTCTCCTCCCTGTTGAAAGGAACTGGAAGGGCTCCTATTTGTAAAAATTTACAAAGCATGACCACTATTTCTTTCTATTTCCGAGATCAAATATAACAAAACAAAACAAAACGAAGAACGTCCAATTATAATAGTTTAAGCTACTGAAACACATATCTACCTTCACATCTGCAGCAACAACCCTGTTGGGGCCGAGGCTGCCTGAGTCAATGTCCTGAACATAGCATCGCATCACCCTTTAGAAATAGAGAAGAAAGGAGATGGGAATTCATTCTTTCTGAAAGGCCTCGGTGACTGCACTCTGTGCGCGTTACAAGTGAGCGGGAGGCAATCGCCAGCTGTGACAAAGACCCAAATCACAGATCAGGCACGATAAAGAGCTCAGCCACACAGAAAAGCCCTTTGAGGCAAACACTGCTAGCTGACAGCCCTCCCGAGCAGCTGACTTCTTCACTTGCAAAAGAAACAAAAGGCACTTTTTATATCTTGCACGGATGCAATTACTTTGGCGTTTCACTTATGCCCAGCGGAGTGTGCACCCGTTATAATGGGACAAGGACTGTGAGGTGACCATGGTCCAGATCACTGGAGAAGACAAGCTACAGATAAGCCTGAGTGGGAGCCTAATTAGCACACAGGCTCAGCCTTTTTGGCTTTTTAATTCTGTAATTCTTATAATTCCTTACAACAGAATAGACATTTGGTATTTACCCTGGCACTTGCCCAGGTTTCCATCCCTGCCCCTCTGTTGACACCAAAGCGGGCACTGCTTCACCTCCCGCACCGCCGGCGGGCTCGAACAAGAGCTCCTTTCTTCCCCCAGGTTCCTTACATAGGCACGTGGCAACAAGGAAACCATGAGCTCCCCGGCCAGCCCATGTCTAGCCCAAAAGGCCTGAAAGAGCTCTCACAGGTACGGGATGGAGCTGCTGCTCCATCTCCAGGGCCGTGGGGCTGCATCCTGTGCTGCCTTCTGTGGGGCTCCCTCATCAGGTACAGCTGAGGAACCCCAAGAAACTGGGAACCCCACTGCAGCCTCACTTCTTGCTTTGCCTGTGATCAACTGAGCCTGGCTCAATTCCTGAGAAGCCACCCTGGCTTTCTGGAGCTATCTAAAGTTTGCCACCACTATTCGTTATAATTAATTAATT
Source organism: Pavo muticus (assembly GCA_016647715.1). Taxonomy (NCBI): domain Eukaryota; kingdom Metazoa; phylum Chordata; class Aves; order Galliformes; family Phasianidae; genus Pavo; species Pavo muticus. The sequence goes on along the minus strand of JACDJE010000066.1, from coordinate 1,398,338 downwards.
TATGACTTTTAGTCTACAACAAAGTTAACTATTTTACCAGCAAAAACCACTAAGCCAGCTACAAAAATAATCCCTCTAATCAGTGTATTTTAGTTATTTGTGTTAGACCTATTCTTTGAGTTTTCAGGATTTGTTTTGTTACTGTAAAGGCTAAAAACATGCTTTATAGTTAATCAAATACTGAAATTCTCATAACTACATCTTTCTAGGAGCAACAGAGTTGTACTAAAATTATAAAGTGGCTAACTGTGACATTAATTAGATCTCATTAAAAAAAAGAAGCAACAGAAGGTACTAACTACTTACTTTTCAAAGGTAAAGCCAACCGACGTGAGGCAGCTCCTTCACAGCTAAAAGTTGGCTTTCATCAGCCCATCACTACTACAACCTCGTCTATTTTTATATTCCTCTATTAAGTTGGGTTTGAAATTCACGATGTTACACCCTCCTTGCTGCCACTGCTTCAACTCCCAGGAGGCACAGATGTGCCAAATGCTGTGGCTGGTTCTGCTAAGGGCACTGGTGAGACAAAGACTCAGCCAGAAACCCCAGTGCTGGCCAACTTCGATGCTGCTACTGCCACATTACACTGATGCAGCTCCAAGTCCACTAGCAGCAAATTGGCTTGTTGTTTCAAGAAGGCTTGAGGGACACATTTCTGACTGTGCTGCACTTCTCTAGCACCCTCCAAGCACTACATCCTCCCTGTGGTGCTTTGTGGGCCCCTCTCTGCCTGGGTTCAGCTCACCAACCCACAGAGAAACTAAACACTGCTCTTTGCTGGGAGTGTTTTCAGTGGGTGTGCAAGTAAAGCAAACCAGTCGAAAGCAAAGGGATGAGGGCCAAGCAGGAAAAAGTCATTTTCTAAATCACTGTAAATCATCCTCATCCATGGCTTATGAAATTCACGCATACTGTTTGGCTCCTTTCAAAGCTTAATTCTCAGTGTCTGCCTCCTCCTCCAAAACCTGGATGTAAGAGAGCAATAATTGCTTTTGTTGAGTCCCGTCACACATGGCTCAAAGTCCCCGCTCCAGCATGGGTGCACACCTACACCCCACAGAGCTCGGGAGAAGCCCCCCACGCTGTGGGCTGGCACACGGTCCTGTAGAGGCAACCAAGGTGAAGGTTTCAAAACATCTCTGGGAACAGCAGTCCAGAGATGTTTTGGCAGATTAGGCTCTATCTTCCTGTTACTTTTTTTAACCTCCCGTTTACTAAGAGCACATGTTCAATATTCCGTAAACAATAACAGAAAATGTTTTCAGTCGAACCAAAGCCCATGGAGTACTTTGACTCATTTCAGCAACTGCTGGCAAATCCAAATAAATGCCTACCTGCTGATACAGGCAGCATTAACATGCAGCACAGTTAAGTTCATGGGCACTAGCTCAGGACTCTCTCGAGGTGAATGAAATTATTATTATTAGGAAAGATTTCATAGCAGCATAGGATTAAGCTTCATCCAAACATAGATGCACTGTTGGTTTAACTAAATCCAGCATGGAAATGTTTTATTTATTGCATCAGTGCAGTTCTGCTACAAAGCTATAGCCCAGTGCTCATTCTTCTCCCAGTACCCAAAGGAGGGTCCCTCTTCTGCTTGGAGGAAGAGATGCAAAGATTCGCACCAAGCACTGATGTCCATGCTCTATATGCTGGCAGGACAGTATTAAGGCTCTGGCTCAGCTGGAGGGATGGACACCTTCATGTATGCACAAAACCAACTACATTGCCTGCAACTCAAAGAGGAGATTTATTTTTATGTTTTATTTTAAGACTGGTGATGCACTGCGCCTCTTATCTGCTGCTAATAATTTAAATTGTCATGTCATGCAGTCCAGGCTCTTCAATGCCTAATGCCCAAGTTTTCAGAAGATCTTGCATGCTACTTTTGAGAGGAATTCCACCTCTTGATGTTCAAACTAGAACTGTGAGAAAACTAAATAAAAAACAGGTAGGATTACTTTACATTAGCACCTAAAAGCATCAGAGGAATTCCCAGCCACATGCCATCAGCTCCATGTGAATGCAGCTAACTACTTCATCCACCTATAAGGCACGCTCCATGAATCTCAGCAGAACAGAGTCCAAAAGGTCTCTTTCTCTTACCCATATGACAATGTCCTGCCAGGCACAGGGTTCTGCTAAGTAGATCTGCCTTCCTTAAGCATAGGGTTTAGTTCTTGTCACACAACCTTGCTAGGGAGAGTCCCATGGGGGTTTCTCCACTGAATCCAGCTGAGTCAGGACTTCTCTTTCACAGTCGTAATCAGCTCTACGGACATGGCAGGGGAAGATCTGTTTTCATGAAGATCGCCATCCTTCATCCAAGAATCCTTCACCAAGAATGTAGAGAGACTATTGCAAGAGGACATGATCTTAACTGAAACAATTCACAGGTCTATGATCCAACCCAAAATACTTGGAAATATCTTCTTCCAGATGTCACTCATTCAAGAAACCCTTTTTCCTAATCCCCTTTGCCATTTGCACACCCTCCTATCAGGGGCTATACAGAAGCAAACGTTAGCGGTCTTTCTTGACAGCTTTCCCTGTTTACATAAGATAGCAAATGTATAACTGATAAAGGAATATATTTTTCCACAAGGTACATAATCAGACTGTGGGATATATTTGGTGAGAGAAGGTCCCAAGGTTAAAGAAAAAGAAAAGAAGGAAGGAGCAAGCATTTCATCAAGATTCATGATTAAGTGGCATTGTAACAACTGAACTTCATTATTTGGGGCTTACAGGCAGTGAAGCATAAAAATAACACTGAATAAGGAATATTCAGCTTATTCAGTCACTTCTTAAGAAGATGACATGTCTTGCCCTCTTCTGACCATTTAGGGGTCAGGACATCAGATCAGACATGTCTACAGCACAACAAATGTAAACTTTCACATAGTCACCAGCTCACACTTCTCCAGTCCCCAAAACCCTTCTCATGATCCTAAAGCAGCTCAAGTTGATGAGGAGCAACCCAGCAGCTGCAATATGATGCAACGAGGCTAAGAAAAGCCTAAAAAGTCAAAGGACGCAGCCAGGAAAGTGGCAGCACTCTGTCAGCATCACCTTTCACCTACATCTTCCAAGCTGCTTTCCTGATAAAAGATTATCTTGGAAAAACAAGGTGGTCACGGCTGCTTGTTCCAGCAGGTTCTGAGATCTGCCACACCATGTCCTCATAGGACCTGTCCACACACTGTCGCTATGTACACATCACCATACCAAAAAAAGTTTATAGAATCACAGAATGGCTTGGATTGAGAAGGACCTTAAAGCTTATCCAGTCCCAACGCTCTGTTGTGGGCAGGACTGCCCCCCACCACCTCAGGCTGCCCAGGGCCTCATCCAACCTGGCCTTGAATACCTCCAGGATGGGGCATCCACAGCTTCTCCAGGCAACCTGTTTCAAGCTACAAGAGCTTTGATCATACAAAAAGCACCATAACTACTTTTTTTTCTTTTTTTTTCCTAATGGGTAAATTGAGATACCAAAGGAATACAACACAGAACAGGCCTGCAATCATAAGGCTGCAAGAAGAATCAGGACTCCTCAGGGACATGTTTTCAAGAAGAGTGTAAAGATCCTGGTAGATATTTGCATTTTTTTCCTCCCTCAAAAGCAGCACAGATGAACAAAGTCAATGAAAATGACCTGGAAACCTACACTGAGAGTTAGAGTGCTGTGGCCTTGATTTTGATCTTGAAATAACCTGGCCCAAGCTCATGAATCATTTTTAATGTTTATTTTTAGGATGATTACCTTCAAACCTTCAGACTTGTCCTTTAAATAGTTTGACACATTTGATACCTTTTCCATTTTTTCCATGAGGCTGAAAATACGATCTGTGAAGTCACATTTATCAAGGGAGACTTGTCCATCATCCATATCTCAGCAAGTACACTTCCAAGGAAAGAGCTGTTTGTTTTACAGCAGATGTAGGCTTTCCCAACACCTACCATAGGAAACGCATCATGCCGATATCCAGATAAGCCAAAGCCAGCCTGCTCTTTCCACAGCTACGCTAAAGTTTTGGCCTTGAGTTGACAAAGCCTAATTTAGCTGGTAAGAATTTACTCTTACCAACATGGACAGCACTCACTCCCTCAGAACTATTTTTTTTTATGGCCACAAGTTGTACCAGAGAAGGTTTAGATTAGACAGAAGGAAAAACTTTTTCTCTCAGAGAGTAGTCAGGCACTGGAATGGCCTACCCAAGGAGGTGGTGGAGTCACCGTCCCTGGCAGAGTTCAAGAGGCATCTGGATGAGGAGTTACAAGATATGGTTTAGTAGCTTGTGGTAGCAAGGGTAACGGCTGGACTAGATGATCTTGTAGGTCCTTTCCAACCTTGAGATTCTATGATTCTATGATTTTCAGAGCCACCAACAACAGTCCTTTTGGCTACTCAAGATGGTTTGTTGCAGGCAAGAAATAAGTATTTGCAGTAATTCTGAGCACATTTTTACTTTATTTGTAGAGGTCTCCACCAGGTTTGGGAACATGTACAGCCACTGCATATGTGATTCCCATATCAGCACTGTAATCAGTCAGCACCACACAAAAGAGGGAAATTTCTAGTCCTTTTTTAAACGAAACAGTCACACTAGGAGAGATCTCCACGAATGCAGCCAGGCCAATATGACAGTATCCTATCTTCCTTTCTCTTCATTTGTGTTCACAGTGGCGTAAAGCCATTGGAGGCAGCACATGGGACCAGGACAGCAGGAGCCTGTTCTCTTCTAACCCTAATGCAGCGGAACACGGAGGCATAAAGAGCCCCACTTGTGGAGCACTGAGGGATTAAAGATCTTGTGATCCTCAACTGCCTTCACATCATCACTTCCTGCCACCCTCCTTGTTGTTACGCTTCTCACAAAAACAGACCTCTGGAAAACCGTGAAATTGCCTTCTAAATCCAAATCCTCAAGCATCCCCATGGACATGGGCAACCTGGAGGAGTTTATTGTACATCATTATACATGGTTCAGTTCCACTAGTGAAGTCCTATTCATTAGGATGCCTTGAGGCATGCTAGGCATTAATACATCCGCATCACAGCTCCGTATATCTAAAGGAACCAGGAATAACATCTGAAGAATTTGAACCCTGCAGAGACCATGTGATGAGCCTTCCAGTGAAATTGATGGGCTTTAAACATAGTAACACAGCGATCACCAGACAAGATCAAACCCAACCACCATCCTTGCTCAGCATCTGATCTCCAGCCTCAGATGTTTGGAGAGTTAACCCGCACACCTAGCAGGAGGAAGGACAATCCTGTCATTGCCCACCATTGGGCACCAGCATCCACAAATGACCTGCTGCCCTATCCAGATTAAATTAACAGGTTAAACTAATTCACCAGCTGTGACTTGTAGCAGCTGAGGAGCTGACACAGTTCCCCTTCTGCCACGGATAGGGACCACCGCAGCCTACAGGAAGCAGAGCAGACACAGCGATGACAACATCTACCATGGCAGTTGCATCGCCGGGAGACCACCTGCCACAACCCTTACAAGTCCATGTAACCACAGGGTCACCGATTAAACCAACTATGTGCTTTTATGTAGATATATTCATGTATTATCTCACAGACAGTTTTCTTACTGTGGGTTTGCCCCATCAGACCTATTCTGATGCTCACATCTGGGTGTAATTTCATGTCTGGCAGTAGAGGAGGGTACTGGTTTCCTAGCACAGATGAGTTCAAGTCAGATAACTCAGGTATTTGCTACTCAGTATTCTTCACTTCATTACTCTTCCCAGAAAAGAGTACAGACTACTATTAGTAACCCACTTCAGGTGACTTTAATATGACGCAGTTGCAATGCGTGATAACATCTGAGCTGATTCACATGATGTTTCCCATTCCCACGTGTCCCAGAACAAACTCCAGGAGAAGGGCAGCGCAGTGGCTGTGTCCACAGGGACTTCAGCCACCCTGGCTGAACCTCCTGCAGGTCAAAACCTTGTGCATTACGTCACTGGGGTTACATATCACACTGACCTCAACTACACTGCAGACTCCCTTAGTCAGTAGCTCAGGTGTTGGCCCTACAGAGATGAGTTCCCACAGTCATCTCCTATGCATAGAGCTTCATAGAGGCAAAGTCACTCAGCATGCCGGGAAGCAGCAAGGCACAAGAACATTCTGCACTCTAGTAAACAGAGTGCATGTGGTTCCAGTGACTCACCAAAGTAAAGCACTGGCTCTTGAGAATGGTTGTTCCCACTGCCAAGACTGAGAAAAAAAAAAAAAAGTTGGATGAGGAAATGAGGGGGGGAAAGAAAATAAAACCCACATCACATCAGGGCTCATTTATTGTTTCAAACAGCTGCAGCAGAAATTCTGCTTTTGTTTTTGCTGGCTTTTCTCTCTTTTTTTTTTCTTTCCTTCCACACAAATGAAACAAAGCATGGAAAGCAAAGGCTCTGCCAGCATCAGTTCTGCACTGACAGTTCATTCCTAATGGCCAGCTTCCCTGCTCTTTGCAGGGGAGTTGGACTAGATGACATTTAAGGGTCTCTTCCAACTCAAACTATTCTATGATTCTATGAGATAGGCCTCAAATTACAACCACCAAAAGTACAAATGGGTAGGTAAATTTCTCCCACAGACAGAGCCCTTACTTACAGCAGAGTGCACCCCTATCAAGCTGCTTTGCTGCAAAAAGTAACTTCAACTATCTATAGCACTGAGTTGTTACTGACTTCATCACATTGGTAGTTGGAGCTGCAATCAACCCACAGTGCCAAGGGGGCCCTTGGAAATCAGGTGAACCATGGCACTGCCTAAAACCTTTAGAGTTTCACTTCAGCTCCTGAAATCCCCGTTAAAAAGATGCAAATTCTTTAAACAAATAACTGAAGCACCTGCCAGTTTGAAGAAAACTGTAAGTAGAAATTTCATCTTAGTAGCAGAAAGTCTATTACGATCACAAACATCACAATTTACAAGAACTGTATCTTCTTAGTCATCAATATGAAGATTAAAACCAAAAATAGATATACCATCATATTAAATGTACTTTTTGTACCCCATATTGCCAAACAATCCTGGTAAAAAATGCTCAAATACAAAAAAGAAACATTTTCAATTGTTGTTTCTTCTAAGAACTCCACACTTCTTCACAAAGACACTAAGCTTGGGGCATAGTTCCAGCAATGGAGGAAGATCAGTTTGAGTTAAGGTCTGAACTAAACACCAGAAATGTTGTCACTCTCTACGGGTGGGCTGGAATCAACCCCCTCATTTCTCCAAGCATAAGGCTTTAGCAAGAAGAAGAAAACTCAATACTACATCCCTATGACTCAGACATCACCAAAGGCCTGGAAGAGATAACTTGAGACATCAGCACAGTCGGTCTTCAAGGTCTACATTATACTGACAACTGTTGGAGAATGAAGTATTTCTGGTAGATTTAGAGAAGATGTAAAGGTATACCAGTAACAGCAGAACACCTTAAGATATTAAGCTCCATCTGGGAGCCTACGTTCAAGAAAGATGAATATGAACAGAACCCATCAGAGCTGCCAGGAGGGAATGACGAGTCCTTCTTACAAGGGAGATGAGAGCTGCCAGTGTTTAACCTGTGCAGCTCTGAGAGAAGACTGCTCTCCTTATCACAGAAACAGCAATTAAAGCTGATACTTGCACAAGGCCAAATGAATATAAGCTGGCTATGAACAACTTCAGGCTGGAGCAAAAAGCTTTCCAGCTACACCCAGCTCTGGATGTTTTCCAGCAGTAGAGGAGCAGGTGGCCCAACCAGCCTTAAGATTCAGCTTGATATATTAATTGGTGAGATTATACTCCTTGGCTGCTTAGGAAGGTAAGGAAGGAGTCTGCAAGATCCCAGTAGCATTCTGCACTCATGTTCCTCTGCTCATTGATAACATCTCTTAATTGGCTTTTTCTTATTCTCTCTCACCTACAGGCCACACCTATTACAACCATCCACTGTGATGGGAACTCATTTTAGACATTTAATGGGAAATTCCAGAAACTCAGAGCTTTAAAGGACTACCGTAGAGAAAAGAAGTATAATACACCTTATTTTGCAGGTGCAGCAATGAAGACAAGAGGAATCTGTTTCTGTAGTAAAGGAAATCTGAGCATTCTGTATATGTAGAATTATCTGAGCAATCTGTATATGTAGAATCAACAGGAATTACACATCAAGCTTAAACTACCAGCAAGGACAAAACCACACAGTGACAGACAGTGCCACGTTATCCCACTCTTCTAAGCACAGACCCCAAATGAACAAAGCTTTTAAATGAGCCTGACTTTTGTCAACCAAGCAGGGCTCCACTGCTCCCATCTATCACTGCTCCTCCTGTGCATGCTACAATAAGCCCAGTATAATTTCCTCCCAACTAATGCATGTAAGAGCAGGATTGTTCCTACCACTGCCAGTGTCTCCATTCCACTATCCAACAGTGCCCTGATACAGCAGACAGTCCTGTTTTTTATCTCCCAAATACTTCTATCTTCTTTTTTTGCTATGTCTTGGGAGATTACTGCTCAGCGCTCATTTAAGCCATTTATTTTCAAAGGCACTCAGATTATTTGCCTGTACCTCTGATATATTTCCAGCTTTCAGATCTGTATGTTTAGATAAAAAATAACTTTTCAAGTCCAACGTTCAGAGCTCAGCCTTTCAGCTGCAGATTTTCAATGAGTAAATCTCAATTAAGCCAGTAAATGCGGCTGCTGCCTTGCCAATGCGTGACACCATTTCCTTCTGGACATCCCCTGTGGCTTAGATACAACTACCAGGATATGTCAATTGATTCATTTCTTGTATCCCATCGCCTTCTAGCACAATGCCTGATTTGGGAGCTGCGAGGGTTTTCATGAGATCAGTGGGCTTGGACCAGATAGGACACCTCCAGCACTCTGCGGGGCTGGGAAATCTGTCCTGACATTTTTGCTGAGCGGTCCCACAGTGCTCAGTGATGTGGGGACCCTTTTTGCCCTCAGGCTCTCCGCCAAGCAAACAGGAAAGCCTGGCTGTACGCAGACACGGCTGCAGCATGGGCTGAAATAAATCCCATTGGCACTGAGGATACAGAGAAATGACTGAGTACAGGCAATACCTCAGCCCCTGTAGACCACAGGGGCAACTGATCGATGACAAATAATGAACCGTCCCACAAAAGAACCCAAACAAACAGGGAGCATCCCCTAAAATGTTCCAGCCGTAGAACCAGGAGTTATCGTCTGATCTTTTAATTCAGATTGAGACAGCACCTGAGTTTACTCGCATATGACAAGCCTGAGCCGGGGCAGGTCTTGCTGAGCACCATTAGGCTGTCCTGAGTGCTGATAGCTGGGTGCCAATTTCCTGGAAGAGTTCCACTTTCAGCAAAACCTCATCTTGTCCTTCTCAGCCAAAGCCTCCCCACCCTCCTAAGCAGAAACTATGGCCACTGATAGCCCCGGGCTGCTGCGGATTACTTAACGTTTGGACAAACATTCGAAAGCAAGGAGCCCTGTGAAAGCATTGAGAATTATGCAAATACAAAGCCAACAGGAAGCGCTGGCATTTTATACAAGTTTGCCCTCATTCTATCAAAGCCTCGTAGCGATAATGTATTTCTCCCCAAGAAAAGCTGCTGGAATCGTTTCACCTGCTTTAATGAACTCATATTTAGACATTTCTACATACCAAGAGTGCATGAATTAAACCAGTATCTCCATTTCATTTCAATTTAGTGTAATGAGGGGGGGGATCTTTGCAAGGGGAATCCACGTCTCATTTCAGACCTTTGGCCAGACACAACTGGATGGATATTTATTATTTCTTTACTGTCCCTGGCTGCTCCTATTGCTATCACCCTATCATCACTGATGGGACCAGCTTCAGTTGGCCTACACAAGCTGAGATAAGAGACTGAAGGCAGAAATCAAGCCCTTTCCTATTCCAAGACTTAATTTCCTCCTTGTAAGTCCTACAGAGGGGGAAAAAAAAACATATCCAGGATTTGCAAATTTCCCATCCTCATACTCAAAGGCCCATTAGCTCCTTTCCACAGACAAGAAACCAAAACATCTCACATTTTTGTGAGATCTATACTTACTGTTTATTAGCAGCCTGTAAAATTATTAACAGAAAACTGAAATAAATATGGAGATGCATCTCCAAAATACACTCACAGCCCTAGTCACACAGGTAACATGCGAGTGATTTAGAGCAGGCTAATAGATGGAGGCTGGGGAGGAGGAGAGGAAAATTATTTTTGCTACAGGAGCTTATTGCTATCTGGGAATGATGTTGGGTTGCCCCAGCAGAAGAGCTGCGTGCAGCACAGAGTGGTCTGCAAAGCCCCAGTGACATCAGTCACCCAGAGTAGCAGCAGACCAACCCCACCAGCTTGCATTCAACCTTCTCAGCTCTCTGCATACTTCAACAATGAAGTCTCCCAAAAAAATGCTGCTTCTTCCTTTCCTACAGTCAGGCAGCAAACTCAGTCATGGAACTGATTTGGCTTAAAAATAACCTGGCACAAGACAGAAAAAAAACTAAAACATCTATAATCTTCATAGAAAGTGTTATCGCTCCATCGGAGCAGCTTTAGGTGTATAAGGGGCAGTCAAACTTGGAGCTGGTACCAGGAACACCTGGCTGCCACTGCTTAACCCAGATGCTGCCAGCTTTTCTCTGGGGATAACAGTTATCCTACTGCCATTATCTTTAACAGTGAAAAATTAAGAACACCACAAGGCAAAAATAGCAGTCTCAGTTTTGGGTCTTCACTACAAGAAAGATGTCGAGGTCCTGGAGCTTGTCCAGAGACTGGCAGTGAAGCTGTGAAGGGTCTGGAGCACAAGTCTTATGGGGAGTGGCTGAGGGAACTAGGATTGTTCGGTCTGGAGGAGGCTCAGGGGAGACCTTATCGCTGTCTGCAACTACCTGAAAGGAGGCTGTGGTGAGGTGAGGGTCGGCCTCTTCTCCCAGGTAACAGCAATAGAACTAGAATGGTCTCAAGTTGCACCACAGAAGGTTCAGGTTGAGTATTAGGAAAAATTTCTTCTCAGAATGAGTGGTTGGACATTGGAACAGGCTGCCCAGGGAGGTGGTGGAGTCACCATCCCTGGAGGCATTCAAGAAAAGAGTGGATGTGGCACTGCACAACATGGGTTAGTGGGCATGGTGGGAATGGGTTGATGGTTGGACATGATGATCTTAGTGGTCTTTTCCAACCTTAATGATTCTACGATATCATAGCAAAACACTCTGCTTACCAAAATTTAAACCACTGCACCTCTTTCCTCTGTCTCTGTATGTACGTATGTATCCAAGCATGCACGATTGTGCGCACGTTTTCAATTCTGTGCACAAACCTTCAAGCAATGCAAGTACTCTTATTTTTTTTTAAGCACATACAAGACCTAAAGCAGCAGCACATATTGGTAACGTAACATAATTAATGTCACTTACTTACTTCATCCAGGAAATTAATCTAATCAGCTAAAATAACACGACAGCCAGAACTTGGCACCAAAGGCAGAAGCTGCCACACAGGGCAGACCAGCTCTGCCACCCACCACGGAACCATTTAACCCCGAAACAACCTCCTGGGGGACATCTCACATGGCGAGCAGCACTGGTCCCAGGGATTGGTTCAGTGCTGAATTTCTGGCCCTGTTCAAGGAAAGAAAAACTTAGGTTTTGGCTTTTTCTTTAATTTTTTATGTAGATCTTTTGGGGAGGGAAGTCAAAGTGAGTTTAACAGAGTCGGACTCACAGTCCAGTCTGAATTTAAAAGCACAATGAGAGTTGGTTTCCCTAACAAAATGCCAAAAATAAGCTACTCTATAAAAATATCAATATTTGAATTTCTGTTGGGTTTTAGACTTGGGCAGCTGTAGGAACATCTCTGGGAAAGTGACAGCTAGCTTACGTCAGTGTGTTTACATTGCTGAGCTGTGGGAGCTGAGTGGCCATCATTATACCAAACCCTCCATAAACCAATAAGTCACACTGAGGAGCTCTAAGAACAGGTGCTGGTTACCAAAACAGGATATTCTAAGTTGCCCCTCTCACTGCCCAGCATAGACAGAGGTGCAGGACTTCTGCCCTGGCCTTCGAGGCTGTGGGCAGATGGCTGGGGTCACCCAACTGGGACATATTGCAGAGCTGAGTACTGCCACGGGGAGACAGGGCTGCATTCTTCCCTGATGAAACAGCAGTGAAAGGGCTTGCGTTGCTGCTCTGCACATTAGTGCAGGAACAAAAAAACAAAGCAAATCCGCTCTGTAGTATTAGTGATTATGACTCAGACTTTTATTCCCCCCAAGCCGTGATTCATTTGCTTCAGTCACACAGCTCAGAGGCACAGACTCAGAGCAGCCTCATGATTTCAGGCTCCCCCGCAAACGGGGGGGGGCTTTTTGCTATCTCGCTAATTAACTCTCTTCTGCAGTCAATGGTTAAGAATTCTCATTTCCCCCCGCCCTCCACTCAGTTCCTGGGCACTCGGCCGGAGGAGCCGAACACTGCACGCTGGGGCCACGTGTCTGTGGATGCTCTGTGCTCAGGAACTCGTCACAGCCCCATGTGAGCCGTGTGACCACCATAAACACACACAGCCCTGCAGCCAGCCCTGCCGGTGAGGGGGGGGCACATTCAAAGAGAGACAAACAGGAGGTTACTCAAGGCCAAAGGGATGGCTGGCAGCAAAGGGATTCATGGGAGGCATAGGAAAAACATCAGGATGGAGATGCAGCTTCAGAGAGGTGGCAGTCATTGGTCAATGACAAGCAGCATCCCATACAGCAGGTGGGACACATAGGGCTGGGGACAACCCTGTGGTGCCTTTAGCCCTGCCTATTGTGCCATGCCCATGGGCTGAGCTGTGCAGGGACAGGTGTCCCCACACTCACCATCATGTACTCCATCACCCCATCTCTTCCAGCAGCATGCTTTTGAGGCAGAAACTGTGGGTTGTTCTTGTTTTGTTCTTTTTAATTTCCACCCCCTGCAGTATACCTGGTGATCCTACTCTCCTCTGCCCTGGTGAGGCCACATCTACAGCACTGTGTCCAGTTCTGGACTCCTCAGTTCAAGAAAGACAGGGAACCTCTACTGACAGTCCAGAGGAGGGCTACAAAGATGATGAGGGGCCTGGAGCATCTCCCTTATGAGGAAAGGCTGAGAGACCTGGGGCTGTTCAGCCTGGATAAGGGAAGAGTGAAGCTGGATCTTATTAATGCTTACGAATATCTAATGGACAGGAGCCAAGTCAGTGGTGCCAGGCTCCTTTCAGTGGTGCCCAGTGACAGAACAAGGGGCAGTGGGCACAAAATGGAACACAGAAGTTCCATGCAAACATGAGGAAAAATTCCTTTACTTTGAGGGTTACAGAGCACTGGAACAAACTGCCCAGATAGGTGGTGGAGTCCCCTCTGAAGATATGCAAAACCCAATGGGACACTTTCCTGTGTAAGCTACTGTGGGAATATGCTTTATCAGTGGGGTTGGACTCGACGATCTCCAGAGGTCCCTTCCAACCCCTACAATTCTGTGATTCTTTGAACAAAGCGAATCTTGTGGCCTCTCTGCATTTGAATATTAATAGTGGCAGACAAATTCCACATTTCAAACAAGGATAAGACATTAAACAGAGCCTCTGTATAGAGATTAGATACAATTTAAAAAAAAACAAAACAATAAATCCTTATGTTTTTGGCAATGAGCTGATCAGCAGCAAAAGCCAGGAAGCACAGCCTCCTTTCCCCTGACACCATGGTGCCTTGCAAAACCAAGCACATTAGAGTTCAACAGCTTGCCCAAAGGGTAACGCTGCAAAAGAGAACTATCTGTGATACAGAAACTCACTGCATTCCCAGGTTCATACACATCTGTGAGCTCTTACTACTCCGTTCTTTCCAGAAAGACCATGTAAAGACACTTCAGCAAGCTTGAGATGCCAGGTGAAGAGCTCCTCACCTTCTCCAGCACAAAAGGCTGGGCAAGCAGCACACCAATAAAACAGAGTGAAGTAACAGCAACTTGTCTTCCCTGGTACTGCTGCACAGGAAGAAGATACAGAAACATTAACTCTTTATAGGGGTCCTAGAAGGATTTTTGAGGCTGAAGTTCGAAGATAATCTTTAGCAAAGGCAGGAAGGGAAGGAATAATAAAGGAGGGAAAAGCCTCTTGCATCCTCTCATTTTTTTTGATTTAATGGTCATTTCATTTGTGCATACTCCAGAGGATGTCACTGACTCAATGTGCAGATTTCACTGCACATCAAGGCTCCGAGCACCCTATCTACCCTGGAGGCACTCACACTCCTCCTGTCTCCCACACCATTTCCCAGTGCCAGACTCTGATGCTACTTGAGGATACAGACCTTCCACTCCAGGCTTTAGAGAGGGGCAGTAGAATCATAGAATCCTTAGAGTTGGAAGAGACCTCTGAATGCCATCTAGTCCAACTCCCCTGCAATGAACAGGGACATGCACAGCTAGATCAGGTTGCCCAGGGCCTGATCCAGTCTTGCCTTGAAAGCCTCCAGGGACAGGGCATCAGCCACATCTCCGGGCAACCTGTTCCAGTGCCTCACCACCCTCACTGTAACAGATTTTTTTTCCTTATAGTTAACCTAAATCTACCCTCTTTAAGCTTGAAACCATTTCCCCTTGCTCTATCACCACAGACCCTGCTAAAGAGTCTGCCTCCTTCCTTCCTGCAGTTCCCCTTTAGATACTGAAAAGCTGCTCTCAGGTCTCCCCAGAGCCTTCTCTTCTCCAGGCTGAACAGCCCCAGCTCTCTCAGCCTGTCCTCAGAGATGTTCCATTCCATGGGTCATTTTTGTGGCCCTTCTCTGGACACTCTTCAACAGATCTATGTCTCTCCTGTACTGAGGACTCCACATCTGGACGCACTACTCCAGGTGAAGCCTCACCAGTGCAGAGTAGAGGGACAGGATCACAGAATCACAGAATCACAGAATCACTAGGTTGGAAAGGACCTATAAGATCATCTAGTCCAACCATCCACCTATCACCAATGGTTCTCGCTAAACTATATCCCTCATCACAACATCCAAACGTTCCTTGAACACCTCCAGGGTCGGTGACTCCACCACCTCCCTGGGCAGCCCATTCCAGTGCCTGACCACTCTTTCAGAGAAGTAGTATTTCCTAATATCCAGCCTGAATCTTCCCTGGCACAGCTTGAAACCATTCCCTCTAGTCCTATCACCAGTTGCACGAGAGAAGAGGCCGACCCCCAGCTCACTACAACCTCCCTTCAGGTAGTTATAGAGAGCAATAAGGTCTCCCCTGAGCCTCCTCTTCTCCAGACTGAACAATCCCAGCTCCCTCAGCCGCTCCTCATAAGGCCTGTGCTCCAGACCCCTCACCAGCTTTGTTGCCCTTCTTTGAACACGTTCCAGGGCCTCAATGTCTTTCTTGCAGTGAGGGGCCCAGAACTGGACACAGTACTCAAGGTGCGGCCTCACCAGAGCTGAGTACAGGGGGACAATTACTTCCCTGCTCCTGCTGGTCACACTACTTCTGATACTGATCACCTCCCTTGACCTGCTGGCCATGCTTCTTTTGACATAGCCCAGGATAGGGTTGACTTTCTGGGCTGCATGGGCCCATTGCTGGCTCATGTCCAGCTTGCCATCCACCAGTACCCCCAGGTCTTTATCTTCAGGGCTGCACTCAACCCTTTCATTCCCCAGCTTGTTTTGGAAATGAGGGTTGCCTCGACCCAGGTGCAAAACCTTGCTGTTGGATTTGTTGAACCTCATGAGGTTCACCTGGGCCCACTGCTCAAGCCTGCATAGAGCCCACTGGATGGCATCCCATCCTCTGGCGTGCTGACTGCACCCCACAGCTTGGCATCATCAGCAAACTTGCTGAGGGTGCACTCAACCCCAATGTCAATATTACTGATGAAGATATTAAAGAGTACTGGCCCCAGCACTGATTCCTGGGGGACACCATTTGTCACCAATCTATAACCAGACAAGGAGCCATTGACCACCACTCTCTGTATTTGATCCTGTACCCAATTTTCAATTATTGAACAGTCCACCCATCAAATCCATATCTTTCCAATTTGGAGAGAAGGATGTTGTGGGGTACTGTGTCAAAGGCCTTACTGAAGTCAGGATAGATGACATCAGTGGCTCTTCCCTTGTCCACTGATGCAGTGACACCATCATTGAAGGTCACATGATTGATCAAACAGTATATGCCCTTGGTGAAGCCATCCTGGCTCTCCTGTACCATCTCCCTGCATTCCATGCACCTTAGCATAGCTTCCAGGACCATCTGCTCCCTGATCTTCCCCAGCACAGAGGTGAGACTGACAAGTCGACAGTTCCCAGGGTCATCCTTTTTACCCTTTTTAAAAATGGATGTGATGTTACCTTTTTTCCAGTCACCAGGGACTTCGCCTGATTACCATGACTTTTCAAATATCATTGACAGTGGCTTGGCGACTACATCAGCTCATTCCATCAGGACTCTGGGATGTCTCTCATTGGGACCCAGAGACTTGCAGATGTTCAGGTTCCTCAGGTGGTCATGAACCTGATCTTCGCTTACAGTGGGAGGGACATTACTTCCCCAATCTCTTCCTACCAAACTAAATGTTTGAGGGCTGTGTGGTGAACAGATATCAAGAGAAGTCCAAGGCAAAAACGTTGTTAACTACCTCAGCCTTCTCCTTGTCTGTTGTTACTAGCTTGCCTGTGTCACTCATTAGGGACACCCTCCTGGACATTCCTTGTCTGGTTGAGGTACCTGGAGAGGCCTTTCTTGTTCTTTTTGGCATCCCTTTCCAAGCTCAGTTCAAGCTGCGCCTTGGCTTTCCTTGGATCCTGGTTCTGAAACACAACACAGTGAAGGAAACCTGTGTCTTTGTGGGAGGCATTGTTCCTCTGCTCCTGCTGTTCGACTGTGGGAAAAAAAAATCCTGTCCATTTTACAGCATCAACCAGAATTATGTCAACAATTAAGATTCCATTTTAATATCCTTTTCTTCCTTAAGAAATAGCTCTTGGTTTAATGATTTAAGAAAACTAACACCAAACTCTTAATTTAGTAAAATCTGATTGCATCTATTTAAAGTCATAAAAAGCATGAAGCTTCAATGAGCTGTTAAGTTCGCTGATGATATTAAATTAGGAGGAGCTGTTGACTTCCTCGAGGGCAGAGAGATCCTGACAAGACTGGAGGGCTGGCAATCATCAATCATACAGAGTTCAGCAATATCAAGTGCTGAATTCTTCAACTGGAACAGGGCAACCCTGGTTATGTGTATGGTCTTGGGGATGAGAGGCTGTAGAGCAGCCCAACAGAAACAGATATGGGGGCTCTGGTTGACAGCAAGTTGAATATGAGTCAGCAGTGTGCCCTGGCAGCCAAAAGGGCCAACCATGCCCTGGGGTGCATCAGGGCCAGCACTGCCACTGGGTGATGGGAGAGACTATCCCTTCTGGTCCACGCTGGGTGCAGGTTTGGGTGCCACAATGTAAGAAGGCCATGAAACTGTTAGAGAGCGCCCACGGGAGGGCTACAGAGATGGGGAAGGGTCTGGAGAGCAAGGCATAGGAGAAGTGGCTGAAGTCCCTGGGTGAGCTTAGCCCAGAGCAGAGGAGCTTAGGGGAGGCCTCATGGTGGCTGCTGCTCCTCACAGGGAGTGGAGGGGGAGCACTGAGCTCTGTGACAGCGACAGGGCCCGAGGGAACAGCATAGAGCTGCGTCAGAGGAGGGGCGGGTGCAGGTTAGGGACAGGGTCTGCACCAGAGGGCAGTGGGCATGGAACAGGCTGCCCAGGGTACTGGTCACAGCCCTGAGCTGACGGAGTTCAAGGAGAGTTTGGACAACACTCTCAGACAGAGGGTTTGAATTTTGGGTGGTCCTGTGTGAAGCCAGGAGTCGGAATCCATAATCCTACAGGGTCCCTTCCAATTCAGGATATTCTGTTCAGTTATTTTAAAAGAGCTGTTTTTCAGTATGCACAAAACACAGGGGCTCTGGTGGTCAATCCATGTCCCATCAATGTATTCCGATGCCCTGCATTGCAGGCAAGCTTACAGACACATTTAATCTTTAAAACACACCCCATTTTTGCTGTGTGGGGAAAAAAAAGTGAGTCTGGTGCAGGACTCTCATCTTCACTTCCACAAGTAAAAGCCAAAAAAATGCAAGAGCAAGGCTGTTCATTTTTCTGTTCGATCAGCAACAGATACCTGGGTAAGGACGAGAACTGCTTGCTCCAAAGAATCAAGAGAAATGAGGTGCAGGTTTTCAGAGATGTTAAGGAAGCTGAGGATCACATTTATCAAGATTTTCACATCTTATCAGAATACCCAAGATCTAGGTAACATCAGGTCACTGACAGAATCACTACAACATACTGAACCTGACCCATGTCTTCATGCACTTGGGGAAGCCTACCCTATCAAAACTGAACTATCAGTTAATATTGTCCTATTTTTAATAAAATCCTGCTACAATAACGCACTACACCATGGGGAGACAAACACACATAATGGCAGGAATGATCATGTTTTCAGCATATTTGATAGTAAAATAAAAAAAAAAACATTAATCTGATTAATATTTGCTAGCAAGAGTTCTCAAACATGATGAGCTTTTCTAAGCATTACTTCATTACTTGAATTACCATGTCTCTTATTTAAGTGCTATCTTAGTTACCTGGCTAGAAAACACCTCAACATTTAACAGAAGGTATTTACAGAATGATGAACGCTTACTCCAAAAGGAAAAGCAAGAGCTGGGAGAAGACAATAGGAAGGAAATAATTAGAAGAGAGAAGGTATTTGTGAGTATGAATCACGCATTTCCCTAGACAGACATCTTTCCATTAATGATGAATATCATAATTCCCCTAAATAATGCAAGGAAAAAAATGTTTAATCATTTAAAGGTATCATCAATAATAAATATGTCAGTTCCATATGCTAACATCACCGTTCTTCTCTGCTCAGGGACTGTTCTACAGTAAAGACTAAAATCACTATCGCCTTCAGTTTTGGAAAAATGCTTCAATATCACAGCCACAAGAACAAAGAAAGTATGTGACACAAAGAAATGGAAGGCAGGGCATGCTCACAACCTGTGCGGTGTAAAGCCTCTTTATACCGTGACTGCTGTTCCCATGTGATAAAGAAGTAAGGAAAGCATAGTTCTTATTTGCTCAGAGTGCACCAGGTGTGTACTGAAATAGCCCCCGCCAGTTAGAGTCCTCTCCCCAGCTCAGAGGGTTACTTACCTCTACAGCATTTTTAAGGCAGGCCACACTGAGAGCAAAGTGAGCAGATGCTCAGTTCTCTGGCCACTCTGCCATCAGCAAGCAGTAAGAATGCTGGAGGACCAAGGGCAGGATCGAGATACAAGGGGACAAGTCTCAACTCAAGGACAGGGTGTGGAAAACTGCACAGTGAGATATTACACTGAACACTGGGCAGCTGCACTGCAAGTTCCAAAGTCAGCGTATCAAAGAGCTGCCATATGCCAGCTGCACCAGCAAAGGACACAGCAGGAGGAGAGTGAGTATTCAGCTGAAGACAAGCTAGGGTATCACCACAAAAGGACAGGATCACATGGGAGGCAGTTCACCTGTGCCTGCAGCACTACAGGCACAAGAGTGACTGCACAGGGATCAAACCTGGTCTCCAGAGGCAAACCCAAGTAAGGGGTACAGAGATGCATATGTGAGCACTAAGATCCATGCCTGGACAGAGAGAAGTAAGAAATTATGCTTGCAACATTTCAACAGTGGATTGCTCAGGAAGAGCAGAATGTGCTTTAAGAGATCTAAGCTACATTGCTGCTATGCTGCCAGCAAAACTCAGAGTGCTCAGAGCACGGGCACCTCAACATCCCCATAAAATCATGTGGGTTTCCCAGCTCACCTTGGCACTGGACTCAGCCCACCACCATCTCGCTGCCACTCCAGTTGCACCCTCCCCACAATGTGGCCTGTCCTGACTTAATGCTCTGTTGTGATGAAATCATAATCCCAAGGGCTGCTGCTGCCATGGCAATTCCAGTGACTGAAAATAAACACAGTAGATAAGCTGTGCAGAACTGGTGTGAAGAGCTATGGGTCCACTTTGGGCAGCTCTACTTGCCCAAGTAGTAGGGGAAAAGGGCAAGGAAATGGGAGTTCAAAACCCCCAAAAGACACCATGTTTCCAAACCATGGGCACATTCCCCAGAAAAATGTTCCCCTCCAAATACAGGAAGGTTGTAGAATATAGGGGAATTAAGCTGCACAGAGGAAAACCAGTGGAAACTACACCAAAGTTATTTACTGGAATCTCTAAAATAAAGGGGGACAACCACCCACGGGGAAGATCTAAATCCAGTTCCATACAGCCATCTAAAGCATGCAGCATTTCACAGCAAGGAAACCCAGCCTGATGTCTCTGCCAAATTTCTATCATGGTTTGGGGTGGGACAGAAGGTTTGTGCCACCAAACCATGATTTGTATTGTTTCAACTTTTTCTCTTTTCCCTAGAGTCACTCTTCCGATTTAGAATCTGTACTATTTTAGGCAACTCTGCTAAAAAACAGGATTTAATGCTTGTTTGGGCTGACCATAAAAATCTTTTCCACTGGAACAAAGATTTAAAACTGTGACTCAAAATAAGTTTACAATGGGGGGTTGATTATCAAGAGGACCAGAATATCCTCTTATTAGAAAAATGTTTGCTGGTCTTTCCTGAACTTCACACAGTAGTATTAACTCAATGGCTCATTCAGTTGCACACAGGCAATAAAAGCTGTCTTGGAATCTGGGAAAAAACATGCTGTAATAAAGGAAACAAGCTTGTATGTGTGCATGTGTATCCATACATGTATATACATGATTGATAGGATAGGAAGGAACAGTTTTAAACTAAAAGAGGTGAGATTTAGATAAGATTTTAACTGAGAGGGCAGTGAGGTGCTGGCACAGGCTGCCCAGAGAAGCTATGGATGCCCCATCCCTGGAGGTGCTCAAGGCCAGGTTGGATGGGGCCGTGGGCAACCTGAGCTGGTGGGGGGCAGCCAGCCCATGGCAGGGGTTGGAACTGGATGGGCTTTGAGGTCCCTCCCAACCCAAACCTTTCTATAATTCTAGGAGTACTGTCAACAAGAGATATAGGAAAGAAAAACGTGAAATCTCAGAAAACAAGTTGGATGGGATCAAAGAACATACTCCACCTGCTTGCCTGAAGAAAAACAAGCCTAATTAAGACTCTTTCTTTTTTTTAAAAAAAAAATTATTATTCCCCTATTATACAAGTCCTATGCAAATAGTTGGCAGTTTTAAAGAAATCTGCAGAGGACAACCAGACTTCTGAAAAATGGTTGTAACACCTTATGAGTACCCTATATTAATTTTTTTTTCCAAAGCCTTATTTATATATGTACTGTATTAACATCCCAGGCAGATGCAGAACTGCAGCCCGGGTCTGGAGAAGCCCAGCAGTGCTCACAGGAAACACTTCCCAAACACTGAGCATGCAGATGTAGGTGATGGTTTGAGCTCTCCAGGTCCACCACCAAATCTCCCTTCAGCCTCACCTACACAAGAGCACACAGCTGTTCCTGTTCTTTCCCATGCCTCCTATGACAATCTCACTGTTTTTTTCTGCTGTTTTTCGGCTGGCTCATTTCTCTACACTGGCTCACTGCATTGCCAGCAAAGCAGCCAGAATGGTCCAGAGTGCCTCCATCACTGCAGCAGGGCTCTGGTACCTAAATGGTTGGCACGAGGCCTCTGAAGCCACAAAGAGTGGAGGAAGGAGTCAGGTCTCAGAAATGGCCCCACAACTCCAACACCAAAGGTTACGGGAGATAAAGTTGGGCAGCAGCACACAGCCAAAGAAACCCTGCCCTCTTTATCAAGCCTTGCTGATGAAACATCAAAGGAAAGTATGCATAAAATCCACGGTTCGCTGTTATGTAGAAGGGCAGATTAGATTTTAAGGCAGCAAATAATCAGTGACAAGCCTACAAACACACTTAACAAATGTCAGAGTGGCACTGTGTAACAGATCTCTGTCACAATCACACTGACCTGGATCCAACCTTGCACCTGTAGAGGAAAGGCTTTGGAAAGCTTCCTATCTCTTTTTTTTTTTTAAATCCCAGAGCTAAAGTTTGGTCTCTTGGCAAGCAGAGAGAACATACGCAGCATCTGCATCCAAATGTAAAAAGAAATAAAATTACCATTGGGGAGCAGAGCACAGTGCGTAGAACTCTTATTTACAAGTTTTCTGGCTGCTCTTTTATCAGCACAATTCACTGGAAAACTCAAAAGCAATCATCGCTTTACAAACGTGCTTTGCTCTGTGTTGTTCCTGCACAGAACTGTACGCTGAAAACGTCAGTGGGGGGACATGAGCCGAGCGTCTCGCAAAGCAGCTGCAACGTGCGTTCCTCTCGCTATGTCAAACAGCATCTCTCCGTTTCTACAGTATGCAATCATTATTTTGCTAATCACAGGGTGCTCTGTGCTTCTCAACCTGAATTATTATTATTATACTTGGCTCAGCTGCAAACGCGTCTGCCTTCCAAACACACACAGCTCGGCTGAAGAAGAGAGGTGGGGGCTCTGATCCCTGCAGCAGAAACCAGAGAATGGCATTCCAGCATGCAGCTTCTTTTAACAGGAAAAATAACGTCTTTCAGGAGGTTTTCCATTTTAAGTTAGAACAGAATCACCACAAAAAGAAGAAAAAAATTACTGAGTAAGGCAACATAACACTTACTATGGCTTCCTTTCAATACACCAGCTCAGAGTTATATTTATCTCTCAACTTCAAACCAGAAGCATATTTTGTCTCTAAAAACTTTTTAGCTGCTTAAAAGAGACACTCAAGCAGCAAAGGCCACACACTTAGATACTGGGGAAAAAAAAAGAGGAAAAAAAGATTTATTTGTTTAGATGCTGTCAGCTGGCTGACATCTCCCACCTACAGCTCATAAACAGTGGGCAGGCATGACTTGGGTACGTGCCAGCCTGAGCATGATGTGCTGTGGGAGAAAAGGATATGATCTGGCTACTTTCTGGCCATTTAGTTCACTTTCACCCACTTCTTCTTCTACAAACATCTGGTTTTAACCAGGGCCAGCAGCAAAATGCTGTGTACGGTAAACATGAGCATCTGTGGCACTCGAGCCCAAAATGCAGGAGGAGCAGCAGTTAGCCATAAATGCTAACCTGGAACAACCCAGGATGGTGACAGCTCTGCACAGATCTGGATTTTAACAGCTATTCCTCCAGGAGCAGCCAGGCTACCTCAGACATGATTCGCTCCTTATCCATCTCAAGGCAAGGCCGTCTGCACCTCCCAGGTCACTGCCCCATGCTGAGGGCTATAACTAAAAAAAGTGTACATGCTATGCCACCTCCAAAGTCTTCATTAGATAAACAGCCTGTCTCTGCTCTGAATTAAACTGGGGTAAAAATCTCATTTGGGTATGCTAGGGAAACAAGATCAGGCCCGAGAGTCTTGAAAATAGAAATCCACCCAAACAATTGGCATTAGCTGGCTCTTGTCTGCAGGAGTCATCAGAAAGATCAAATTATGGTCACGTCCTGAAACAGCCCCACACCCCAGGGGTCAGAGGCGGGTGACATGAGGACACATCACTGCATCGCAGAGACAGTTGGAAAAGAAAAAAATGAAGAGTCATCCTGCACGAAACATAACACTCAGTGTTTACATCTCATTTCAGAGGTCTCATGTATCACTAGCAACACAGATAGGAGGGGCTGCTGCTTTGCATCTGTGCATTGACACCCTGATGACACCCCCTGATATGATGTGATTGCATCACACCTTTCCAAGAGGTGACCACCACCCACTGAAAGCCCCCAGACACTTTTGCACCAACCTCACTTATATGAGATCACCTAACCTGACCGCAGAGGAGCGCAGGCTGAGCACGTTCAGGAATTGTCACCCAATCACAGAAACGCTTGGGCACGGCTGCCAATGCTGCACATAGGGGCCTGGAAAGTGTTGGCTTTCCACCATGGGAAATGCTGAGTCCTGGGATTTTTTGGAGAAAAACAGCTGTGCAAGCAAAGCCATCCAACCGAGTCGCTCGCTGCCGTGGGCCCACGAGGCTGATGCAGCCAAGAATAAAAGGTCTGCCACAAAGTGATACTGAGCAAGTTCTTCAAATTACCAACATCAAAGCATTTTCCTATTTCAGATCCCTCTGCTTCTATAATCAGAAGCAGTCAAAACACTCAGCTTTAAAGCCTACGAGTACAACTAAAAGATGCTGAGCTTTACAGCTCTCCTTGCTTACATGAAAATGGAAAGTATTGTACAGGATGTCGCCTCGGCTCCATTTAAAATTCCCTCTGCTCCCAGAACTGCAGGGCGGGTATTGCCACATGCCGTCCTCGAGCATTTTCTTAAAGGGATGAGGACTGGTGAAACCAATCGAGCTGTTATCATCACACACAGACCTGCTCGGCTGCTGACACCCCAGGAACCCTCTGCCCCAGGAGGAGCTGAGCAGCAGCACAGCCACATGGCTCAGCCCAAAGCAGAGCCAAATCCCTCAGGAGGGAAGAAACAGGTTCACAACCAGGCTGGAAAGTCCCAGGCTTGCAGTAAGCCAGAATGCTATTAAAATTAGCAGCTGACAGCTAAGAAAGCTAATGGCTGGAATGCAGACCCAGAGCTCTGAGCAAAGATTGCAATCAGCTGTGATGGAGGAGAGCAGCACTACAACCACTGACCCCACTTATGCACCAAGTTTGGTTCCTATCATTGGGTCTGGGACACATTGTACTTGCATGTAAGCTGCAACCTGAAGGAGGTATGAGAAGCAAAAGCTGACAAGTTATCATTTAAACAGAAGGGAAATGGGAGCAGCTCCTGCTCCTCTATTCCTTTTTTTTGAGAAAAAGGCACAGCTGTGGCTGCTCCTCTGGAAGCAGCGGGCTATCAGTGCGTGCAGAGATGCTACCAGGGTGGTTGAGTGATCTGTCTCTGTGAGAGGAAGGAGGAGCCAAGCAGAAATGATAAAACATCTTGGAGCAGAAGACAAATGTGGATGAGATGGTAAAGAATGAACAGCCAGAATAGGAAAGAAAGGGGAAAGAAGGAATGAAAAAAGGGAAATATACACATGAAAAACACCACAGACATAAAACTCAGAACATGAAGTGGAATAGAAAAAGAGAAGTAGATGGAAACCAGGAGGGGAAGGAGCAAGAAAGTTACAGCAATGATGCGTTCAAACATTTGTATATATAAACACATCTAAAACATACATACACGAGTAGAAGAACTGCACTGTGTTTTATCTACATTGCCGTGAGTAAGACTGAACACAGAAGTGGTGGTGAAGTCACTGCCTCTGACAGGTCAGCACAGTTTTCACCTGCACACGGATTATTTCTGCACACTTCTTGTACCAGGCTGACTCCCATTTACTTTCACCTACAGAAGAAAGAACGCAGAAGCCATGTAAAAGTATTCACAGCGGAGCAGCATGTTTACAGCTGCAACATCTCCATCATGTGTACACAGACAGCCACAGATCCTCATGAGGACTATTAGCACCGTTAGTTATTGGTATTGCTTACAGCACCACATATAAAGCACCACCAAGAGCTGGAGAAACCAAATGTGTCTGTGCTTGATGATAAATAAAAATAGAACAGAAAGGACAGTTACTGTTCCAGAAACCCAATGACCTAAGGCAAAAACCAAGATATAGTTAGAAAGTAAAAGCAAATAAGGCAGGCTGAGCAGACTGAAGCAAGAAATATGCCAAAGGAGATACCATCATCTCCCCATACAGTCCTAAAAATCTTGCTTTAAAAAGGAATCCGGGAAGGGGTGAGCCACAACAGAGTGTGAGCAAAGGCCCACCCATCCCCTGTTCTCCAAATTCCCACTTAAACCACTAATGAAGATGCTGTAAAGATCCTCCATTTCTAAAACAACCAGCAGTAAGAAAGAACCCACATCAGAATCACCACATCCATCAAAACACTGGGTGAACAACCCCTAACTAACATGGCCACAATGTCCATTAGGATCCTGACTTCACGATTCCTGTTCTGCGTGCCCATTTGTTAAAATGCCACACCGTGGGACACACAAAACAGAAGGCAATCAAAAATTATTCATGAGTTAACTTCTATGAGTCCATCCACAAGGTGATAAAGGAGATAATGAAAAAAAGAATAATTTAAGATTTAATACACCAGTAAAATAAAATGGCCCGCTTTGACCAGCTAATGTGACAGAGTGTTAATCTTCTCTCTACAGAAAAATCCTTGTAACTAACCTTAGTTTGTAACAGGTGAAGAAAAGAAAGGGAGGGTAAAATTTAGGGATGTTTGGGTACACACGCCTATCTTTTTATTTCCTTAATTTTTTCAACATTCCAAAAAGGCACAATTGGAATTCCAGTCAAACATATTTTCTTCAGTGCTCAGTTTAAACATTGAAGTCATCACCAGATTATCTTTCAGATAATGTGTTAAATGATGAACCAATACCTGATACATGTTACTTCTCTTTCTTCCAACCCAGCAGTGGAGGGCCTGGTTTTGCTTGCACATTCCTTCACTATCTTTAAACGTTATATGAAACATGGCTATATATTTATAAACTGGGATAACATATCTTGCACTTTGGAGCAGAATATGAAGAGTTTTGTGGTGCTCTTTATCACAAAGAGGGTCTGGACAACCCAGGACGAAAATGAACTCTCAGAGAGCAGAGCTCCATTTCCTTGCGGAAAACTGCTGTAGTCTTTGGTACAAAGATTTAAGCAGTCTTTCTGTTACCTGAGGTGATACAGGGAGCACCTTGAAAAGAGAACAAGAGACCTCAAAGCTCTATCTATATTTCCAGCAAAAGCCAATATAGAAAGACAAGCTGCCAACACCACAGAGGAGACAAGCCGCAGCTTTCTGGTCTGCCTGAAGCTTCCTTTGCTGGCAGGCATCCAACTCACACATATCACTGCTGTTGCCAAGCCAAGACCAAAGAAATGTCCCCATAACCAAGACCAGGACTCTGCCCAGGAAGATGGTACTTCATCTCTTAATCAGTCAGAAACGACAGGGCACTGTCAGAGAAGAGTTAATCATCAAAAGAATTTCAAGAGCATTCCTAACCCACCAACTCGATGGACCGGCTTTGGATGTGTTCCAGCTGACAATGGAGCCAGCAGGGCAGTAGCACAGTCAGTTCCTTCCTCATGCCCATCAGTTTTCTGCATTGCTGGAGCTCAGCTTCAGAGAGTTGCTTTTCATCCATGAGGTGGTAGCTGGGTCCAAATGTTACACAAAGCTAAGGCTTATCTTTACCTTCAGGGGCCCCTGAGGATGGAAATTGGTGGGAGGATGCAATATCATTGTTCATCTCTGCGTACCAGCCACCCCAATGGACTTGAAGATGACTTCAGGCTCCTTCTTCTAAAACCACAGAGGCCTACTACACCAGAGGGAGGCCAGGAGCCTTGCTGGGCAGACCCCCTCTGCCTGCCAAGCCTCCAATGTAACCACAGTTGCATTAGTCCAACCTTAACACTTGCCGACTTCCAAGAAGCATCAAAATCCTATAGTATCTTTCAGATAAGTATTAATGCTATCAGCAATATTTCATGGGTCTACAGGCTTTGTCACACCCTCAGGGAGGCCTAAAACAGATTTAGGCCAGGCTCCAAGACTTTCAATAGAGGATGGCATAACTGAGAGCCTGGGAGGCAGAGATCCCACACAGCAGCCCTGTCCCTGTTGGTACCTCCAGTTCTCTTTCTGCTGAGAGAGTGGAGACAACAGCATTTTAAGTGCTCAGAATCCAGATTTCTAAGCAGAAAAAAATACAAGTGTTCATTACTATGGATATTAGCACTTCTAACACTGTTACAAGGAGGAGAAACGTATTAGCAAGACCAGACAGCTGAAATCTCTCCCAGTCATTGTGGATCAGCGCAAGTGACTGCAGGTTGTTTCATCACTCTGTCTTACTGTCTCTTTCTATCCTGGCTTGCTCTGTGAGATGCTGGTAGCAGTTAGTTAAGGAAGAAATTATTGCTGATGAGAGTGGTCAGACGCTGGAACAGGTTGGTCTGAATACTGGATGGATGTGCTATCACCAAAGTGTTAAAAGTCAGGCTAGAGTGGGCTTTGAGTAGACTGTGCTATGGACGATGAAAAGCTGGTACTCAAATGTACCTTTCACACTTAGCTAGGAGCTAAAGGAGATTTTAGTGCCAGTCCTTCAACGCTTGTGCGATCCCATACAGCTACTCAGTGAAAAGTTTTCAAAAGTTCTACTTAGATGTGTCAGCTGCAGCCTACCAAAGTCACCGCTGACATTTCTGACATCAAGCCAAGTACACTGGCTTGACCATTTTGGTGAAGCACTGAGGGTCCAGCTGACATCATACTGTTCTCCACTATTAACATAGAAAACAGCACCTTCCTCAACATATTAAGAGATGAAAATGTGAGCAGAAGGGGAAGAAATGGCTGCTGAGGGTAGAACCCCACATCAACCTGAAGCCAAGTAGGGGGAATCTCATCATCTATCCAAACTACCTATAAAAACTGGTTCTGGTGGGTCTTAATATCAACCACCTTTCGCTCAGATCCATGTCTTTTCCTTTCAGCACAAAATTCCATGTTTCCTTCCCATAGAGGCCAGGACATGGCAGCATCATTCATTCTCATCCCAGCAATGAATCAAAACACCACGAGGCAGGCACTGGGACCTGGACAGTCTGCTTCACTGTCCCATGGAGACAGAGCAGTATATGTTCTTCCTTCGCCTATGAGGCTTCTGATCATTATATTTACTAAGCTTTTGCATTCCAGAAATTTGGGCCTCTTTCCATCTCATTCCACACACCAAGACCTGAAGCCCACCTTTTCAATTTTTTCCTCAGTAACCACAACAGCAGAGAATTGCCAGTGGACCGGGGTATCCAGTCCAATCTTCCATCTTATAAGCTATTATTTTCCTCTGTATCATCGAGCATTTTTTCTATATCATCTAATAGCAGCCTTTTTAACATTTAAGAAAAATTTAAACCTTGGCCCACCCCAACCATTAAAAGCAAGCTAGTAAAAGAACCAGAGCCAGTTGCGAGATACCTGTAAATGAAATGATCCAGCAACTCAATTAGCATCTGAAAGCCCCAGAGCACCAGGCTTCAAGTTGTCTGTGCTCAGCATTAAGCTCTTGGCCTTTGCTGCCTCATGATCATTTCTGAGAAAATGTACTTCACGCCCTCCTTTATACATAGGAGAAAAAAATAAAACAAAATAAGCCATTATTATCTAAATGAAGCGAGAAATGTTACTAAATATTTCCAAACAGATGCACAGCAGTGTTTTGTTCTGTGTGCCAAACTGTAGAACATCCTATTGATAGGTGCAACTACCTACTGGCAACATCAACTGAAACAAAGGGGTTTGGGGCGACCATGTCTAAGGTCAGCTGCAGCAGGGCTATATTAATACTAAATAATGAACTTCAACATCAGCAAAGAGAGACTCTGCTAGAAATTTTTCCATTTGGAGGAGACAAAACACAAAGGGTTCAAGGGCAGTTTGTGCTTTGGCCATTGCTCCACATCCCATGTGCAATGACAAAGGACAAGCACTAGCCCACAGCTGCTGTTTCTCCCGGGTTAACCAGCCCACAGCACCATGTTTACATTACACATTTACGTCAGTAGCACATAAGCAGCAGCAAGGCTCCATTTTCTTGCACCACTCGCTCCTTGCACAGCCGGCAAGTGCTTTCCAGTCGTGCAGGGCTCACCCCTTGCCTGGGCAGGGAGCCACACAAGACAACGCAGTGCATTTTATTTTTGCATGGATTTTGCTCAGCTCCTGTTTTCAAAAAGAGATGGTTACAGGCCCTGCAGTGGACTGCTTCAGAGCATGGGGGCTCCCAGCAACATTCAGATCACGGTGGAGACATCCAAAAGCTGCCCTGTGTGCTGTGATGTGGCCTTGCGTATCCCACCCACCTCTGCTCTTCACCACCCCTTAAGGAAGCAGCCTACAGCTCTGGGCACTGCTCCTAAGCCAGAGATCTCTGCTACCAGAACAGAGGAGAGCCTCTGGGAGCTTCCTATAGGACCTCTGTCACTACTTCCCAAGGGCTGGGAGCAGCACCTGGAAAAGCCCCCAGTTGGCTCTGACCAGTAATATAATAAAAGGTTTTAAGCAGAAAAGCAGCTCAACCTCATATTCTCATCAAGGCACTGAAGATGTGACTCTCATAGAAAACACTGCCTTCCAAAACATCTTGTAGCAATACCACTCTTACGTGCAAATGCACAGAGCAGCCCAAAGTGCTGGAAGGACTTCCCCACCAGGCTGCTCCCATCTCAGCTTAGCCCATGCTCTGTGGAACCAAGCAACTCCTACTGCCTGCACAACCAAACTGGGAGGGGGCATGGCCAAATCTCCCTTCTCCTGTCAAAGGAACTGATTTGCAGGGACCCATCAATAGTTTCCATACAAAACATCTTCTGCTGCTTTTTCCAGGTTTTAAAGGTGGAAATGACCAAGAGAGAGTATCCATCCCTCCTCTTGGTAATTTGTTCCAGTGGCTAACCACCCTTGCCAAAGTCTTGTGCCATAATTTCTAATTTGGGCTGCTTCCTGACCTGCCTGGCTTCCCAGCACAGGTCCTAGCGACGACTCACTGCTGCACAGCAGAACCTTTTACAGCCTGATGTATTACCATAAGCATCAACTCACATACAAATCATTTTTCTATCAAGGGGATGGTGGGTACAACCACCAAGAAACCTAAGACATCAACAACAGCGAGGATGTGACTGCAAGGGCTGCAGTACAGGCAGGGCAAACCCAAGATATTCAGCCAGCCCCAGCTGCAAGATACAGCTCCACGCTAATACCCACACCTGTACCTGGAGGTCACATAAAGAATTTGACACCACCTTGAGATGCAGCAAAAGGCATTTAAATTATACAGACCTGGCATGCAAACAGCTTAGTTGGCTGTGCACACCTGGAAATGCTCAGCAACACTGCTTTACCACAACACTGATAATGCTGACAAATGCTGTTCTCCCCTGACCCTCAGGAGCACAGCGAGCATAGGGCAGGTGCTGCATCCACAGGTATCAATGAACCATATGGAGCTGCACAGGCAGTGCAGTCTGCCCTGTCAGGATGCCATGCTGCATTAACACACAGTGACTAGGAAGAGATGCAGCTGTGACAAGGGAAAATGTGGCCCATGCACAGTGCTAACGGGCCAAAGAGATGGATAATTTCTTTATTCCTCACAACAAGCTCTGCATAAATCTAGCCAGGAACTAAGCAGGCGTTTGGTATTAAAGCTATGAGCCAGCAAGGAGACAGAAAACAACACATCATCCCGTGCTTCAAAGTAAGATCTGTATCACCTCGCAAAAACAGCCAGAAGCTTCCTGATCAGGTACACATCTTCCTCTCTGCTACTTTGCTTTGCAGCTCTGCACCCTTCTCAGCTCACACAGCAGGACCCTGCACTGGTGCTGTCCCTGGGCCAGCAGCAAAGGATCGGAGCAGAACACCCACCAAGGCCCAGGCAGAGCCCTCTGCAGTGCCTGAGTGTGGCTGACACCATCTCACTCCTCCTCCTCCATTGCTCAGTGTGCACCCAATGCCAGACATGACAACCACACCACTCACACCAGTGACAGCAGCCTATGTGTACAGCCCCCAGCACTGCTCCATGCTGCAATGCTTGGAGCATCCAATGCCCTGCCAATACCCAGAGAATTGCCACTATACTCACAGACAGGGAATAAAAGATGAGCCCCAGGGTTCCTGCAAGCCATGGAAACACCTCCCAGATCACAAAAGTCAATGTCCTGTCCTTGACATGGCATCAGTGTTATTGTGTGCACAGACAATGGGCGAAAAAGATGTGTGTGTGTGTATAAATGTATTTTTTCATGAAGATGTCATGTGTAGATGAAGATGTAGATTTCACATGTCATGTGAAGATGTCACCTTGCAATTCCTAGTAGGGCTGCACCAGCATAATTACAGAAAAGCAGTGACACTGTAGTAACCCACTGAACATTCTCATCTGAAAGGTGACAGAAGAACACAACAATATTCTGATACATTCAAAGATAGTAGATATAGTTTTTTCCCCAGTCTTTCTCCACACCCTCAGCACTGCAGTAATTCCTTTATAAAAGTTAGTGAGATACACACAGCCACCAACTGAAAGCCCTCTTTGCACAGCATTCTGATTAAAAACAGGAAGACATGGCTCAGATCCTGCAGAGAATTAGGCATAAGCTCAAAGTTGAGCAGATACAGCCCTTGATGGAGCAGAAATCTAGGCTTCGGCTCGGCAGAGAGAGAACAGCACAGCTGCAGAGCTGCGACACGAGCTGTGCCATCGGCACACAGCTCCCAGCCTGGGAGCAGCCAGCTCCTGCGGAAGTTGTATTCCATGCACGGAACTTCACACAGGGAGCCCATCTTCCATTTTAAGAACTAATTCCTATACATAATTCATTTTTGCAACATGCAGAGCTTTCAGCAGAAGCAGGCACCAGCCCTTCCTTATTTTCACTCTTGCCAAGCTACTCTGACAGCACGAGGACATCAGCACGCAGCCCGAGCAGGGGATGCAGCACCTCGGCCTGCAGTGCTCACACTGTGCAGGGATGCTGGAGGTGCACAGCGTGTCCTACACTGAACAGGTACAGAGGCACTCCCAAGGGCTGATGCACTGCATCTGTACACCTCACTGCCTGCACACAAAGGCACAGCCACATCTACCTGAATTATGGCATCCTAACCCAGGAGTAAGCCACACTTATTGCGAGAAAAGGGGAAAAAGCGAAAGTTAGAGGTTTTCTAACACAAAGCTAACAATGTATATAGCACACGCTAAGCTCCATGGATGTGAGCTAGCATGCATCACACATGGCACCCAGCACAGCACCTGGCTACTCCATGTGCTCGGAGAGCACACATCCTTACTACACAATTTCTAAAATCACAGAGGAAAGGAAAATGGTGTCTCTGAGATGTTATCAAATATTGCATTGTAGCATTATTTCTTACAGTGATGTCAACACTTCAGAGTGAGATTTTTTAGTATATTTTACAGCAACAGATAGGTGTGCTTCTACGCTAAGCCAAACCAGTCGGTACAAGCTGGCAGTAATGAGATTGTATTTCTACTCGATGAAGAAATATTCTCATTTTGCACAGCCATGGCATGTGCACGGTAGTGCTCTCTGCCCTGACCCATGCTGTGTGTCACTATGCCCCCCCCGAAAGCGCATCACCCAAACAATGGTCTCCAAACCAGTGCTCTCTTTACTGCCCAGCTTTGCAAACACGCATTAATAAGAAGGAAGTGGCGTGGGGTCTGCAACTCCCTCTGCCTGCCCACAGCCATGGACAAGCAAAACAAGCCTCGACTTGTCAGTGCGATGGGCACTGGGCCTCCAGCATCCCTCAGGCGGGGTCACGGGCATCACCCCTCCGCGTGCTCTGAGATTCAGCTGCCCCTGGGCTTCTCAGTTTAGGACCCAAGTCCTAAAGCGTGGAAACACTGTAATACTCTTGATAGGCAAACACCAAAGGTGGCCTCTGGAAATTAAGTTGCACTTTAAAGTACAGAAATAAACAGATAGATATTAAATGAGAAATAAAACCAAAAGGCGGCTTTTTAAGGAAAAGACAGCCTTGGAACCCCTCGCATTTTCCTCCCAGTGCCCCAGCTGACACCCAGGGTACAAGCTGTCCCCCGGAGCAGTAAGGGCCAGGCCCCCATCACCCTCCTGCCCCACTATGGGGCTCGGGGCATCCCTTCCCTCCTCGCCTCCCCTCTCCGGCTTCCTCCGTGCCCCCCGGCCTTATCGCGGCGATGCATCGCCGGGGGGGGCACTCCGAGCCCTTTTCCTCCCCATCCGCGCGGATTCCGCTTTGGCAACGGCTATTTTTAGCCCTAAATCGACGCAGCGCTTTAAAAAGAATTAATATCAAAAATATATAAAATGCAACACCTCCCCCTCCCCCCCCCTCTCTGCACGAGCCCCGCGGCCAAACTGCAAACTCCTGCAAGGCCTAGCGAAGGGAAACGTACAGCAAAAGGAGGGGGGGGAGAGGAGAAGGTTATAAGGAAGAAAAAAAAAACATAAAAATAGCAAAAAGGAAAACAGTAAGATAAGCGGTAAGAATAAAAAAAAGAAGTAATAAAAACAAGAGCAATAATAACAATGCAGATCATCGAAAGAATAATAAAAAATCAAATCAAATCAAACCAAAACCCAGTCCCCCTGCCCGCTCGCCTGCAGCCCCGCTACTCACCGCGCCCCCCCATTCCCCGGGCGGGGGTCCGGCGGCGGCGGGGCCGAGCGGAGCGGAGCGGAGCAGCGCGGAGCGGTGCGGGCCGCTCTGCCCATGTGCTCGCCGGAGCACGCGCTCGCCTCAATGGAACGTTGTGCTGGCGAGCGGCTCTGTGACGTCACCGCCCCCCGCCGCCGCCGCCGCCGCCGCCGCCGCCGGCCGCAGCCCGAGGCAGAGCGCGGAGCCTGCCCTGAGTGCAGCGGGACGGGGCGCGGGGTCAGCGGGGACGGGATGCAAATAGCGTTGGACGGCGTGGAAATGGGGTATTCCGGCAGTGCCCTGTTCGGCCGGCGGTCAGGGGTGGGATGGCATGGGTACCCCCAGGAAGAATAACCCGCAGTGAAGAGGGGGAGGTGGCTTAGCGGTCCTGTGAGGGCTGGGGGGTGGGGGGGGAAGCAGAAAAATACAAAAAGAAAATCGTACGTACAAAAAGAAAAAGAAAATCACGGAGAAATAAAGACAAAATAAGCATGATTTTCCCTTTCTATTTATTTAACAACTATGTAAAAATGAAAGGTATCCTCAGTTCTGGGCTGGAAGTGATAGCTTCATATTTTTTGCACTCTCCAGCAAGTGACCCTGACACCTTCCCATCTGTCCCAGCTGCAGGCACAGCCTGAGTTACCCTGTTACCCCCACCCAGCCACATGCCCCACACCCACTTCAATGAGGTCGCAAAGAACTGCAGAACCATAGAATCTTTGAGTTGGAAGGGACCCTTAAAGGCCATCTGGGTCAACTCCCCTGCAATGAGCAGGGACACCTACAGCTACAGCAGGTGCTCTGAGCCCTGCCCAGCCTCATCTTAAGTGTTTCCAGGGATGGGGCATCCACCACCTCTCTGGGCAACCTGTTCTAGTGCGTCACCACCCTCATGGTAAATAACTTTTCCCTTATATCCAGTCTAAATCTTCCAAAGTTATCTCTAAAATGTGTCACTGTGTGACATGTATAAATGGGGCTTCATCCAAATTGTAAGCCTGTAGTCTTGCAGTTTAAGCCAGGCACAGAGTGCTGGATGGGTAAAAGATGCCTTGTGTGCCCACGGTATGAGCCAGGAGAGCCAGGTGGGTCAGATTTGCTTTAACTGTTTTAAACTAAAAGATGGGAGATGTAGGTTAGATATAAGGAAGAAATTCTTTACTCAGAGGGTGGTGAGGCACTGGCACAGGCTGCCCAGAGCAGCTATGGGTGCCCCATCCCTGGAGGTGCTCAAGGCCAGGTTGGATGGGCCCTGGGCAGCCTGATCTGATGAGTGGAAACCAGCCCACAGCAGGGGATTGGAAATGGGTGTACTTGGAGGTCCCTTCCAACCCAAGCCTTTCTATGATTCTATGATTCAGTGGCTCACTGTGTACAAGCAAGCTGGCAGAGGTGGCAACAGGGCAGTTTGGGCTGTGTTCCTGCAGCTGGTCAAAGCCCAAGTCTGAAATAAATGACTTTGGAGGTTGGTGAACATGGGAAAAAGCCCCAAATCAGTGCTGTGATCAAAGAGCCACCAAGCCAGCTGCAGGAACCCCATGCATGTTCTGCGTGCTCCAGCCGTGGGGGCTGGCAGGAGTGGTAGCACAGAGCTGTCACCGTGCCACTCTGTGGGTACCACCTGTAATGGGGCTCTGGTGGCCACCTCATAGCCAGAGCGTCAGGGAAATATCTGTCTAACAGCCCTGAAAAGTGAGGTTTAATTCTTTTCTCCCTAGAACTCCTACCTCAGCAGAACACACACACAGTGTGCTGTTAAACATCAGCTTGCATTAAAGCAGTACTTCCCATTGCCGCAGCCTTGCTTGTGTGCACCAGCAGCACGGCTGGGAACACAAATGAGAGACAGGCATCTCCACTTGCTATTTGTGGCCAGGAAAACACCATTAGGAGATTGGAAGCAGTTCTGTGCCTGGTTACCCACAGTCACGTGCACGTATACAGCTGGAGCTGCAACCTGTGGGAGAAGGACAGGCTGCTGCCACTCCGGCAAGGCAGCCTCAGGGCTTGGGAGCCTCCAGGTTCCATAAAAGTGCACCAAATACCCTTAGGGCCACAGCCCTTCCTGGAGAGGGTGCTTGTTGGCAGCTCACCAACAAGCTGTGACATGAGTGACCTGCTTTGTGTCCGGATCATTCAGCTCCTCAGCGTTTGTAGTAGCTGCGCTCCGAAAATTACCCAACGTTACAGCCTTGATAAGCTCAGGGCATGCCAATAAAGCACTTGGCTGTAATCGCCTTTACAACAGCCTCGCACACCCACACGGGGCAATTGCACTGCTTGGAGTTCACCCCCGTGAGTTAAGTGCAGCACGGCCAAGGCCAAATGACGCAGCACGCTCCCACAAGGCCAAATGAAGATCTGAAGCAAAGATCAGGGGTCACATTGCAAAAAGGCTGTGCCAGCTGCAGGCTCCTGCTCTCCAGCAGCTTCCTATTGCCTCTCTCTGTGGCCTTACCAGCTCTACCGCCTGCAGGGATCACATGAGAGCTCCTTAATCTGTGTCAGGCAGAGCTGGCCAAGTGAGAAAGGGTGCCAGCAGGGGGAGGAGAGCCGTGACGCTGCCCGTGGTGGCCTGAACACAGGAAGGTAGAGGTAACAGGCCTGGGGCGAATACCTCAGCCCCCACCTCAGAAATGGGTTGTGGAGGGACACAGAGAGAAAAACAGCTGGGATGCATCATCATCACAGCAATACTTAATGCCTCCCTTTGTCCAGGGGTTAGTCCTGTTCCAGGTTAATTCTGCAGCCAATCAAAAATGCAAGTGGTCTCCAATGTTCAGAAGAAAGGGTTGGGTTACTGCGTCTGCTCCCCTCATCCTAAAGCCATCATTTCACACCAGCCTGCCTGTCATCATCAAGGTGAGCATCAGTGTCTTGTCCTCATCTCACCTTTAGAGTGTTATCTTGGAACTTCTCTGAAGGCTGGAAACCACCAAATTTCCATCCCAAATGTATTCAGAGCCCGTATACGCCCATTTGTTTGGCAGCCGGTGTTATGGTATGACAGAACCAGCTCTTCTCACCCTTACTCATACCTCCGTGTTGTACTGACCAATATCAAGTTCATTCTGTGATAAAGTGATGGTACAAGGCAATGGGGCTTGTCATTACTGGGCATGGTGGTGATGGATTGATAGTTGGACTGAATGATCTTAAAGATCTTTTCCAACCTTAATGATTCTATCATTCTATGATTCTATATTTCATGTATACCCATGTCTTTTAATTTAAGTACTCACGTTAAACTAATGGTCAGGCACTGGAATGGCCTGCCCAGGGAGGTGGTGGAGTCGCCGTCCCTGGCAGTGTTTAAGAGGCGTCTGGATGAGGAGCTACGAGATATGGTTTAGTGGCTTGTGGTAGTAATGGTGATGGGAGGACGGTTGGACTAGATGATCTTGTAGGTCCTTTCCAATCTTGTGATTCTATGATTCTACGATTCCCGTCCCAAGCAGTGATCCATCTCTAGTGGCTCCCCTGTGACTTTGGTGGGTACGGATCTCCAAGAATTAAGAGCAGGTGGTAATAACACAGCAAAAACAAAGACTGAAAACTCTGGAGCTGATGGAAGGGCTCCCACCACCTTCCATGTGCTGTCAGTGTCAAATGTGTGACAAAGAAGAGAGGAGAGGAAGGTCTCAGAGTAGTATGGTGGCTACTCATGAAATATCCCTCCCAAGAACTGTGGCAGCAGGTTACAGCTTTATTACTGCCAGTCCCATTCTACAGAATATACACAGCTAATACATTGCTGGATATAGATATAAATATAAACATGTTGCTGAATTTCTGCCTGTCCATTTATTGTCCTGAATTCTCCGTAACCATGGGTTGTTCGCACCTCTCTTGGCAGCTATATTGGGCATAGAGTGATATAACACATAAAGGAAGCAGAGGGATGGCTGACTGGGCAATGCAGCTACTCTAGTGAAGCCAGGCACAAGGTTGCTCAGAGTCCAAAAATGCATGAACCCCTCTCTAACGGACTGCAGAAGACGTTTGGCGAAGAAGTAGGAGCATGTTCCAAGGAGCAGATTCCTTAAGGCTCTGTTTCAAAGCGGTGACTCCAGAGCAAAGGAAGATGTACAGGGTTGATATGAAGCACAGAAATAACAGGCTTGCTTCTGATGGCACAACTACAGGAGCATTTGACTCAGATGAGAGTATATTCTCCAAGTCTGTGGAATTAGAAAAAAAAAATAAAAGAAAAAGAAAAAGAAATTTGATGTTTTAAAGTAATGTTTTTCTCAGTTTGCAGTAAGAACGATAGTAGGGCAGAGAGGTGCTAAAACACAATTTAAGATTATGAAGAGCATTTAAGATGAATAGCTTAGATGTGATTTAAACATAAAACTGTAGAAAAAAACGGAAACCAAATATCTGCATTACTAAATTTGTGTTGGAACAGTGAGATAGAAAGTAGATGCAGATATGAGCATGCTTGAGTTTGGGGGATTTAACAAACTATGAGCTGGAGGTATAACATAAGCAGTGAAAAAACAAATGTGAGAGAAAGAAGAGAGAACTCAGGAGAGAGAGGCAGCTCCATTCGGACCCCAGCCAGAGTTCCCAAGGAAGACCCTGAGAAAGACATTGAGGGAGTCCTTAGGGAGAAGGAGCTGAGCCTGTTTGTTTTGTGTGAAGGGCAAAAAGATCAAACCAGAAGTTGCAAGCCTGGGAGAGGAAGTGGGAATTAGTACTGTCAGCAGGGACAGAAAGCACAGGACAGGAAGACATCATCAGATAAGAGGTGCAAGTTGTGGGTCTGGTCACATGAGACAGCATGAGCCCACCAGTGCTTATGCTGTGGCGTTAGGTGGGTGACCCACACTGATGTGATGTGCCAAGGGGACATCCAGCAGGAGATGCTCAGCTGTGAGGAAGAAGGCTCAGGATGCAGAGCCCATCTGTGAGGCACTTAGCTCCCGAGAAACAGCAGGGGCCCTGCCCTCCTCACACACAGATCCTGTTGCAAAATTACAGAGAGAAAACAGTTGGACTCGTCAGTTATTCCTTGGTATCTGTGATTGTGTCAGACACTATAAACAGGTCAGACCAGCCGAGCTGGCACAAGCCTCTGCGGTATCCTCAGAATGATTCCCTTGCTGTTTACATTTCTTTCTTAGCCTTTACATTAATCTCTTCATTTATAAATAATACACAATATCCATGTGAGCCACTTCCAAGTGAGAATGAACTGGCAGCCCCTGAACCATCACGGCAGGCTTCTTGACACCTACAACTAGATCAGGTTGCTCAGAGCCCCATCCAGCCAGACCCAGGTCCACATCTCAGGTCCCCATCTCTCCTGTACTGAGGACTCTGCATCTGGATGCAGTACTCCAGGTGAGGCCTCACCAGTGCAGAGCAGAGGGGCAGGATCACCTCCTTCAATCTGCTGACCATGCTAAAAAACGTGGAGACATTTCCTCTTTTTAGAACAGCTGGTGACAGTGGCACCACTGCCCACTTCTATACAACAACCCAGCATCTCCCTGAGAAGTGAAAGAGCTCACTTTTCATTTTGGTCTGCACTCGGGCTGCAGCCAGATGTCCCAGCCTTTGTCTCTGTGAGCTACTCTCTTCCTATCTTCCCCTAAGAGGTGAAGGTGTCGGCAGAATGCTGTCTTGAGACTTGGAAGCTTACTTCACAGCCTTTGTGATGATGCTCCTACACTATAAGGCATAGGATTCCCCTGGGACAGGTAAATACAAGTAAACTGGGGAACAACCACTGAGCAAACTCTTCAAGCACTAAAAAAAGACCTGAGGAGAGAGGGAGAAGTGCTGCGAAAGGACTCCTCTCACAAGCTGCTCACTGGTTTAATACCATGGAGCATCTCATTTGAGCCCCAAGTTATGGGCACACATGCAGTCAGCATCCACTTGTACCAAGAAGAGATTTAATCAATTGCATACAGAATCATAGAATCACTGAGGTTGGAAATGACCACTAAGATCATCTAGTCCAACCATCAACCCATCACCACCATGCCCAGTAACCCATGTCCTTCAGTGCCACATCTACACATTTCTTGAACATCTCCAGGGGCAGTGACTTTACCACCTCCCTGGGCAGCCTGTTCCAATGTCTCATCACTCTCTGAGAAGAAACTTTTCCTAATATCCAACCTGAACCTTCCCTGGCACAACTTAAAGCCATTACCTCTAGTCTTACCACTAGTTACATGGGAAAAGAGGCCTGCCTAGAAAATATGACAGGCAAAAACTGAAATTGGTACTCTCACAGGTAGAACACCAGGCTGTGCTTCTTCCTTATTGCAAGCAGTGATCATAAATTTTGTGTTGTGCTAGAGATGCAGAGGAAATGAAAACAATTCAGAAGCAGTAATCATCAATGAAGTTTTACAATGCCCCTAAGATGCGTATACATGCTGTACCCAAGTTCACAGACACGTGAACTGAGGTGTGGGTATGTAAAATGCTTTGCCTGTGGCCATTCAGGGAGTTTATATGGACTTCTGTCTGGTGCAGTGAGGGACTGACTCCCAGTCTGCCACCCTCAGTGCTGTTTGACAGACGGGGCTGACTGAGTGAGTGGGAGAACCTCGGCTGGCATCTCTGCTGTATCATGATTCACAGCCCTTAATCACTGTTAAACAAATCAAAATGAAATTACACGTAAAGTGCTGGGAACTACAGTCTGAAAAATGCAAACGTTCTTCCCCATCAAATCTAATTAGATTTGCCAAAATCAGAGTGCATTGATCTGTGATTCAAACAGTATGCTGATAACAAATTTTCATGATAGACATGGTTTGAAGCTACTTGACTAGACTATGAATTAGCCCTTTCAGCAGGTTCTCTCAGCACATTTTCTCAGCGTGCTTTTCCATGGTGAGCTTTTAATCCAAAAATCAACACTCAATCCCATTGTTTAAGGTTTGCTGGGCTCTCTGCTGAGCATCCAGCAGAGAAGTGAGGCAGGCGGCCGAGTCGTGTTGACTATCAATCTCTGTTAAAATCAACACACCATCTTTAGCCACCCAGCTAAACACACTGCGGTACATGCTGGGAGGAGACCTTTCCACTACTAGGCAGAGAAACTAATTTTGTTGCCATGCTGGATAGCTTCATCTATGTGACGATTGGTAAAAAAAGCAGTGCTTTGTGTAAGGAGCATTACATAAATAATAATGGACTCTCTTTCCATAAAATTAGTTCTTCATAGCTACAACTTGCCTTCCTACCTGTGTCCAGTCCAGCATTCAGAGATGTTTAATGTGTTTTTTTACTCAGATGGTGGAGTCATGTCCATGATGGGTTTTCCTAGTGCCAAGTGATCATGTTAGGTACAGTGAATGGAGATGAGAAAGTCAGAGCAGAGCAGGAAGTCTTAAAGAGGTCGGAGCAGTTCCTGGAGTGTTAGGAGCAAAAGGGGGACAGGATTTTCCATTTGTACTCAGTTTCAGCTAAGCTTTGCATCCACTGACATTGGAGAGCTTCTGAAAATGTGACTCCCCTGAGCTAGAGTGCATCAGAGTGTAAAGTTACCCAGAAAGTGTGGCAGAGGGCAAGCAGGGCACTTGTATCTGTCTGTACTCCAGATTTACCTGTCCCTGCTATAATTTCATCCAGAAATTATTAATGCTTCAGGAAAATAAAACCACAGTAGTTTTTTTGTCTCATCTTTACAAGAGATGAATATCCCTATAATGCAGCCAGAGGAAATGAGACCTACAGAATCATAGAATCATTTAGGTTGGAAAAGACCACTAAGATCATCTAGTCCAGCTGTCAACCTGTCAGACACTCAACACCTCTGACAATTGACATGCTCTGTGTTAAACCATGTACAACAACCACATGTGACTCCATCCCTGGTCACAACCAGGAGACTGAGCACTGACAGGTTGCCCACAGAGGTTGTGGAGTCTGCATCCTTGGAGAGCTTTGAAAGACACCTGGACATGGTCCTGAGCCACATTCCCAGTGGGGATGAGAAGAAAGCACAGCTTGTCCACACATAGGTGGTCAGCAGTGCGTGGCAGCAGTGTGGTATTGCTGTGTGGCTAGACAAAAAAATGAGGTATCAGCTAACTCTCTTCATAAAGCCAAGTACAAGGAGCAGCAGCACACTGTGATCACTGCCTTCCAACCTACACTGTGGATAAGCCTCACCACGGATCACAGACTCCTCACCCACTCAAGAATTGCTCCAGAGGCACTGCAGAAGAAACACCACCAGCAGAGACAAGGTGGGTGTCCTGAAATTCACTAAAACTAGAACAGTCTGCTGTGAAAAACTTCATGAAATCCTGTCTGCCCTCAGTTTTAAATTTGATTTGGCTGAACTGGTTTTAAAACTGGCTGGAGAAGTGTGTGTATGCCCCAGAAGAGGCCAGCAGGATCCCCAAGAAGAGGCATAAATTCAGCTCCTGATGCCTGCAACCATTAGAGCAGTGTCCCCTCTGCCAGGCTGGGTGGAGTGCCTGCTCTGATAAAAGGCTGAGCAGAGCAGACATTAAAGGGAGGTTGTTAGTAAAGATCAAAAGGCATGAATGAGAGATAGAGCTGGAACATTTGCAAAGTTACCAAAGCCTTCCAGTGCGAATGAAGAGAAGGATGCTGTGATGCTAAATGAATGGGGGCTATCTAGATAATGATATCAGAATTAAATTAATTAAGAGAAGATTAAAGAAAGATTGCAAAATGAAGGCTGTAATCCTGGCCCTGCTGGAGTCGATAGGTGTTCTGCAGGTGACTGTGAAGAGATTGAGATTTTGCTCATAATGGATACCAGGACAAAGGAAGTTACAAACTGTGGGCTAATTTACACAGATTCGATTAAATTAGGGAATAAATTAGTTGTGATGGACTTATAGTTACAAAATCGAATCCATGTGTGGCTGGAGATGGGATAAATACAGTTTGGGTCAACAGCACCATTGACCTGCACATGCTGAGGTGTTTGTGATAGATTGTGGCAGGACGTCCTATACCCAATTTACCATAACATCTGGACAGAGCTTCCCATTCAAAGCATTTTAAACAGATTTAAACCGGCAAAGTCAGTTTGTGCCAGTTGATACTTTGCATCGTGTGGAAGCAGGGTTCTGTTCCAGGAAATGGCACTTGGTGGGATCTGCTGTTCCTCAGAGCAAGTTCCCCTAGAACCAGTGATATGCACATTACATAGAGTCACGGAATCAGGAAAGTTGGAAAGATCACAAAAATCATCCACTCCAGCCATCAACCCATGTCTGTGTCCATTCTAGACCATGTCACCCGCTGCCACATCCACTCTTTTTTTGAACACCTCCAGGGACAGTGACTCTACCACCTGGGCAGCCTGTTCCAATACCTCATCACTACTTCTGAGAAGAAATTTTTCATAACATCCATCCTGAACCTTGCCTGGTGTAACTCAAGGCCATCACCTCTTGTCCTATCACTATTATGTGGAGAAGAGGCCAACCCTCACCTCACTCCAGCCTCCTTACAGGTCACTGTAGAGAGCGATAAGATCTCCCCTGAGCCTCTTCTTCTCTACACTGAACAATCCCAGTTCCCTCAGCCGCTCCCCATAAGACTTGTGCTCCAGACCCTTCACAGATTCTTTGCTCTTTCACATGCTTCAGAGCCTCAATGTTAAGAACAACTCTCAACTTGTAGAGAAACCTCCAGGAAACACAACTGAGCTTAAAATCTTCCAGGACGCAGCGTTCCTGTGCAGCAGTTCATTGACATTAATGGGAATTTGGCCATGGGTTTCAAGAAAAATACTTGAAAAATTAGAAGAAAGGCATGAACCCACACAGCAAGGCAGTGTGATGCAGCTGCATGGAGCTCGGTGGCAGTAACCAGGCTGTTTAGATGCTTTGATCCAGCTGCTAAGCAGATCATAATCACGTGGCAATCATTTTGGCCCCTGGAGCCCTGTTGATGCTTTAACAGTTTGTGATCACTGCTATGGGTGTCACGCTCCGTTCTCAGTTCTAGGGAAGCAAACTGAAATGAATGGGGAAGAGGTGGGTTCACTTTTAATTAAGTACCCAAGACCAACACTTAAATTCTGAATAGAAGCATGTATACTGATGAATACTTTTGCCCTTGTTAAATGTGGAAAAATGCTGGCTTGTTCCATAAGGGCAGGGGATTCGTTTTTCTCTCTTTCACAAATTTAGCAGGAGGAAAGTGCTTTTCAGTCAGAATCCAATTTTACAGGGAGGGAATAACATGTTACATAGCTGAATCACTTTGATGTCAATTTTAGTTTGCAATTGTTTCATAAGATATTCATGTAGCCTTTTACATTCTCTCAATGTGTGGAAATCTACGCACAAT
This sequence comes from Pavo muticus, assembly GCA_016647715.1. Classification (NCBI taxonomy): domain Eukaryota; kingdom Metazoa; phylum Chordata; class Aves; order Galliformes; family Phasianidae; genus Pavo; species Pavo muticus. The sequence continues at coordinate 1,353,637 of JACDJE010000066.1, read as the reverse complement.
ACAATATTATCTTTACCACAATGATGAACGATAATGAGAACGCATAATAAGATTTTACTTGCGCCCAAAGAAAAATCTGCTTTCTCCCAGATGAGAGGAATTTTGCAGATCAAATTAATATTATAAAACAGTACAATTTATCAAAATAATATGGCTTTTCTTCTCTGAATCCATTGCAAATCACAGTGTCTACAGCCACAGTGAGCTGCTAAAGTCTGATGGATTTTTTAAAAACCTCTGTCTGTGAAAAATATTTGGTTGATATAAGCAAAAAAAAAAAAAAATTAAAAAAATAGCACTTTTCCACTCTTGTTCATCATGTTTGGTGGATGCCCCATCTCTGAAGACACTCAAGATCAGGCTGGATGGAGCTCTGAGCACCTGCTCTAACTATAGATGTCCCTGTTCAGTGCAGGGGAGTTGGATCAGATGACCTTCAGAGGTCCCTTCCAACTCAGACAATTCTATGATTCTATGTTTATACAATGCAAAAAACTCTACTATTTAAAAGCTAAGTTGTAGCTGCTATCGAGCAGTTCTGCTTCCTCTTCTTGAGAAAGGGAGAAGCACCTTTCCTCAGATTTCTCAGAAACGAATCAAATTTGATTTCCTTCTGAAATTTGTATGAGCATGGAACACGGGCTGTAGCATAATGCTTGCAATGTGTCTTGTTACATCCTTTTAATCTAGATTCTGGTTACTCTTCTATATTCCCAATTTAACGTGCAGCCTAAAAGACACTTGAAGTGTGCAATAGTGACAAAAACCTCGTGGACAACGGAGATAGAAATGTATTCACTGTCTGATCCAGCCTCCTCGATATATTTTTAGTCCATTTTTGCTTGTTTTCAGACACACTAATGGCAACTTTCTGAAAGCACTCTTTCTGGATAGCCTTGCTGTGTGGCACTTATTACTGAGCACAGTTATTATTTCTTGTGACGTATATGACATGAATGAGAACAAATTATTTAAGAATTGATTCTAGGGCAGTCCAATGAAATCTCAAAGAGCTCTAGGCTCATTGCCCTTATTGTACCAAACAAATTTCAGGTGACAGCCCAGCAGTGTGAGACCAGTTGGGAGCCCACTGGGTGCTGCAGGTACTGCATTTTGTCAGGGACAGAATTATATATAGAATCATAGAATTGTTTGAGTTGGAAGGGCCATCTAGTCCAACTCTCCTGCAATGAAGAGGAAACACCTACAGCTAGATCAGGTTGCTCAGAGCCCTGTCCAGCCTGACCTTGAGTGTCTCCAAGGACACAGTATCTGCCACCTCTCTCGGCAACCTGTTTCAGTGCCTCATCACCTTTATTGCAAAAACCTGTTTTCCTTATACCCAATCTGCACAGCTACAGAGAAGATCCCTCTTCCCCAAACTCATCACAGCCTTGGTGTCCAGCCAAAAAGACTGTGTCAGACACTCAGCTGGGCACTCGTTCAGAGACACTACCTGCACCAAAATAGTTTGATTGTAGAGAAGCAGAGGAATGCACTTGGGCCGGAGGATATATATACGTATATATATATACAGACTGGGAGGAGCAGTCCTTGAAAGTAGCCCTGCGGAGAAGGATCTGGGGGTCCTGATGGACGAAAAACTTAACATGAGCCAGCAGTGTGCTCTTGCAGCTCAGAAAGCAAATGGTATCCTGGGCTCCATCAGAAGAGGGGTGACCATTGTTGAGAAGCAGAGGAATTGGAGAAAAAGCAGAGGAAAGAACCTCTCGCTCCAGTAGCTGCAATCCTGCAAGCAGCCCTTGTGCAGAAGAAAACCACTTGCTGCAAAACAGGAATGATGCTCTGCAGCTGCAACCTGCAGGCAGCCCAAGAGCTGTGGGTTGCGCCCAGGACTGGGCTTTAGCCCACAGAATGTTTCTGTTTGCCCACTTGCAGCAGTTGTATGTAAAGCACAATTTTTGTGTTTTTTTCATTCTATTTCTGTCCTCTTTCATCACGGATAAATTAACATGAAAGGAGCTAATTAGTTCCAAGCAGGGAATTGCTCTCCATTAATTTCTCTGCCTGGAACTCTTTGTTAACCAGTCAGATTGTTCCATTTTTGCAGCTTATATTTTAAAACCTCTTCATTCATAGCACCTAATCCTTTATTTCTTCTTGTTTTTCTATTTGATCCTGTAGGGAAAACATAATTCCACATAATTGGTGCCTGGAAATTATACATGGTTACAAGAGAGGTTTAGCCTTGAATGGAAATGTATTCGACAAACAGTAGCCATGGCAAAATCTATGAAGAGATACATGGAGAGTGAGTTTAGAAACAGAATGCAATCAGCTGGACATAATGCCAGGAACTAACTCACCCAGCTGCTTTCTCCCATGCTTGTGCAAAGCAGGGAAAAACTGCAATTTGTACAGCAAGCTGCAAACTGGAGACAGTGCTTGAGGAGTAAGATGTTCCTCCATCCAAGTCATAGAATCATTGATTGGTTTAAGTTTTAGGGGACCTTAAAGCCCATTCAGTTCCAAATCCAGGGTTGCCAACCACCAGATCAGGCTTCCCAGGTCCCCATCTAACCTGGCCTTGAATGCTTCCAGGTCAGCCAGAGTCATGTCATTGAGCTCTTGCCATGGACTTTCCCTTGTGGTGCTGTAGCTTCAAGTATGACCATGCAGATGGGCATCAGAGGTTGTGCTCCCATTCACAGATGGGGATTTGAAGTGAGGTTTGCTCAGCAACTACAGATATTAAATAGTTTGAGCAAGTGGCAGTTGCAACTTTTTCATATGCTCACTGCCAAGATTTGTATCTTTACTCTGACAGAAAAATAACTTACCTCATTTCCTAGGAAGATGGAGCTCCAGCTCTTCATGGGTTCCATTATTCACACCATTGAGTCCAGTGCTGACAGCAGGATGCTCTCTGTAGAAGGTGAACAGGAATATTACAGGAATTTGGGGGAAGGGGGGAACAAAAAAAAAAAAGATTTTTGACTTCCTCGTTGTCATTCTGAATCTTGGACAACGTTCTCTCAGTTGCGTGTCCCCGGTGACTGTATAACCATGCTCAAGATGACTAAATGATACTAAGGTACGTAAATGCTGGTGAATGTCAAACACTCATGCTGGAAATGAAATCCAGCTTTTGTGGCTCATTTATCTCATTTCTCGATCTTTTTTTTGCTAGGCAGGTTTTGAGCCTAGTTTGCGTGGAAACCACAAGGGGAAGCCAGGGTTGGTTCTCAGTCAGCAGAGCGCTTTTTAGAAGCTCCCGCAGATATCCTTTAAAACGAGGAAATAGCAAAACGGTGAGCTGGGAAGTAAATCCTTGGTCTCTTCCCAAGCAGTCTGGCTGTATTAGGATGCCATATCCTTCAGGTTTGTTCTGATCATCTGTTGGCAGATGACTCTAATGCAGATCAGTCCAAAAATGAGGTAAAAAATCCAGCGTATTGAAAGATTGTTCATCTCTGTAGGCAAAACAACCACCTCTACCTTCCGTTTTGAATAAATTCAGATGTTAACTGAAGTGGCCTGGCGTTTTTCCAGCGTACAGTAATTCTATTCCGCTTGCCTGAAATTCTCCTTTTAATACAGCTCTGATGAAATGCTTGTCATCTTCCCACTGCCCGCAGTGGTTGCAAAGTGCTGAAGGAGCAGTAGTGCTCATTGCAGCAACAAGGAAAGGGATTTCTTTAGAGGCAGCGATCAAACTTCCAAAAACATCCTCCATTGGCACGGATCCGTTTCCCTTGAACAAACCTGGATTTCTCACAGACATTGCATCAGTGGAGTTGAACAAAGCCAGCACAGGTGCTTTTGAACATCCCAGTGCTACACCAACACATTCTACATCGGTATGCTGGTGCCATTTAGATTATTAGTGGGCTGGAAAGACAGAAGTTATGCTCAGGAAAAAATGGAGCTGGAACCCTAAAAATCAATGTAATTAAATGTGAACAGTGAGGATAGATGATAACTTTATTTCCACCGTGATTGTTTCCTTCAAAGCCATATTTTGCCTAATGTTTTTCTGGAACAGAAGTGGCTTGAAATCTTCTGTGAAAGTGAAGGAGCAAAGATATGAAGTCAAAAATGCTCCTTGTATTTCAAGCAGTGTTTTGGTACAGCTGTTTGGCAAGTGCTATAAACGCTTATTTCAAGACTGAGAAGTTTCTTTTAGAAACTTTTCCCCTTTATTGCTTCAAAACAGCAGCAAAACCCAACACTTCTCTGCCCATATGCAACGCATGACTAACTGAATCCAGCCTGAGAACTCCTGTGGGATGTCTGTGTCTTCTGAACATCTCAGTCTCTCATTCTGAGAGGGAAAATGGAAGCCCCTTCCCCTAAACAGTAACAGCAGACACTTTTTTTCCTACTACATTAATTAGGTACCTCAAAATCCTCCAACAAAGTAAGAAACATCATTAAATATGAAGCTTCATACCACAGACTCATAATCATTTTCGGAGTGGCAATCTGGGGTCGTGTTCATCATCTGGTGTACTGTCCATAAGGAAACGGCAAGTGGAACTGCTGCCCAAATGAAAGGTGAACTTAAGAAATTAACTAACTGAGAGTATCTTCTGCATCGAAAGACGGAGGAGCTTCTGCAGATAGAATAAAAAATATATATTCTCCAAATGATTTAAGAAGCTGACAAATATGGAGAGGTTTATTAATCACTGTGGTCTAACCGCATTTAACGGGAAGAAGCAAGGGAGTTTTGCTAACGTGAAACCGGACCCAAAGGTGACAGAGTTTTTTGAAGATCATGGGTGGATCTACACTCTGTTTCAGAGGATGGGGATGCACTCAGAAACTCCTGGACAATGACTGACTTCTGACTGACTTCTGTTCCTAACCAGTATCTAGAATAGGTATAGACAAATCCGTATTAAAGTAAGCTAACCCGTTTAATACAAGGCGGAACTTCTGTGTGATGCAGAGGTGGAAGAAGCCTTGATTTACAGTTCAGATACGTTAATACTTTCACATCTTTCTGAATATCTGAATCACACACTGAAAAACACAACTACACCGCTTCTATGAACTCATTTGCACGCAGGTAGTGCAAATGGAAGAAAAAATGTTGCTTTCTCCCAGATTTCTAACAGAATTATGTTTCTCCCAAGAAATCTTCAGTCCAGCACCTAAAGCACCTCATCAGATGGGGTTTAGACATTCATTTCCTTTTGAATTTCCCACATGCAAAATTGTCGGGACTTTTACTGTAGGCTTTTCAGGGCAGAAACCTTTGGCACCCGCTCTATCCATAAGCTGCTATCTCCTCGCCCTGCCCCGTGTCCACCTGCACCCTTCCTCTCCTGCTCTAAGCCTGAGAGCAGCAGGAGACCCAAACCCCCGTTCCAGTTTGGTTGCTGGCACTGGTGTGATCTGGCAGCTGCTCACCTAGTTAGAAGCCAAGCAAATAAGTATTTAATGGGAATTATGAAAATGGACAAAAATAAGGTTCAGCTTTTGTAAAAGCAGTTTCTTCCTCCAAATCCAAGGGTCATTGATTTCTTGCTCAAATTTTGAGCAAGGCTGAGTCTGATTTTTGGAGCTGTGTTAAGTGCTTTATGGCCCATTTGAAGCCAATCATGAGACAATTCCTGAATGTAAAAGCCAAGTAATAGAGACAGACAAATGTTAGGAGTCTGTCAGGCACATTCTCCTGGTAAGAAATCTCTCTTCTTTTCCTTTGCTACAAATGTAGTTCTGTGTGCTCCCTGTCCTTGAACTCAGTATTCCCTGAAATCTCCTGTAACTATTCACATTAATAAAGTGTTAGGGTGTTTACCTAGGAAGGTTAGCTCTGCTGATTTCAGCACTTAAAAGGGGAAACGGCTCTGTTGTTTTAACAACGTCAACACTTACCACCTCGGTTTATTTTGTTATCCCATTAAACTTCTGTTCAAAATCAAACAGGAAGCAATTAAGGTGAGTTCACTACAAAGCAGTTCTCGAAATACAGAGCCAGCCGGGTCCCCAGTGCAGAACGAAGGTCATGCCCCTAAAACATAATTAAGCTTATTTGGAAAGAATTCAGATCCCATACACTGGGCTTGTGTGAAAAACACAGTACCTCCACTTTAGTTTCATTGAGCAGAGATCATGGATGGACAAGATGGACACGATCACTATCACCTTCATTGGGGCACATAGCAGGGTTGGCAAAGCATCAAGAACATTGGTTTCATCTACTGGAAGTAACAGGAGGTGTGAGGAAGACAAAAGAAGCCAAACTCCCCACTAAGCTTCAAAACTACAATTTCTTCTCGTCTAAACCCACTTTGACTTTTCTAAAGTCACCGCTCTGATGACAAGGAGAGGGATGTCAGGGAAACAAGCATCTAATGGCAACAGGGCAAAAACAAAGGAAAGTCTTTACACAGGATTTAGCTAATTATATTTTGGGCAAATATTTATTTATCTAAAAACAAAATAAAAATCATTTTTAAAAGAAAAAATGTATTTAAATAAAAAACAAAATTGTGAAATGTTATGGCACACAAGTTCAAGACAAGTATAAATCCAGTTGCCACAACTGTTGTGTATTAATGTTGCACATTTTTCTATAAAGACTTTATTAAAGGTATTTACATGGCAAGAAGATGTGTAAATATATACAGCAATCTGGGGACAACTCTATTTGGAATTCTCTTAAGAAAA
>JACDJE010000066.1:1301850-1342608 GCA_016647715.1 Pavo muticus | reverse complement strand
GGGGGGGCGGGGGGGCGGCTGCAAGGTGACCCCCGGGGGCTCTGCACCTCCCCCCGTTCGCTCCGCAGCCCCCCACCCAGCGGCTCCTTCCCCACCCCGGGGTCATCTCTTCCCCGTTGCCCATCCCTGGAGGTGCGCGGAGCCGAGATCCGACGGGGCGGTCCGCATCGCGTCTGCCTGGCCTCGCGGGACCGCTATTTGCGCCCCTCCCGCTGTAGTACCCGCACCTGCGGGCACCCCGCTAAGATATATATATATATAATTCCTGTTTCTCATGTATTTCTTATTTATTCCTTATTTATTTCGCATTTATTTCTTCATCCCCCCACACCAAGCGGACTTATAAGTATTTGTATTATTTCTAAGCGCAGAAGCCAGGGGCGGAACGCGGATCGCCGGGCGGGAGGACCCCCGCACCCCCCGCCCCAATCCATCCTCTGGTGCGGTTCCCCGGCGCTGGGGGCGGCCCGACTTTCCCACGGCCGCCGCTACCATGGGGCCATCGCGCCCTCTCCCGGCGCCCGGTCGCACCCGCGGGATGCAGCGCTCAGCCCCGGCCTGGCACCTGCACGAACCCCTCCCGGCGAAAAAAAAAATAAATTAAAAATTAAAAAAATCTCCCCCCTCCCCCCCCTTTTTTTTTTAAGTGGAAATCGCCCATTTCCATTTCCGCTGAGCAGCGGAGTGTTTGCAGCCAAATTCCGCTCCGAGTGCAGTTTGCAGCGCTTTCTGCCGCTGTTGGGTAGCGAAGAGGGACGGATTCATGAGAACAACAAGAGGGGATCAGAAACGGGGAGCGCTGAGCAGTCCCAAGGTGGGCGCTTCACCCACTGATATTTTAAGTATCGGGTTTACTCTTGCTCCGAGGTGGCTTAAAATACATCGTGCTGTTTTTAAATGCTACAACGCTCTGTCTGTCGTGGACTTTGCTGGTGTGACTGGAAATAGTGTGGCTGAAGGAATCTGCCAGAAAGGGGCAGGATCTGAATTGATCCAGTTCCACCCAGTGTAGAAGTTTGTAGGGGCACTACCAGAAAGAAGGGGACAGACTCTTTAGCAGGGTCTGTTGTGATAGGACATGGGGAAATGGTTTCAAACTAGGACAGGGAAGATTTAGACTGGATATTAATAAGAAGTTTTTTACAATAAGGGCAGCGAGGCACTGGAACGGGTTGCCCAGAGAGGTGGTGGATGCCCCATCCCTGGAGACACTCAAAGTCAGGCTGGATGGGGCTCTGATCGAGCTGTAGATGCCTCAGCTCACTGCAGAGAGTTGGACTAGATGGCCTTTAAAGGTCCCTTCCAACTCAAACCATTCTATGATTCTTTTACCCATTTAAGAACAGCATCAGAATGACCCAATACGCAATAATGCTCTCAGAGCTGTAAAAGCCATTGAAATTCAGCTGGAAACAGCAGAAATACTTCAAAATTACTCCAGTACACATAGGGTTGAAAATCATAATCCTGTGCTGCAATATAATTATATGCAGAGAAACTAACTGCAGTATCACAGAGCATTACGGCTTGAAGTGAGGACTACGGAACATAAGCAGATGGACTCCTAAAATACCCCATGTTCATCTGGGTGGAAAAATGAGAGAAGAGGACTGGAAAAAGTGTGCTATTGAAACAATGTGGCCTTTGGAGGTCTTTAAAACGTTCTACAGATTTCTTCAGGTCTTGGAGGTCTTCTTGGAGAACCAATGCTGAGGTGTCCCAGTGCAGTCCTCATGCGGCAGAACAAAGGCATTTTGCTCTGAGTTCTTATGTCCAAGCCCAGAAAGAACACAGGGATAAGTGTGAAAACAGTAAGTATAAATCTCCAGTAACAGGCCATTTTGACAAAATAGCTGTTATACGGGAAGAATAAATATGCAACTATAACCTATAACGTTAAGGAGACAGCAGAGTCAACATGATTGTTTTGACATCGGGGATTCTCATGACAAATAGGAGGTGGGAGGGTGGAACTGATGAGTGATGGCACATCAGGAGCCCGTGAGCAACAGAAACGAAAGCAAAAGTTGAGAGTGAAGCGGAGATGGTGGAAAAACCTCTCACACCTCTCTGTGGCTGGAAACCCCTGAGACAACTCGTGATGTCACACGTGGCCGTGTCACCTGCTGTGTGTCATATTTCCAGGGGACGTCTGCAATCTCCTTTCCAGTGGGCAAAAAGCTGCCTGAAAATTGTGGCTATCTTCAGAAATTGTCACTTCACCTCTCCCCAGGCTTTGTGGGTTGCTGGTCTTCCACAGGTGAGAATGGGAAAGTGCTTATGAGGTATTAGTGCTGGAAAGTGCTAATGACTTGGGTGGGAGGTTTACTCCCCAGAATGTGGTCTTTGTGCTCAGAGCCACTGAGATCATCTGGGGCACCTGTGTGCATCCAATAGCAATATGCATAGGGATCCTGGCTTCAAAGTGGCCCTGTAGGACCCCAGTGCAGAAAACAAATGGATTTACCTTATTAATAGAAGAGCCAGAAAAGAGATGTGTAACTTTTTCTTCTCGTTCAGCAGCTGTACTTTCTGTAACAACAGGAGGTGAGATGCGTGTAGGCAGAAGCTGACAGTGCTGTCTCAATAACATCTTCCTACCATCTCCCAGGGCCAAAACGACTCACACATGGCCCAGACAAACACCTTCTTGGTGAACTTCCCCACTATGAATGAGAAATGCAGGTGTCTGGGGGCCACTGTCACCATGAAACCTGAGGACCTACACACACCTCTTGTGGCAGCTGCAGAAAAGGCCGTGCTTGTCCTCACCTTGTGAATGCCCACTTCCGTACAGTGGAATTATGGGCTAAGCAAAAGTGGTATTAGATGGCATTTATTTATTTGCTTGTCACAGCTGTGTGGCCAAGGGGCATCACAGTAAATACCACCACTTCATCCCCCATGCTGGCTTCTTGTGGTCTGCCAACCTGAATTCCTCACTATGAAAAAGTGCAGCCCACTGATTCCCCAGCAGGAAAAGAGACATGCACAGAGGGAAAGAGCAGAAAACTAAATGGGGAGAGTGCTGTGGAATGAAAGATTGGCTATAAAGAAAAAGTCTTTTAAAATAAGGGCAGTGAAGCACCAGAACAGGTTGCCCATGGAAGTGGTGGATGCCCCATCCCTGGAGACATTCAAGGCCAGGCTGGATGGGACCGAGCACCCTGATGTAGCTGTAGGTGTTCCTGTTCAGTGCAGGGGAGTTGGACTACATGGCCTTTAAGGGTCCCTTCCAACTCAAACGTTTCTATGATGATTCTATGAAAGCGTTATGCTAAAATTACACCACTCCCTCAGCACTGCAGTGAGTACCACATCCCTCACAGAAACCCACTGAAATCCCTGGAAATACGTCCCATTGTCAGGAGAGTTAGAGCAGAGCCTGAGCTGCCCCTTGGCTTTGGCCAAGAACACTGGGTATCAACTGGCATCAGGAGTGAAACATGGGAAAACATCTTCCTCTGACTTTGAACACAGAGAAGAAAATAATTTTCACCACCCTTGGTCTTTCCACTGAGCGTACCTTTTTTGCTTCAGGGTAGAACGACTACAGCTGTTAATTTAACTTTGTTTACAGACAGTTTCCCTTTGCAGTCCTTTCAGACCATCACAGTTAGCTGGGTATCAAATATTAGCCTGTTTTCAAACAAGGCAGCCCTTGATTAGTTTATTCTTAACTACATAAAATGAAACTATTCAAATGTGTATGTGACTATTTAATATTTCAATACCAGCTATGTAAGATATTTTTGGTGTTTGAATATTTTAACTTGTAAACTAATCTACATTCCATTGAAGCAACTTTCCAAAATGTGAGAAGAGTTGGAATCGGCCCTTCCTAGGGATGAAGATTTTGGTCAGGAATGGCTGGAAGGGACCAAGCCAACAACAGCAGTTTTGGCATCCCTTGATAGGGATAGTTCTGTCCAGTTGTGGATTAAGGGTGAATTACAGGAAATCTGTGCAGATTTAAGAGCTTGATAAATGAGAAGATCTTCAAGGCTCTTGTGAAAGATAAACAGTTATTTCTGAAAGCCTGGTTCATTTAAATTTCTCTTCAAAAAGAGAAAGAAAAGCTATTTCAGAACAATCAGCCCTGAAAGACCCGCCACGGCCTCCACATTCTCTGCATTTTCTGTCACAATTATCAGATTGTCAAGACATCCCAGCTTTGCTTGATTAAGTCCTCGTTAAAGCATTAGGGCTATTTGCAACTGCTTAATGATCCTTTTGGGTGCCCACACTGCCAAGACTTTCTGTAATTTTCCAACCCTTGATCTTGAGAGCTGGATGTGATCCAGCGGGGGTAGCTCCAGCCCTTCCACCCAACTGGCCAAGACTGTTTCCATAATGGAAATCTTGAATGAAGACTTTGATCAGAACCAAATGCCATATGGGAAGAGCAGGAGCAAATGTTTCTCTGTCCCTGTGCGTAGGTGCTGGGGCACCTGCAGACCTGCAGTGGGAGGGAGCGGCAGAGTGTGGCAGGAAGGCTAGAAAGGTTTGAAAGCTATTAGGCAGCTTTCTTATTAATGTCCAAGAAAAATAAACCTCTCCTGAAGCAACTTCCTTGCATGTTTCATAGGAAAGCAGAAGAGCTGACCTCGCTGCAGTTCTCATGGCACGTCCTGCGGAGGCACAGCTTCAGAAATATCTGCCTGTATCAGATATTATCTGGAGGAAGGAATGTGTCAGCTGACAGTGAGGCTGGAAACTATTGAAACTATTGTCAGCTGGGCCATTATTATAATTATCTCTTGTCTCTTTGGGAATTAATATCCAACTAGGCTGTCCCTTCTACAAACAGATGAGAGTATATAACCCTTCCAGGAATCATGTCGCTGGTTGCAAAATAGCTGCTTTAGAGATGAGGCATGTGATTGCCACCAAATTAACAAGTTCAGCCACAGGAAAAAGAAATTTTGGGAAAGAAGGTAGCCTTGTAGAGGTGGAACCAGTAAAAAACAGACATATAGACATTGGAGATGCTTCTGGCCTTGTTCTAGCTCCAAGCTGGTTGTATTTGACTCTGGGGAGGTGAAAGGATGTGCATATCTGAATAACTGATCAATGCAAAGTCCACAGCTCTGGTGGAGGCTGATCTCCCTTGGCTGGCTCCGTGCTGAGCAAGCACCAGAGCGCTCACAAGTTTTGCTCCTCTTGCTCACCAGGTGAAATGATGATGGTGTTCTCTTCAAACATTCCATTAATTGCAGAGCTCCTGATTGCCCTTCTCTTCATGGGACGGAGAAAGATGAACTCGATGCAGGGAGTTTGCAGATATTTATAAAGAAGTTTTTGACTTGAGTGATATGCCTGTGCTCCATGACTTTCTGCTATCATGCCATATTGTCTTTGGCCTGCTTTATGGAAGAGACGAGTTGCAGTAAAAAACTCTGTTGGTGAGCTGGAACTGTGCGCAGCTGCCCTGTAAGTGGCACAAGCACAAACTCTTTCCAGTGCTATCCCATTGAAATTAACTTTCTGAACACAGTCAACTGAAGTGGTGCTCTGACTCCAACATTCCAATACAAGTTAACAGCTAAGTGCTCTCATTCTCTGCTTCAAGGCAGGCTGATGCTGAGGTCTTTCCTGTGGGTACTCACCTGCACAAAGCCCTTCAGAGCAGCTGCTCACTTCAGAGCACTCTGCTGGGAGCATCCCAACAAACTGACTCATACAAAGGCATCAGATGGTTTCTAACTCTCACACCTAAAAACGTGATTGTGTATTTAGCTGTTACATTCCCGTGGTGTTGTCAGGTGGCCAATAACCCTTACTCCTCTCTAGCTTTACTGTGTTGTGAAGTTAATTCTGAATCTGTCTGGGCACATGTGTCAGTTGTGGAAATATTGTCGCCTTACTTAGATAAGAGCTTTTCAAGGTTACTGGGTCCCAATTGTCTCAAGGTAAGCATCCCGAATTAAGGGATGGCACTGGAAAGTGTAGCCTAAGCCATTAGCAACAGTCATGTCAGCAGGCACTGCTCAGCTTGTCAGCAAACATTGGCTCAGCTCTGTGGTCCTCCAAGTTCTTTATATGTCTGTCTTAGCATCGCTCATTACTTTCACTATAGCTTAGTTTACCAGCAAATTCAGAACAGCCTAGCAGCACATGGGTTAGACGTCTTGGGGAGATAAAGCATTCTTATCTGTGGCTGCTGCTGCATTTTGAAATGAGCGTAAGAGGGAAATGCATCCATGAACATTTGCTGCCGGTATGGATTTAAAAGCAAAACGCAGTCAGAAATGCTACCAAAAACTACTTCACTTGGCTGATAATTCAATTTGTTGATAAGAAAGAGGGAATGTTTTGTCTCTCTGTATCAGATAAGGGACTTATCACTCCCTGCACTGTTGGTGATGAACATGTTCATCTGGCAGATAGTGGCAATAACACCGCGTCTCCCCTTTGCACCGCGAGACATATGCTGCATCAAATGAAATTAAGGGAAATGGATTTAAAACACTTCTTGGTAAATGCTTTTAAAATCAATTTATAATTAACCTGTGGAACCTCCTGCTGCATTTTATTAGAAAGGGAAATACCATGCTTGAAAATTGATGTTTCCTGTGAGCAATAATACAGGGAGGTAAAATGTATAATAAGAGGGGAGAAAGGAAATCATTGCTATGGACAAGGATTGCCTTATTTAAGAGTCAGCCTGTAATCAAAATGTGAGGTTGCATTTTCTTCCAGACATGGGACACTGCTAGATATGGAGTGTTTCTGATCTATTTGGCATTTTTTTCTCATATTGTGCAACCAAACTCACACAACACTGAGGCCCACCTTTTCCAGGAGGGCCAGCCTGTTTGGGAGGAAGGGACCTCCTACCCCAGCTGTTTTCTGAGATGTGTAAGGCACAGTTTGATCCTGCAGAGCAGGAAAAGCCTTAGTAAGTATGTGCTTGTATATACGCTTTTTTTCCCAGGCTGGGGGCACCTCACCAGTATGACAGGGAGCACTGAAGCACTGCTGAAGGAACCATTCCAGCTCTGGCTGAAGCACCATTGTCAACACAGGATCATAGAGTCATAGAATAGAATCATAGAATCATTAAGGTTGGAAAAGACCACTAAGATCATCTAGTCCAACTGTCCAACTACCGCCAATATGGCCCACTAAACCATGTTCCTAAGTATCATGTATACATGTTTCTTGAACACCTCCAGGAATGGTGACTCCACCACCTTCCTGGGCAGCCTGTTCCAGTGCCTCACCACTCTTTTAGAGAAGACATTTTTCCTTATATCCAATCTGAACCTCCCCTGGCACAACTTAATACCATCACCTCTCATCCTATCGCTGTCACCTGGGAGAAGAGGCTGACATCCACCTCACCACAACCTCCTTTCAGAGGGTGGTAGAGAATGATAAGGTGTCCCCTGAGCCTCCTCTTCTATGACTGAACAATCCCAGTTCTCTCAGCCACTCCCCATAAAGACAAACAAACAAACAAACAAACAAACAAACAAAAACCTTGTGGTCCAGACCCTTCACAGCTTTGTTGCTCTTCTCTGGACATGCCCCAGGGCCTGAATGCCTTTCTTATAGCGAGGGACCCAAAACTGAACACAGTCCTGGTATGGGTGCAGTCACATGAAAGCCATTTGCTTCCATTGATGGTGGTGAGGATGGAGAGTACCTGGATCTGTCGGTACTCAACAATGCAAATCAAAGCAGTGGCTTGTTGCCACATATCTGTACTGATCCACCCCTTGGGGTTAAGCCTAAGCTTCAGTAAGCCTATCTGTTAGTTCAGGCTTTGACTTTATAGGATCCATGTTGCTCTGCTGTACCTGTTCCTTCTTGCCTTGGTTATGTTTGTGCTAGCCAGAAGTGGCTAAGCACTGTGGGGCAGCTGCAGAGACCCAGCATATCAGACCCAGTTAGCAGGGAATTAAGATCACAGCCCTCAACTTGGAAACTCCTGAAATGGTTGGACCTATTTTAGCCCTCCTACTAATTGGTCCCTCTGTAGGGTTGTTAGTTTTGTTTGTTTGTTTGTTTGTTTGTTTTGTTTTTTGTTTGTTTGTTTGTTTAATTTTTGTACTTCAGAAGGCTTGGTGTTGCCTAAGTTCAGTCGTTCCTTCCATTGACACTAAGTCCCTTTCTCAAACTGTGGAGAGTTGCAGAGGGTTGCAGTTATGTCTGCAGTGGCAAGCAAGGCTTTGATCAGAAATTGGCCTGACAAGCAGTGTGCTGAGGGATTAAATGCAGTACTGACTTCATCAGCAGTTGAGAGCTCTGTGGAGGAGGAATTTAGGTGCTTCTTACACCCTCAACAATGCAAAGCAGCCGTCATCAACAAGGTGTTCCCCAGAGGATGCTAATCACTCTCCTCTCTGTTGATCAGCAGTTAAGAGTGTCTCTCTACTTATCACCTAGTCAGAGATGGCAGAGGTATTTCTTAGAAGATAAGAACATTATTTACACCCAGCCTTAGAAAGGAAAGAAGATGTTCTGAGTGAGCTGCAAGCATTGTTGTTACTGTTATCATTTGTGTTGCAAAGGCACTTAACCGTGCCCAGACCCCAAGGTGCAGGGCCAAGTGTGCTGTGCTGACAGGCACTGCCCGTCCTTGCTCTAAAAAGGCTGTGATGTGTGCAACTGGGAGTGGGGAGGGGGACGTAGAGGAGCAAAGCGAATTGTCTCACATTGCATACAGGAAAGGAGCGAGGAAAACGGTGAAGCCCCAGATGTTCTCTGCCCTACTGTGGTCTGTGTGACTGGGAGCTTCCCTGCTTCCTGTTCATTCCCACTGAGATTTATCTGCAGATCCAAACCGTATCACTTAATGGATTGAGGGTAGTCCTCACGTACCAGTGTGGCTCTGGTCTGGTTCTTCTAGAGAGGATGTACCCTCCTGTGAGTGTCATGGGAAAAAAAGGAGGATGAGGTGGGACCCACATTGGGTAGATTGGAAGTGAAAAATAAGGATATGCCACGTCCAGGACCATCTATCTCTGCTTCCTATTAAGGGCTGTGTGATTTTTTTCTGTTATTTCTTTAGTAGCCTACCACAAAAATTAAGGAGTTGACATTACCAAAGGCTTCAAAATATTGAATTGTATCTACACACGATTAGAAGTTTATGGAGGTAGGTATGTCAGTCCCCACAAATAATGTGCTGATCTCTGGAGGTCCCTTCCAACCCCTATGATTCTATGATTCTATGATTCTATGATTCTATGCCTACAGCGAGTATGTTTTTAGTGCTCTTATGGTTAACCAGAAAGCATCTCTGCCTTTAGTTCACACTTTTTTCATCTTCCCTTCTTATTCTCCTCCCAAACAAACAAAGATCAATCTGTGATGATGTTATATCTATGAAGCCAAAGACTCTGTGTGTCTGCATGCGAGGGAATCCAGTCATGATATTTCTAACTGGGAGGTGCAAGATCATTCTTCCATTTACATGCTTGCTCATTTTCTCCTGCACTGCTGGCAGGGAGTGATGTTGTACACCTCCTTCAGAGTCCCTGAAACTGCTGTTTGCTAAACACTGGGTAGGTGGGGTTCTCCATGAATGGAAAATCTCCGGGATTATTTTGCATGATGGGGATTCCTGACTGCCCTTAGCTTTTCTGTACTTGGAAAATTGGAGAACCCGTTTGTAGGTCACTCAATTAAAACAACAGAGACTAAAGGGTGTAGGTGTATTACATACCTGAAATATTATGCTTGAGACAGATACTGAGCAACACTAAACCTTCAGCCCTCAGTACCTGCAGTACTGCGGCAGCTTGGAGCTCAGATGAAGTTCAGTTGCTTTGTTTTGCAGCAGGTTTTGCAGCCTCTCCTCAGATCGGCAATTGGTGAAGGAGGGACTGTAGCAAAAGCTAAAGAGCTCTCAGATGCCTCAGATACGTCAGTGCATCACTCACTGCCTTGGGGCCTTGCACAAATGCAGTGGTGCTGACCTTACTGCCAAGTGGGTTAGTTCTGCTGAAAATACAAGGGAGAGATCTGGGGGAAGAAGAGGGGTGGTCATCCATCCAGTTGTGTGCTGACAACTCTTATGAATGATTTCTCTCCTTGCTGGTGAGATGGGCCACTTGAGGAAGAGCAGAGGAGGTCATCTGTCCCCTCTGCCACCTCTCTTTGACCTTGCAGCTATTTCAAGGCCTGCAGTAAGCTATCTTGCTGAAAACTTACACATTGTCTATCGCACATACATGAGAAACTGTGATAGCTAGCTCTTATATTCATTCCTAAAGTAGCTGCAGAGAGATCTAATGTTATTAAATCTCTGCTCCCTGTGTGTTACATCATCGCCTGTAGGCAAAGATTTTGGTTAAGCAAGAAATGCTGGTAGCTTCTGAACAGCTTCATTATCTGGATCAAATGGCTGTTTGGTGGCTTAGAGAAGGGAAAGCAGGGAAAAATCATGACAACTCTGTCTATATGGGCAGAAGAAAGGAATTCTGAGACGGGAGTCAGTGCTGTAAACTGTTATTGGATGCTAAGTATGGAAGGAATGATGTGCACCAGATGCTGGTGCTAGCTCATCTCTTCCAAACATGACAAAAGCCCGGATGCAAACTTTGCGGCCTAGCCCCACATTAATACATTCCTAAACACTTATTAAGAATAGTGAATGAAGAGAGAAATGCAGGTTAACGTAGCAAGCTGCCATTTTCCAGCCTGCCTGCCAAATGAGTGTTTTGGAGCTGGTGTGTAAATAGAGGCCAACGCACGAGTGAGCTAAAAGATTGGGCTGGTCCAAATGCTGCTTCCTGGGGAGGGAAGACAAAAATAAGTTGCAGAATAAAAGGTTGCTTGCTGCAGAAGTGTCCAAAGGGGACTGGAAAGGGAAAACTTTGGAGCATGGGGATAACTCAATATTATTTTTGAGGACTGACTTTTGTGCCCCGGGTTGATTTAGAAAACATCTACTGGGAAAAAAGTGGAAGTGCAGGGAGCTTGGAGCCCAGACAGATACCTGAGGGTGCTCATCTGCTCTGCAACACCAGTGATGTTCTTTGGGACCAACCAGCTGATCCCACATGATGGGGAGTAAAGAAGGGTTCTTAGGCTCCCAAGCTGTGCTGGATTTCCACTGCCTTTTCCACTGTTACTGTAAAACCTTTTTTACAGAAAGCCCTGTAGGCAAGGCTGCATTCCATTTCCACCCACAATCTCCTGATCTGGAGAACAAATAGGTAGCTGAGAAGGGCTTTCACTTGGTAATGGGCCATTTGTCTGATTCTACAGCTGGACTGAAGCAGGATTGACTTCAGGAAGCAGGTGAGGGATTTAAGCTCTGCAGTGAGTCAAGAGCTTTGTGAGCTAAAAGCCAGCATGGTTTCTCTGTTCAGTCCAGCAGTTCTTCCCTGTCATTACTGATAAATCATCATCTTTGTGACGTCAGAATGTATTGCTTGGCGATTACATTCCACAGTACTGCCCATCTCCAGTTTCTGCTGGATGCAACAGTCCTTTCTTCTCTCAGTGCTTTGACATCTTGAAGTGGAAGGCAGTAGGGGAGCAAAGGAGTGCAAAGAACAGCCTTTAAGAAAATGAGAGAGCACAATACAACATTCCTGTAAGAGAGGGAAGTAAACAGATCAACTTCAGCACAAAATATTTAAAGTAAATCTATTGACTTAGAATTCTGAATTGCTGTTTCAAACTAGGCTTCTTGAAAGGTTTGATGAAGCTTGCAAGCCTTTAATGTGGACCTATCATAGAATCATAGAATGGTTCGAGGAGGAAGGGACCTTTAAAGGCCATCTAGTCCAACTCCTCTGCGATGAACAGGGACATGTACAGCTAGAGCAGTTTAATCAGAGCCCCATCCAGTGAATGTCTCCAGGGACAGGGCAGCCACCATCTCTCTGGGCAAACTCTTTCAGCGCTTCTCCACCTTTTTCATAAAAAAACCTTTTTCTTTCTATCCAATCCAAATCTCCCCTGTTCTAGTTTGAAGCCATTTCCCCTTGTCCTATCACAACAGACACTGCTGAAGAGTCTGTTCCTTTCTTTCTCATAGCCCCCCTTCGGACACTGAAAGGCCGCTATCAGGTCTCCCCAGAGCCTTCTCTTCTCCAGGCTGAACAGCCCCAGCTCTCTCAGCCTGTCCTCAAAGGGAGATGTTCCATTCCGTGGATCATTTTTGTGGCCCTTCTCTGGACACTCTTCAACAGACCTATGTCTCTCCTGTACTGAGGACTCCACATCTGGACGCAGTACTTCAGGTGAGGCCTCACCAGTGCAGAGTAGAGGGGCAGGATCACCTCCCTCGACCTGCTGGCCACGCTTCTTTTGATGCAGCCCAGGATATGGTTGGCTTTCTGGGCTGAGAGGGCACATGGCTGGCTCATGTCCAGCTTGCCACCCACCAGTACCCCCAGGTCTTTATCTTCAGGGCTGCACTCAACCCTTTCATCCCCCAGCTTGTATTGGTAGTGGAGGTTACCTTGACCCAGGTGCAAGATCTTGCATTTGGATTTGTTGAACCTCATGAGGTTCACCTGGGCCCACTGCTCAAGCCTGTCTAGGTCTCTGTGAATGGCATCCCATCCTTCCGATGTGTCGACCGCACCACAGCTTGGTTGTCATCCTCAAACTTGCTGAGGGAGCACTTGATCTCACTGTTGATGTCATTGATGAGGATATTAAAGAGCACTGGTCCACTGACTTGTGTTCAGTGGCTCTGGTGCATTTTTCAAATTGTTTCAACTCTTTCTGGTCCAAATGCAAAGGCTTCAATGTCGTACCAAGTACCTGTCTGCTTGCTTTGGCTGTGGCTTCAACAGTATCCATATCTGAAATTGTATTGCATGGGTTGGAGAAGCATTTTCAAAGGGACAAAACTGATTTCCTCAGCTCTCACCATGAAGGATAGTTATTTTTTTTACTCATCCTACTTTTGTAATTTGAATCATGTAAAAGTTTATGTCAGAAGGGGCTTCCAGAAGTCATCTAGCCCTTGCTGAGGTTCTGCATGTTGTCCTTTAGCACAGATACTCTCTACTTACCACTGTGTGTGTTTGTGCATGAGAAATTTCTCAGTGCTTTGCAGCACTCGTTTTTTTCCTCTATTTTTGTGCTCTCTTCATAGTTTCTCATGTCTGCCTCCAGGAAAACAGCATAAGATGGAGCTGGTCACCAGGTGATGGGCAGAGTTTCTCCCATGTGTGCGTTTGTACCAATACCAGTCTGAATTTGTTATGAAATTAGGCTATTCCCATCTCTTTTTTTTTTTTTTTCTTTACATTCCCTACTATCTCTCCTTCCCAGGTCACATGGATCCTGGAGGCTCTTCCAGGCATTTACTGTACCATGAACGTATGTAATCACCAATGTGAACACAGGCAACGTGATAATTGGTGTATATAGGGGTGAAGTCATAAACGTTTCCTTCCCTGAGCAGGCCTCGGACAAATGCAGTGCGTGGGCAATTTAAAGTTCAGAAGGAGATGAAACACCAGTGAATTTAGGAATAGCTCAGCTTTATGACAAGCTCCAAAGTGGTGCTGGATCTCTGGAGGTTGACGAGGAAAACTAAGGTTTGCATAAGTCTTGGGTTTACCCAAACTGAAGCAGAAAAGAAAAGCTAATTCTTGGATTGATTACAGCCAGGAAAAGAGGCAAGGTCAGCAGGTGCTTGCTTGTAGTTGTGAGAGTGACTCGGAATGGGGAGGAGAGCCCATCTGTCCGCTGCCTTGGGCTTTGCAGGCAGCCATCTGCCTTAATAGCCGAGCTGTGAAAAGCACAATCTGCAGGACAAAAGCAGGAGCAGAGGAGGAGCTGGGGCTGCCTCTCCCACTCACAGCACTTCACACTTGGCTGTCCATGCCAAGTGGCGGTGGGTGGTTCCTGGATGGGATGGGTAGCATGGGTTAGCTGTCATGGGTAAATATGACCAACCATGTTGCAAACATGGGGACATGGTGAGCAGTGGGAACTTATATGAGGTTTATGTCTGGTGTGTGCTTTCTCTAGGCTAGTGCAAACTGGAATAATTCTTGGAAAATGGTTCAGCGTCATGATTGTACCCTGTTCATTAGCTGGCTAGTCTTCAGGAAAACTTGTTAAAGGAAAACCTGCCCATTCTGATCTTTTTAATGTAACATGCCCATTACTTAGCACAGATCTGAGGTATAATGAGCTGGTTTACAGTTCAGTTGTATTTATATTAGAGCAACATTTGCAGCTTGCACATTAAACTAGATGAAGATCTCTTTTAATTTAGAGCCAATCTTTAGGAATTCCACTGCTATTATAGCTTACTCCATTTTTTCATGAAATCAGGATGTAAGCTGTAATAGAAGATTCAGGAATTAATTTTTTTTTTGTATGGTGCATTATACTATTACCATTAATACCAATGCATTAGACTGTACGGTATAACTATAATCTATCTTAAGAATCTCACCTTTTTTCCTTTTTTTTTTTCCTTCCCATCAAAAAGTGGAATGTCTTGGCTGAACTTGAATGCCTTCCCAAATGACATAAATGAAACTAAGAAGAATAGAGAGTTATGCGTATATAATTATATCCACCAGTATTCTTGCCTGAAGTTACAGGGAAAATGCTTTCCCAAGTAGGTCGCTTCATTTTAGAAGAATTAGTAACAGCTATATCACTGTTTATTTCCAGATATTCTCTCAGGCTCTGCAACACATCATATTAAAAAAAAAAAAAAAAAAAAAAAAAAAAAGTTTTAGTTGTTAAAAAATGAAAATATATAAATCCTTGGCTCTTGCATCCCAGTTGGGTGATCTAAATCAGTCCTGTGCTCTACATAAAAACAAAATGATATATATGTGCAAGTGCTTATAAATATATATACATAGCCTGGCTGCCTAACTCGCCCTGCCCCAGACTTGTCACTGGGGAAAGCAAGCTGTGTGAACCCAAGCAGCCAAAGCTCAGTATTGCAATCCACGGCACAGATGATGGGAGCTGGTGGTGAGCAGGAGGTGCGTCATTAGCACCATCACGAAAGATGCTATCTCAGCACATTCCTCCCAGTCTCTGCTGGGGACTTTCTGCAGGTGCAGCTGCATCTGCTGGGGCCTGAACTGGTGGGCATTCTCCATGCCACAGCTTTTCTGGCAGCAGTTCTTACCATTAATGCAGTTTCTATAAACAAAAATCCCACTTTTAGTTGATCTTTCCCATGAAGAGTGGTTTCCCTGCAGCAACGTAGTAGTTCCAGGAGTGCTTTATTTATTGCTGAGAAATACTGATATTGCTGCAGGCTGAAGCTTTGTACACGTAGTCCTTGTATGGCACGTTATCACAAAAGAAGGTATTTGTGATATCACTTATTTTACCATTCCTGACCAAAATAAACCACCAAGGCAGCAGCCTGGGGAGCTGCCCCTGTGCTGAGGACATCTGCCAGCAGAACTATCTCCGTCCCAGATCACACCTCACCACACCTCCCTCCAGCATAGCTGTGGCTGAGAGGTTTGCCGTGCAGGTTTCTAGCATACTGCTGTGTCACCAGTAATTGCCTGGATAATTTTTAACCTCACACGGGATTGGTTTATCAACAGCAACTGGCCAAATAATTATATACACTACTCTCTATGAAAACTGGGTCAACAGGATAGTACTCCTTTCTATGTCCTGTCAGGCTTCTCCAATTTACACCTAGGGTCAGACTTCAGGGAGAAATACGTTTGAGCAAATGTGAGCAGCTGTCACATCCCCTCAGAGGATGCCACCTTTCTGATGTATTTACTTGCCTCTAATTTTGCATCATAATGCAAATAATGATATAATGATATAATCATTGCTTTTGACAGAACAAGAAAGAAGAGCCCAGAGGAAAAAATATTGACATTTATTTAAAATGAAGGACGATAGATAAATGCACTCACTCATTATGTTGGGGCATGAAGTCAGTAGACTTCCAGCACCACAGCTTTCAAGGCAGAGATCCTAAGGGCCAGTGTGGTTACATTGGCAACACTGCACATTTAGGAGTCCTTTGCCCATGGGTTGTGATTCTCCTTCAGTAGTTCAGCGTATATCTCCATGTGCTGCCATGGAGGAGCCCATGGCGCAGCAGTGGATGAGGACTGAAGGAGGCACAGCCCATGGAGAGCCCCCATAGAAGCATATGTGGGACAACAGTGGGACTGGGGGGAGCTGCCACCTGCCACCTGCAGGGACCCATGTGGAGCAGTGCCTGAAGGATTAGCCCCATGATATGGAGCCATGCTGGAGTAGTGCTGGGAGAGCTGCAGTCTGTGGGAAGCTCACGTGGGAACAGTTTGAGAAGGATGGCTTCCAGTGGGAGGGACCCATGGAGCAGGGGCAGAGAGTGACCATGAAGGAGAGGTAGGGACAAAGCGCTGTGGGCTGACTGCAGCTCCCATTCCTTTTCCCCCACGCTGCTCAGGTGGGAGAAGGTAGGAGATTGTTGGCAGGGGTTTTTGGTTTGCTTTTAGTTTCTTACTGCTTTAGTAATAGACAATAAATGACACTAATGTTGAGTCTATTTTACCTATGATGGCAATTGGTGAGTGGTCTCCCTGTCCTTATCATAGAATCATAGAATCATTAAGGTTGGAAAAGACCACTAAGATCATCTAGTCCAACCGTCCAGCTGCCATCAATTTTGCCCACTAAACCACATATACATGTTTCTTGAACACCTCTAGGGATGGTGACTCCACCACCTTCCTGGGCAGTCTGTTCCAATGCCTCGCCACTCTTTCAGAGAATAAGCTTTTCCTAATATTCAATAAAATCTCCCCTCCACTCAACTTAAGGCCATTACCTCTCATACTATAACTGTTACCTGGGAGAAGAGGCTGACCCCCACCTCACCACAACCTCCTTTCAGAGGGTTGTAGAGAATGATAAGGTGTCCCCTGAGCCTCCTCTTCTCCAGACTGAACAATTCCAGTTCCCTCAGCTGCTTCCCATAAAACTTGTGCTCCAGCCTCTTATCTCAACCCTTGAGCTCATTTCCATCACATTTTCTCTCCCTCTTCCTTTGAGCAGGGAAGTGAGAGTATGGTGTGGTGAAGCACAGCTGCCCATGGAGTGGAAACACCACATTCACCTACACAAGTCCCAGTATGGGTAACTTCTGAAAAGGAGTAGGAAAGAGTCAGAAGGAACGTGTCCCTAGAATTTGTTTCTTTCTAATGTCCACCAGCACATCGCTGACTCTTGCCTTCACTTTTTCCTTCCCTCCATCAGCACATGGCTGGCTCCTGCCTTCACTTTTTCATTCTCTGCTGAGTACAATGCTGGGTCCTGATAAGGATCTTGCACCTTTTGGATTCCATCTCATTCCTCCGTCTGGCCAGCCGTGTATATGCTCGCGCACTAAGCAGGCCGGGACCTGCTCCAGCCCAGAGGGTGCAAGGCATGGCACAGCTTGTGCTCAGGGAACTGCACCTTCCTTCTCTCAGAGCAAGGTAGCCTCTTACACGAAGCTGACTAGGAGCCTGGGGCTGATCTTCAGTTTTTGGGATGAGAATGGGACATGCAGGTGTTTTTACTCTTAAAATATCCACCTGCTTGCTTGTAGTTGTCTCTGGTTGACAAAGAGCTCTTGAGCTTATGTGTTGGGAGATATGGCAGGCAGCTGTAATTTCTCTGGACCATTAATTCTTTTGTACACTTCCACTATGTCAGTCCTTGTTGGCATCATCTCTGAAGGAAACAGATGCAATCTCTTCCATCTCTCCCCATGCTGACGTCTTTCTCTGCCACTCATCGTCCTCATCAGCTGTTCCTGAACCACTTCTTACCCTCAGCTGGAAATTCAAAGCTGAGCTCCTCCCCAGCTGACTCTTTCATGTCCCTTTTTCCCATCTCCTCCACATCACCAGCATCATTCCCTTTGCAGATGGATATCAAGATAAAGTCTGGGACATTGCTTTCCAATAGGATGGGGGCACCCCAAGCTCTGCATGTCTGAGGACTGTCTGCTGCCTCTGCCATGGGCACAGGGCTGTAGCTTCTAGCAGAAAGACAAGGTTACTTCAGCATAGAGTAACCATAGCTCATGAATCAGAGTCCACAGGTACAAGCATAAGCACTCATTAAATCCAATTTAAAAGTGTCTGATATTTATCAGGCTTCATTTAGTTAGGGATCAAAATTATATTATTGATCAGCTACTGAGTTAAGTTCTGAGTTTGTGTCATCCTGTAAACCAAACCATGGAATATCTACCTGAAGGGAGTAAATCAATTCTCAGTCAACTTAAGAAACCATTTGATTTGGTGTCATTTATGTGTAGTGTAAGCTCAAAAACCACAGATTTGCATTTAAATTATATCTGAACTGAACTTTTGGAGTCTGATTTCACTGCATAACTCCTGAAAGTTCTCCTGAAAGTCGAGCTTGGGTACTTGCATCTGGAGCTTTTGTTTCAACCCTCTGAGATCCAGGAGCCAGCAAAGTCTGCTTGCTCAGCAGTTTGCAGAGAGTTTTCCAAATCTGGCCAGATGAGGGGGGAGTATCAGTGATATCACTGGCAGATGATGTTATAAAAGTCATTTGAAAAGGTCTTCAGAGGAACAGAATACAATAGAAATGCTGGAGCAGAGGTTGAATTACAGACCTGGATCTGGGATCTGGTCTTGGAAGATACCCAGTATTAGCAGCCTCACTGAGAAGGCTACAGCAGACCGTTAGGAGACAATCAATCTCTGCGAAAATGCTGCCTCAATCCCCACAGGTTTAGGGATAATTGATGCCAGCAAGCATAAGAGGGTTATCTGAGAATATAAAGTATTTTCTGGAAAGGAAGAAAAAATAATAATGGTACTTATTTTTCCTCAGTTATTCCATTTTGCTCTTTGGCTCAAGATCTGTTTTATATGGGAAAATATTAGCTGAGGATCTGCTGCTACTGCTAATTTTAAAATTAATAGCTCCTTTTTTTTTTCTTCCCACATAGGAATTTTTAACTTCTCGGTAGTCAGAGAGCTACGTGACCCTTGGAGCCAACTGGAGTCTCACTATTTATGCTATGGTAGAGCCTACAGATCACAATCAGTCTTCCAGGTGCTGTGCAGAGACAGCCTGATCCAAATAGCCTCAGAATAGGTGGAGGAAGAGAGGAGACAACAAAAAGATAGGGAAAAGTTGTGTGAATTCAGGCTGCCAAGCACGTCAGAGCTGGGAGCAGCAGAACTGACTTATCTTCCGTGTTCTCCATCGCCCTGTGCTCCAGGAGGGGTTTTCCACTGTTTTCCTGGGTGTTGTTTTTGCGTAGCTCACGCTGAATTCTAACTTGTGGCACTGACATGCCCAAAAGTCAGCCCACAGCTTCTTTCAAGTGTATGTGTGTGCATGAGAATGTGCATATCTGTTGCTCCCCTTGGAGATGCTGACCCCATGAAACAGAAATGCTGCCAGGATTTTCCCTCTCATGGTACAAAGGACACCACTACAGAGAGCCCCGCTGCTATTTTTATCCCTCATCCAGCTGCCCTCCATAGCTTTCTGTTTGTATTTTTCTCTTTTAGTAGACAGCCTTATCACCGGGCAGAGGGTGGGGGCTGGAGCTGGGAAGAAACACCTAAATAAAGCTGATTGCAGAGCTTTAGGTTGGCTGTGGGGATGACTGTGGGGAATTCTTCCCCCAGAGCCTCACTTTGACTGTAAACTCTAGTTCCACTTAGTAACCTAAATTGCCTCAATTTTGTCCAGTTTCCCCACTTCACTCGTATAAAGAGCGATAAAGGAAGACAAGGGTGAAATAACCTCTAAATAAAAGATGAGGTAATTTTGAAGGCACATTAGACTTTTATGTGTATTATGGCTTTTTATACAAGCCCACTGAGGGTTGCAGCATCTCCAGTATGGAGCTGTCACCTGGTATTTTCCACTTTGTGGCAGTTTGCATAAAATGGAAGCGCCTCTGATGCAAATTACTCCGAGTTCCATGCTAACTTTCAGGGGTGGGGAGGGAGGTGCACTGAGGGAGATGGTTTTGTTGTTGTTTCTTCTATTTTCCTTTAACCATAGCCATCCTTCTCAAAGGAAACAGGAAGGAACTGACTGTATGCATATCAAAGATCTAACTGAGCTGAAAGAAGGTGTTGCCCAAGCAATCTGCTGAAATAAATGTACTGGGATTGATGTGGGTGAAATTCTGGCTAAAATTCAGCAGTTTTTGTTACACTGCCTGGATGATCCTAAACATCTGACCTTAAAATCTGTGAACTATTCACCGTGAGATTAGTGCCTGTGTGAATGCTGTGACAGTTCCATAAGTGTAAATGTCTATTGGTCTTATATCTTACAAGTTTTAGAAGATCAGAATATTTTAAACTGACTGAAAGAGAATAACTCTCGCAAGGATTGCTGACTAGAGAATCTCTAATTTGCCTCTTTTCTCCTTCATTTTCTATCTTGTTTGGAGGAGGAGCTGATGTGCTTGCGGCAAAAAAGAGTGTGAAGCCCGCGCATTGGGCAAAGAGGCCAAATCCAGCAAGACATGCTGTTGGCCATGGTATGAACTACTCTGCAGGCCAGGCTCTTCTTAAGTTCCTCTCCCCTTCCCTGAAGGGCATGGGGGAGAAGAGATGAGCTGTGTCACCTTTGATGGAAATCAGCTTGCTTGAAGAGAATCCCTGGAAGGTCTAAAACCTACTTGGCTACATTCAGACTTGTCAAGTCTCATGTATTATGTGGGAGAGTCTCTCACTTGCTCACCTCATGTATCATCCCAGACACTGGCAGCAAGGTGACCTGACCTCATTCTTGCTGTGGGACTTCAGGGGCCAGTGTAGCTTACTGCGTAGAGCTATCACTCATATCAGGATTAGGAGAGAAGATGCAGCACTTGGAAACCAGAGTACGTGCACTCAAGTGTGATCTCATGTCTGTAAGAGCCCTGGTGAAAGAGATTCTTTTCCAGTGAAGAACTATCTGTCTTACAAAATTCCAAATGTAGGGTTAGCAAAAGGAGGAATCCATAAATCCTCCAGCAACTCTCCTCACCTCATTTTTGAGGCATCGTGTGAAGCAGAAAGGAGCAAGAAATTCTGATCTTGCTGCATGATAGTTGCCACAAGTTATTCTTAGATGGATGGAATTCAGGTAAAAAAGGAAGCAGAGATTAGCAAACTTCATGCCTCTCTCCTCTCTGGTTTACTTAGTCTGTAGATTTTTTCCCCAGAAATGGGATTAAGTCATAGACTTGATCTAATCTTGTTGTAAAGGATCTAAGCAAGGTGAATCCTCCTCTCACTTGGCAAACTCTTCCAGAGTTTAATCATCCTTACCCCCAGGAAACTACATCTTCTTTCAAGGTCAATTTTATCATATTTCCATTCCAGCTACTGGAACCTTTTGTGACTTTCTAGGAGGGAGGCTGAAAACTCTGTTTGCTTCTCCTCATTCTTCATCATCCACGCTAGATCTTCCCTTCAACATACCTGCATGCAGCAGTCAAATCACAGCCTTCTCTTCAGCTATGTAAGTCGAGCTTTTAAATCCTTACATTAATTAAATTTCATCCCAATCAATTTTCCCTACTCTGCTGAGTAGGAAACGTGAACTCCTGAAATGGATGTGGTTTTATCAAGGCTGATCCCCTCTGATGTTAATTCCATTCAGTCAAAAATCAGTACAGCCTTTTATACCTACCCATTTAGTTCAGTGTTCTCTGTCCTGGTATGTCAACCAGCGCCCTTTTCGTTGGCCTCCGGAGGGGAAAGCAAATTGACTGAAGAGACTGGATTTACATAGGAGGGTGACTGACAGAAGCCAGGCCTTCCCCGGTGACACAATGTGGCATGGACCTCAGGGCTGCACAGCCTCTCCCACACTCCTTCAGAGTTGGCTGCTGGCTACCCACTACCAGGCCTGCACAAGGAGCATCTGCAGGTACCAAATGCCAGGTAGGGCTGTGGGGTCTTAGGCTATGCTTCCACACTGATTGCAGCTGTGGTGAACATAGGCATATTCCCCTACAGAAGTGCTTTGTTTATCCACTTGGAGACCTGGCATAAACTCCACTGGCTGAAACTTCTTTCATATGGACTTGCTCTGACCCATAAAAAGTGCATCCACACAAGGAGATTTTGACTTGTCAGCAGTACCCCTAGAATCAAACCCTCAGACATTTTCTAGCAGGGTTCTGATCTTGGAAAAGTGTCAAACCTGCTGCCTGCTGGCTGAACAAATCCCTTATTGTTCCTCCCAGAGCCCTCCAGGTCCCCTGGCCTGCTTTGACCCTGCACTCCTCAAACCATTATTGCAACAGCGACAAGGAAAGATTCAGGCCAGCCACCTGAGAGTGGCCAAAGCAAACGAGGGGGAGGCAATGCATTCTGGGGACCTGCCAGCCAAAACCTCCATGCACAGCCTGCAGGGAGCCAGTGAGCGGGATCCTGGGCTCTGGCTACCTCCTAGCAGACCCACAGCCAGAAACCAACTTCACATCGTTGGAATCCAGCCACAAGGGAGAATTCAGTGGAGGTAAATCTCTGGAGTCCTCCGCTGAGTAGTTTATTGATGTCTTGGTTAACCACTTGTGGGATGAGCCAAGTGTGTCTGAGAAACTGTCTGCTCTGGAGCTGCCAGATGGAGTACCTGCCTTCTGGAGAGGAGAGAAAGAGGAATAGGGAAAAGGAAGGGCATATATTTCTGCCTGTAGTCCTGCTGGTTGGTTTGAGGTAGTAAGAGGCGTGTATGTGGTGGAGTTCGGGCGTTTTTTACTGTATACTCATTATTGCCATGAAATGAATGGTTTTTTTTTTTCCAAGAAAAGGATATAGTGCCACTAATGTCTTGCACAGCATTGGAGACATAGAAAAAGGCAGTGTCCTCAAATGCCTCAAGAAACTAAGGTGTGCAAGATATTGGCCCAACTCCAGCTGAAGTTTTTGGGGCCAACTCCAGCAACATCTCTAGTGAAGTGCTAGCCTATCAATGGTGGCTCTTCTTGGGGGCTTCTAACAAATTCTCCTCTGCTGTCTTTTCAGTACTGTCCTTCAAGTGCCTAAAAGAAATACTTCTACAGAAGTAGTTGGCAGATATTTGTCTGTGACTCAGTTCTCTGGTTAAAATTTGTTAATGGGTGTGGATAGCCTTGTCATCCTGGATGTTCCTGTCCCCCTAGCTCACCTTCACTACTGAATAATCTGCAGCCTTTCATCTGTGCAGAAAGGAAGTGTTGTGAAATCCCCTGTGCCATCTCCAAGCTGGCTCCTAGGTTAATGAAAAGAGGAGTGTTTCCATGCTGCTGTGTGTTGAGGAGTAAATCTGGAAATAATACTTCAGCTATCACTGCATTCCTTCATCTTTTTTTTGTGTGTGTTTGCGTGTGTGTGTGGATAATCTATTGAAGCATAGGAAAGGTTGATAATTAGCAGAACTTTGGAAATCCATCTACTAGTCCTTGTTTTAATAAATGAAATGATTTACTGGACAGAAGAATAAATGCTTATTAGAGCACTAAAATGTTTTGTTTCTAATAGGCAAAAAGATACATCATCTAGAAGATGATCTATAGTTGCAAGTTGGGCATTTAGCTAACTAAATTAGTAGATAAATAAAGGTAAAGCAATTGCTCTCAAGCACCTGCTGTTCAACTAAATAAAATATCAATTATGTTATTCATGCTTGTCACAGAAAGATGAAGGTCAGTCATGAATACAATCAGATGGAACTGAAATGATCAAGGCAGCTACTGCTTCTAGCTGCCCTCCCTGTTTCTTTCCTGGTGGTTGTCATCCTCTTGAAATGCTCGTGAAGCTGATCTTGAACTACCCTTGCTGAAACACCAGGATTTACTTTTCTATGCCTTGCTGTAAACTGCAGTGGTCTGGAGGCATTTCGTTGCGTTGCGCCAGTGATAGTGGTGTCAACCTATGCAAACAGTAACACCTACAAGCCATCTCACTTCTGTTTGAGACTAGTGCTGTAGCTGACTAATTCTAATTTACAGCAGCTGAAGATGTGATCTTGTTTTGTTTGAGTTCTAAAGTCATGTGCGGCTCTGGTGGGTAAATGCAATTTGGCCTTCAGTGTGAGAGAACCAAATCATTAGCTCTGATATATATGTAAATAGATATCCATCAATAACTTGGCCTCTGTTGTCTACTCCAAGACTGCTTCTTTGTACAGAGACAACTGATATTAATAACTAGGGTTCAACGTGTGACTGTTTAAATAAGATCCTGAGTGAGGTTTTCCATAACAGCTTCAGCTTTGTAGCCTTCCCTTCAGAATGGAAATAATAACAACTTCCCTCAGCAATTGTCATCATTCAGAAAATCATCATTGCTCTCCAGCAATATGTGTAATAGAAACACACCCACAGTGACAACAACAGACCCATAAGCTTCCACTCACCTTGAATTGTTGTTTTTTTCACTTTGTTTGCTGAGGGCAGTGTCATGTCCCAATGGCACATGGGGACATCTAATGGCTGAATAACAGACCACAAGGGATCTCCCAACTCTATGTTGGGGATGACATTTTTATTGGATTTTTTTTCTCGTTTTATTGCCACTTCTCACCTTAAAAGAAAAAAAAAAATATTGCCATTTTTACTGATTAACTTGTTTAATTTGCTCCTTTTTAGGAGACAAATTGCAACTGTTAGCTGTAATTTCAATCTAGTTAGCAAACACTTGTCTTTCTAAGCAGTAGCAACAGAAAAAAAACAAAGGATAATAATCTGCCTATTTTAGCAAGAAAGATAAAGAGCTGACTTGACTGTGAAATAGAAATACTTCCAGGAAAGAAAATAAGATTTGTTGAAGGTTTTTTCAGTCAAACAGAGAAAGACATAATCAGAAGCGAGGGCTGGAAGCTGAATTTAAGTTTGATCATTAAGACAGTTTGATCTATTTAAAAATAAATAAATAAATAAAATAAAGGACAGGAACTTCAATTTCTTGGTATTTTCAAATCATGATAGTATTCATTTCTGCAAGATGAGCTTCAGTCAAACCCAAACTCCAAAACTCAACTCAGGAGTTAATATGTGTTCTGAAGGAGTTATACAAAGGTTACACGAAAGCTAAGCTGAATCTTCTAATGGGCCTTTCTAACCTTTTAATTTATGCAGAAATGTTTGGTGCTCTTGGTGTACATATAAGAGTCCACTGACTGCACCCTTGGTTGACAGAAAGCTTGGTAGTTCCTTTGACTGCGCTTCCTTGTCTCTTTACTTCAGTGGCACCCTTTATATTAGCTGGGAATCTGGATCCTTGTGCTCATCTTTAGATATTTGCCCTGCCCTACTCTGACACTTCAGCATCAACTGTTTTATTGTCCAGAGTAGATGAATGCTACTGACATTAAAATGTACTCAGGACATATAGCTTCTAGTCTGGTTCTTGGATGACCTATCTTTCAAACTGGTAGTGTCCAGATATTGGCATACAGTTGACTACAACCATTGGAGAAACTCCTACATAGTTCATAAAATTTTCTGTCTTGACCATTATAAGGTGTAGAATCTTTCAGCTTAGCACAATTACAGTTTACACAATATGTGGGGTTGTTCTGCTATGGCTTGGGTAGGCAATCACATGGCTGAATTACTCATTGGAAAGCAGAATAATTAATAATGTTAAATCAAATCTAACCTTATCTAAAGGCGTAGCTGATTATGTGCTTATCAACATATACTTGGCTGATTTTTATCTGGTGGAAAGTTGTGTCTTCGGAGATTAAAGGAAAGCAAAAGAAATGTTAATACCTAGTGTTGAAATTGTTGGTGGCATCAGTACAATCCACAGATCTGGCACAATATTATCAAGGAAACTGAATTTGCTGGTGAGTCCTTGCTGTTTCAGAATATTAGTGAGCTTGCTTGGCTCTGTGCAAGTCTGAGGTTTTACTATCAAATAGAATACCTTGCGGAGTTCATTCACATGAGCCCTAATCTGGCTTTAGCATGACTGTAAACAAATCTTCGCACCAACAAGGAGCAAGACTGAGGTTCCAGGCTCCAGAGAGGCGCAGGAATCCATTTGACAGATGAGATTGTGTGGTCAGGACCTGCATTTAGCTGTGATATGGCCATAGGGAGCGAACACAAGGAATGAGACAGGATTATGGGATATTGATATCAAAAAATCAGAACATGATCTCACACTTAGGCATCTGCCTGTCTATCTTCTTGAAGCACTCATTACCATTGCACGAGCTGGGATTGGAAATGAACGTGTGAAAGCAATGTATTATATATCAGAGGGTGGTGTCTTGAATAAAGGCCAAAGCAGAAGCTGTTGACAGAAAAAATGGATTTACTAAGCTTTTTCTGAGATATTTAAGTTTGATATTAAAAATATATTTACATTATGGCTTCCCGATTTGCCAATGCAAAGAGTAATAAACAGTAAAAATAAAACAAGATCAGAGCAGGAAAATGAAACAAAAAAAATTACATTAAAAAAAATAAATCCTTGTCCTGTATCCTCTTCTTTCAACCTTTAGGAAGGAGGACATCTGTTCAGTTGCTGAGTGAGGGAGGTAACTATGAGCAAGGCTGTGCTAGGGTTGTTGATGATGTTTGTTTGTCTGATTTTCAGCTGTGTGATTAATAATGCTTCAGATGGGAGCAAAGCTTTCATTTTTACAATTACATTCAGAAATTAAAAGCTTGAAATGATTGAAAGTTAAGGGTAATTTGGCGGGCGCTTTGTTCAGTGTTAGATAATGACACTTTTTCAGGAGGGGTAGCTCTTTTATGACTGATATTTCAAACATCTCGTTCATACTGGAACATATGACTAAAAGCACAAAGGAATTTAAGTGTGTCAGGAAGGGGCTATTGCAGCTTCCATCTAGGTAATATCATTCTGAGTATGGAAAAAAGGTAGATTGGATTAAGAGAGAAGACAGATCTCTGGCTAGGAAGGCTACAGGTGTATGTAGCTGGGCATGCCATTTCTTGTATTGATGTACATTTATGAAACATAAAAGTGGCAAAGATGATTCAGTAAATTTTGATGGCACAGTGTTACATAGTTCTTTGGACAATCACCGGATGTTTGGTCAGAGACTTCACCCCGAAATCTAGCAAATTTGAGTGTAGTGTGACAATACACGTTGTCTTGTTTTTATTTAATTATTTTTTCCCTCTCACTTAATATCCTTGCATTCTTTTTTTCCTCTTCGTGGAAGAGGACCTCTTCTACCTTTTCCCAGTGACTAGCTCCCAAAATGTTTTGAATGTACAACACAAGGTATCGATATAGAAACAATATTTATAACAAAATATTTATAACAGGAATAGAAACTCGGATGAATCTACTTGATTTTCTGTATTCATCTGCAACAAAACAACTGAGTTGTTTTTACATTTAATCCATCTCTGTCCAATATCCATTTTCACTATAGTATGGAAACACTTTAAAATATATGTGAAAAGAAAAGGTAAGGCAAAGAAAGAATGCAATTTAAGGTTGTAAGGAAGGCTTGTATTCAAGTTTTGTAAATGCCGTGCTACTATTCTAAGTTCTGGATTATCCTTCCTCTTTGAGCTAACTTAATTTCTTTGACTGAGTTCTACTCAAAAGTACTGCTCCTATTTGCAGTATGTTAGTGTGGGCACCCATTTGAATTGAAATGGGAAAAGAACTTCAAACATTCTCTCACAATTCATCTTTAAAATGATTCTCCATTTCCTGAGGCCAAAGGAAGTGGAAAAAAAACACTAGGCTCTCCTGACTAAAATTTGTTTCTCAGATTCTGTGCTTTTACAGATAAAAGACCATTTGGTTCTCTTGTCTCTGACACACAATGAAAAATTTCCTGAAGGTATCCCATGTATTTTTTTCCACCAGCCTCACGTTTTTTTTTACTAACACACCCTGGATTTAATGTGCAAAGATGGAGAACACTTATAAAACCTTGCTTTGACACAGTAAAAGTGACAAATCACAGAAAAGAGGGAAATAAATGCTTTTCTTCTGCCAGAGCTGCAAAGGAAGCAAACTGGTGTCATCAGCACAAATGATGAAGTTGTCACCCTTGATCAGAGTTCCGGAAACACAAACCATTTCACCACCTCCCTCCATCTCAGAAAGCATGTGTGCTCTGCAATGGTGATGGGCCTTGGATCAGCCTTTTGCTCGGAGGCTCTTGCAGCTCTTTCAGAGCAATTTGTGCCAGTGGAAATGCTGGGGTGGGATGAACACAGTGCTCTGGCCAGACTCAGAACTTGAAGTTACAGGCACTATAGTCATTCTAGTCTCTGTCACCAGCATGGGGAGGATTGCATCACAAGGAGCTGATTCTGATTTTTTCCATCACTGCTAGGTAAAGCCTTCAGTCTGCATGAGACAGGATGTTTCTGTCAGTGCAGGAATTGCCTATGACAATCAGCTGGCTGAGAAGTGCACAGAGCAGTGGGAAGGCTGTTTGCATCCTAAGCTTGAAAATAAAAATCAATACTCCTGTGAATTTTATTTTATTTTCTAGATTTTAGGACAGGCTTTTTAACCTCGTTTTTGAAGACAAGGATTCTTAGGACACATGGTTCTATGTCCAAGTATTGTGCTGGTACATTTTTGAACTGGAGGGGCCCAATCCAAATGTGCATTTCCCTGCTTCCTGTGCACACCCGCTCATGTTGAGTTCACTGGAGCAATCTCTGGTACCACCATCTCAACACAAGGCTAAGGCAAACCCCAAGCATGGCAGAGCCCCTGAGCTATGTGGATACGGAGTAGCACAATTTCAGCAAATTTGTGACAATTCATTGATCTATATAAACTGAAGAGAAAATCTGACCTGACTCTTGCATAATGACTATTTCTTTTTGGCCTAATTTCTTACCTTTTATCCTTTCTGCAGAAACATTTCTCATAACATGCTTTTCTGAGCAATACCCCTTTAAATTAGGCAGGAATAGACTACAGAAGCATTAAATCAATTTGTCATTTTCTTTCAGCCATGCTGAGTATTATTATTTCTTATTACGTTTCCCTGAGTTTTTCCCAGTTTGTGTTCCTGTCCAGCTGAAGCCCTATTTATGGCAGAGGGAAGAATTAATTGCTGGCAGTGACATCTAAAATGTGTTTGATGCTGATGCTTTTAACCCAGTATTTGGAAAATCGCACAAGCATGAGAAAAATGATTCTGTAAGCCATATAAAAAAAGCCTAAGAGTCAAACAGGTATGATATATGAGATTTTTGCCATAGGTGAAGCTCTGAAATTTTAGAACTACTTAAAACCTCTATAAATGTTCAAACTGGAGGCTCCAGGGTGTTTCAAATTTGAGTTTTGCATTTTGTATGAAGAGTAAATTTGGTTTTAGATGTTGAATGGGAAGTGATCCTCTGGTTCACTACATCTGTTGCCATTCTGTTGGAGAAAAATATGCCATAAAAATGTCTTTAGTAAATTTACCATGTTCCACCATAATTCTATTTGTGCATTGGGGTTTTTCCTAATTTCTAGAGACTAATTACCCAGATAAAAATTATTTCCCAATTTCCATGCTGATTGTATTTGTATCTGGTGTATACTTGATTTCCTCTTGAGTAAAAAAAAAAGTCCTTTGGTTTAATATTCTTTTCATTCCCTAATTCAGACCCCACAGTTATGTGGAAAAAAGGTTCTATTAATGACACTGTTTTGCTGAACTGAGCAAGAAATGTATCTGTTTCCTTCTCCCCGATAAGATTTTAGTTCTTCTAGATTATTCTAGTAGATTTTCTTCATATCCATTCCCATTTTAATTTACTATGAAAACATGTGGCTGGAATTGGACTCAGAATTCTCACAGTGTTGCGTGGTGGTGTTAATCCCACTTCATTTTTCTGGAAGTACCACATTCAGTAACAGTTTAGGATTGCCTTCTCCTTTTTCACATATGTAAAATAGTTGTGGTATATCGCTCTTTGTTTCCTAAGCCTCAATCTGTGACAGATATAGTGGAGTTAATTCCCAGATGCGGGACCTTGCATTTATTACTTTTGCATTTCAGTTGATCTCGGCTATACAAGGCTCTCCAGTTCTTCCGGTAAGATAGTCTTATGCCATATAGTGTAAACAGTGCCTCCTATCTGTGTGTCACCAATTGCTTGGATAAAATATTCTGCCTTGAAGTTCATGATCTCTACTTTAATCACTCTGTATTTCTCAAGTTTCTTATCTGCTACAATCTCTAGCTGTTTCCCAAAGAACTATGGAGGTGTTTGGAGAGATCCAAAAACCACCTGGTTATGGCCCTGGGCAACTCTGCTTGAGAAGGATTTGGACCTCCCTCCAAAGATGACCTCCAAAGGTCCCTTTCAGCTTGACTTACTCTTTTTTTTTTTTTTTTTTACCATTTTGTTCAATTAAAAAAATTCCAAGGTAATGATATCTCAAAGTTATATGCTCAATGTTGTCTTTTGTGCTGGAGAGTACCATACACCATTGCACCTCATCTTTGAACACACCTGTTTGAACAAATAGACAAAGAATATCTGCTTATCTAAACAAGGAAGAAAAAAGAAGGACTGTTGTAGCTTTTGTGCATGCAAAACGCACCCTTTTGCTTATTCAGAACTGTAACACAGCTCTCCCTCCAGGCCGTTTTTGGGGTGCCATAGTGGGTACCTCTGTAAGGAGTTGTACGAAAACATTATTCATGTATCCCAGTCTATAGATTAGGACTGCTTTGGGCAACTGTTATGCTGGGTAGGTACTACAATAGCAATTTTGCATGAAGTCAGCTTGTTTTCTTTCTCTGTTCTCTAAATTCTGTTCTAATGGCATAGCTGCACATAAACATGACAAGACATGGCTGATAATCATTTGTTAGCTGTAGCACCTACCAGCACATTGCTCTTTTCAGTCTACATAAACACCACCTTGTCACTCCATCACAATGTTGTGACACTGCTAACTTAACATAGATCCAGTTATTCCTCATCATATTAGTATGTGGTATTCATTTGGGTTCCTTCCCTTTCTTCTTCCCAGATTTTGCCCATTCCAAAGTGTCTTGCGTGTACATGCATTGTTACTCCTTTGCTGAGGCTTTGTGATACCAGCCTGATTACACATCCGGAGAGTGCCATGTAGCTGCGTGGTGCCAAGCGCTGGTGAAACCTTTGGTACACTGCCAAAACTTCTAGGTGTTGCTGAGTTACAAAGGAGAAGAGATAATGACGGTGTGGGAGGGAAGAAAAATGCATTGTGTGGACAGACTTCCCTCTCTTTTTCATTAGTCTGAACCTGAGCTAAAAGTACAGAAATGTAGAGGAGGCTTTTGATGTTCATGTGGAAAGCAAATTGAAAAACTAAGAAACAGATGAGTTTGGGTTAGAATGAAAAGTGCTGAATGACTGCAAATATATCTGGCACTTAAATGAAGATGGTCCTGATGAATGTTCCGCAGTATCAGCTGTATTGGGTGCATTAACCTCATTACCAGGGGGAATGCTGCAAACGTACTGAGCCTCTTCTAAAAGCAGTTTCACTTAATAGATAAACTGTGTTATTGAAGGAAAAGATCTCTTTTATCACGGACACAATCCAGCTTCCTGCTGCACCTGGCAGCTTCCTTAAGATAAATGACATGATCTGAAAGGATGAGAAGCGGGCCATGTGTTAAGGGTTGGGAAGAGAACACCCTTCTCCCATAGCAATCCACAAACCCAAACTGCATATGGTGCGAGTGTGAGAGAGCCTCTGCTATTGACACAGACTTGCGATTTACAAACGCTTTGTATCTTTGATAGGACAAGGAGAAATGGTTTTAAACTAAAGCAGGAGAGATTTAGATCAGATGTCAGAGGGATGTTTTTCACAGATAGGGTGGTGAGGCACTGGCACAGGCTGCCCAGAGAAGCTGTGGGTGCCCCATCCCTGGAGGAGCTCAAGGCCAGGTTGGATGGAGCCCTGAGCAGCCTGAGCTGGTGGGGGGCAGCCAGCCCATTGCAGGGGTCTGGGGCTGGGTGGGCTTTGAGGTCCTTTCCAACCCAAACCATTCTATGATTCTATAATCTTGGTTGTCTTGCATATTGTCCTATCCGGAGATAACGTTCTTATCCTTCTTTCTACTGTGATTCATTTTTTTTTCCTCCCAATCCTGTATTCACTTACGTTCCTGAAAATCTAGTAACTCTACACAGCACAGATGACTGGTAGCGCTCGAAAGCTGATAGCAGCAAACTTTTTCTGAGGCTAATATAGGTGTGCTCCACGATTTCTGGGAAGTTATTAAAACAAAGCACACTGTGAGGTTCTTCACGTGGATTCCCGCCTTTATTTCAAAGAGTTTTGCGGCTGGCAGCCTCCTGATAATCTGTTCTGTTTGAACTCCAGCAACATGTAAGCCAACAAAAGCAATTAAACTCTACAGTAATGATCAACTCTGAGAAACGATCGGCATGGATTAAAGCAAAT
Organism: Pavo muticus; assembly: GCA_016647715.1. Taxonomy (NCBI): domain Eukaryota; kingdom Metazoa; phylum Chordata; class Aves; order Galliformes; family Phasianidae; genus Pavo; species Pavo muticus. The sequence continues at coordinate 1,310,296 of JACDJE010000066.1, read as the reverse complement.
TTAAAGGGTAATTGCTTGGCAACAAGTTCCATAACCCTGAGTGTTAAGTACGGGAGGGGACTTTGAAACCCTTGTAATTAAATCAGAAACCCTGTTTGTATAATGCATATTATTCTTCTAGTATGATTGAACTGAAAAAGTATTCTTTTAAAATAATCCAGTATTCTGTTTGCAGGAGATTTTATCTATCTGAGATACTGCTACAACTTTATTGCCAAAATATGTGGGTACATCACAATCTTTGAAGTATTTAGGATTAGACAGGGAAGTGCTGCTCTCATCGCTTTGCTGCTGAGGAGAGGAGGAATAGGCACAAAGAGGCCTTGCAACACACCCAGGCTTGCTTAGGAAAGCTGTGGAATAGAATCATAGAATCACAGAATCATAGAATGGCATGGGTTGGAATGGACCTGAGAGATCATCTAGTTCCAACCCCCTGCTGCAGGCAGTGGAAAGCAGTGATTCAAACCAGGTAGCAGGTCCTAAATATTTAACTTCTGAGTTGCAGTTTCATGTATGTCTCTGAACCTCTTACACCTTTGCTTCTTGGAAGTATGAGCAAAAATCTGCAGTCACAGCTCACCAGCACTGTGAATTATTGCTTCATTTTGCAAAGTGTATGTGGCACCACCAAGGGAGTTCCATGAGGGCTGCTAAGATCGTATCAGCAAAGAAAGGCACAACTCATGCCTTGAGAAGGGCAGCAAAGCTCCTATTCAAACCAACAGTACCAGGCATTACAAAAGTGAGGAGGTTTATCTTTGTATGGTTAGCTCAGCAATCTGATTGTTCCTGGGTTTGGGCTCTCCATGGCCTTTGGTGTTCAGAGCCTGACATTCACAGGCAGGTCTAGGTGGAGTAGTGACTGCTGCTATAGCCCTGCCCTTTCTTTAGGGACAGTTGGACAGGTCGTGTACCTGTCTGCCACTCTATTATATAGATTAGGGCAACCTGGTTTCTGGTCCATCATCTGTATGATGTGTTTGACATCAAAAGTATGTTACTTTATTTTTATTTTATTTTGTTTTTCCTTTACTGACTTATGTTGAAGCTGTGGCACACAGGCAAATAATTTCATTTCTTAAAGGTACCAGTGCTATGCCAGCATGGAGCCTGTACATGCTGGGCCATTGGGTTTCTATATGCAATTTTTTCCTGTGCTCTTCTGGTCCCTTTCTGAAGAGGTGACTTTGGGGCTCTTTAAGTTGATAGTGGACAAATAGGCTTGAAAGTATGTGTCACCTACACCTACATTGTGTTTTATGAAGAATTTTCAGGCACTGAATCTTACGTAGGCATCTCCCTGTCCTTGGAGACATTCAAGGTCAGGCTGGGTGAGGCTCTGAGCAACCTGCTCTAGCTGTAGATGCCCTTGTTCATCGCAGAGGAGTTGGACTAGATGACCTTTAAGGGTCCATTCCAACACAAAAAAATTCTATGATTTTATGATCTCAAGTGATCTCTGAAGCGGATAACATTTTCAGATCTGTATACATTGTCTGGTTCTCAAATGGCCGTACATGAACTAGAAGTGCTCAACTGAGGATTTTAACATGGGTACCCAACAGGGGGAAGATTCCGATTAAAGAAAGACGTGAAAGAGAACTTTTCTATACATGGACCACAGTGGAAGTCCTCTGCTGCTGGAGAGCTGACAACACCTTGCAGATCAGATCATTGTTTTAAGATCTCTGCATCATGAACTTTTATTATAGCCAAGGGAGATCTAGTCAAATTAGTTAATAGAGCTGGTAAGATGCAATTACAAATGTAGGAAACTAATGAGACAAATTGTGTCACCATCATCATTAATTTGTTTGTCTAATTCTCTGCTGACTATTAAGACATCTTGAGGTGACCTGCCCAGATACAGACACATACTTTGATAGCTACTTATACATGGTTGGGTAAATTCTACTTCCAGTCTCTTTTTTTTTCCCTCTAAGTGGATTTATTTATTTGTTTGTTTGTTTGTTTGCCTGTTCTGTACATATTTAGAGATCTGGAGTGATAATTCAGGATTTGTTATGTTGATCACTAAGTGAATAATGATATGTGTATTTTTTTTTAGCAAGGTTTTCCAAGCACTGTGTTGAGCTTCCCCAGGAGAAGCTGTTGTAGCAAACAAACTACAATATACTCATTTCCATAATCACCAAATTAATAGCTTGTTTAATGTTCTAAATATCCCCTCAGTTTTCCACAGCTGATAATGTGTTAAACTCAAAAGATAACGGTGGTCTGTGTGGGGGAAAGCATCCAGTACATACTGTTTAGAAACATTTTATATATACAAGGCTATCTGCAAACGGTAATTTTTTTTAACAATACTACAGATTAATAAATCTCTACAATATGAAAATAATTCCTCACTGGTGTTTGGGTGGCAATTTTCTCCCCTGTTATTTCTTAATCTGCAGCTCCAAAATGGAATTGTTTGTAGGCCTGAATAATCCTGCTGTGAAGGTTGTGATTGAGACACCCACCCCCAAAGCTGAACAGGATTCTCATGCTAGCAGGAGCAGAAATTGTTTCTTAATGTTGTTATGGGTTGGAGTTTCACTGGTTGCACGCCAGCAGTGGGCTTTGTGCTGGGGAACAGCTAAAGGGTGATATGCTTTCACATGGGGGAGCATAAAGAGTGGAGAGAGAGATATCAGACAAAAAAGGAAACCAGATCTTTGCTGAGGGCATGTGCAGATGAGAATTTTTCTTCCAAAATTAACTAATTGCCAGATCATTTGAGTTAATTTATGTATTAGATAAAGGCAACACAGACACTCCTCTAACATTTATTCCAGGACTGAGGGGGGTCTCTGTTACCCTGTGGGAAGGTAGATCTAGCTCATCTTACTCTGCTAATGCTCCACTGAAGTTAGGTATAGAAGTTAGATGTAGTAGTTAGTTGATAGAATATTTCTGGGATGTACTGTCCCCCAGGTAATATTTTGCAGAGAATACATTGCCTACAGCACAGTTTCATATTACACCTAATTCAACATAACCATCTTCTGCTGAGAACAGTCCTACTCCTTATCCTCCAACTACAGGTCTCCCTTCTCTGTCCATCCTGTTTTTGACATCAAATGCTTATGGCTTCTGGATGAGCAAGTTCAGATCACAGCTCAGACAACCAGGGGATGGTTTTTCGTCTGATTGCTGAGGCAAAGTATCTTGCCTTGCCTCCTCATGTCCTATAGACCTGCTACAGAGGGATGGAGGGGGCCATTGGCCCTGTGGGAGGAGAGAGGTGGCGGCCCGTGCTCAGGGAAGATTTGGTCAGATTGGAAAAGTTGGCCTCAGAGGTTCAGCTCCATGTCTGTGTCTCAGCCAGGGGCTGAGGGCAGTGATTTGTGAAGACTCTATAAAAGAAAAATCCCTTCTCATAGAGAGGAGGAAAACCCAACCCACCTCACCTAGGAGAAGAAAGGACGGAGAAAGGCAAAGAATGATGAGTGCAGACTCAGGCTCTGGAGAGGTTACTCCACGGAATAACCAAGATCCCCCCTAAAATACTGACTTCTGGGGAGATAAGATTGCTCAGCATATTCTGGCCCAAGAGAAATTTTATAGAAGCACCATGGGTAAGGCAGCATAAAACATCCAAAGTTGGATGATGCTTACTGCTTTGAAGTGAAGCCAAAGAGGAAAGAAGAGGAGTGAATGAGAAGGAAAAAGTGGCTTTTTCTCTAGTCTTTCATCCAAATAAATCTTAAAAATATAGGCTTTAGAAATGTTTTCCTTTTTTTACAACATCTCTTTTTTGGTTTTATTTGATACTTTGAAGTTATTTCCTCACCTTTGTCTTAGTTGAATACTTAATCTGTGAGTAGAAACAAGGTGAACATTTAGTCCAGGATTACTTTTCTTGGTTTAAGTCAAATAGGTTAATTTTATTCCAGGGATTATTGCAGTAACTTTTTCAAACTTTATCTATTTTCCCTTTGATATGTATATAAGAGAGACAAAGGTGGCTGGTTTTCATATTAGCATGTAATTCCTACCAATGTAACTCTGCTCCATTCCTTTCTGTTAACATTTTGTTTATTTTGTTCATTTCTACTGGGTATTTTATACAATTACATAGTTTATGATTAGGCATATAATGAAGACAAATCCTTGTAACCACATCTCACTGGAACACTTGGCAGTTTTAGTTTTCATGCTATCATTAAACAACCAGTGAGTTACAAAGCCAAAATTACATCTCAGCCTCTCACTTCAGCAATTAAAATATCCTGAATTGATCCTAAATGATTCATGTGAATTAGAACCTCATATACAAATATACTCTGCTGTCTAATCTTGCTTTAATATTTTATTTAACATTTGGCTAGTAATTTTATATTTTCTGGGGAAGGCTATATGTATCAATATTTTGAATTTTTAAGGAATATCAAAATGCTGTTGTGTTTCCATACATTGTAAATGTTGAAAGATGAGAAATGCGTGAGGAACAGAATACAGAAGTGGTTAGCAAGTTTTAAAATAAGCTGCCATTGCATATTGAGAAATGGCTGGATTTTTCTTCCCTTCAAAGTGAAAACATCAAGCACAATTTGGTGATATCAACTTTTGTTTTGTGATTAGCCCATGAGGTAGTTGCAGATATACCATTGGATTAAGCTACTAAAATTTCCAGTGTAGATTCTCACTCTCTAGTAATGATAGGCCCCTAGTGGAAGAAAATACCCTCAGTTTACAGTCATGACTTGAGTGGAATGAGGGTGATCAGGATCTGTCTCACAGTGAAATTCAGTGAAACTAGCAATTCAGCAAATGTCTCTACTGGATATTTCTGGGGCTATTAGTACTTCCCCCTTGGTACATTAACAGCTCATGATCTCTTGCCTTGACTTGGTCAACTGAATGCAGTCAAAGCAACAGAGACCCAGACATTTATATCATTTGCTGTTTTTTTCAGTATCATACGTGAAATGAATTGGTGAGTTTTGTGGAATGCTGAAACATCACAGAACTCATAAGTTCTAATCAACTTAGAAGTAAATTAAAAGAAGATTTTGCCCCTACAGACTTAGTATTAAGGGCTGTAAAAATGTAATTGAAATAGCCAAGGGACAACCTGCCAGTAATATTGATGTGGAATTCTGTATTTATGGAGGTGCAAAATGTAGACATTTATTAAAAACTGGGGAGGATGTTGAACCACTGTCACAGATCACATGGGGATTTCCAAACTGCTGCAAAATAGTGATGCTTGTTGGAGATACCTGGAAATGTTAGTCAACAAAGCCAAGATAGCATCAGAACTGTGATCTCAACTTTTTCATTTTACTTTATTTCTCAGAGGTATGACAGCAGCATTAGAAGAGATAGCGGAGTCGCCCTGGTAATGGATTTGCCCCATAGATCATTGTAAGTAAATGAGTTGTCACTTACTGGTCCAAATTATGTCTCAGTTTTAGGAGGAAAGGCATAATAATGGGCGTACACTCTCCTCTTTTCCAATTTAAATCATGGAGATAAATTTTACAGAGCTGCTAAAAATCCATTGTTTTCATACTGCACACTTTGCATTACTGTAATTTGTAATCAGTAAGAAAGAAAAAAAAATCTCAGGTTGATGCAAAGTTGTTGCTCGCAATTCAGAGATATGATTGGTTTATTTGTTTACAGATGTAGAACTAGTTAATTAAGATTTATCTTATCTTCATTTTAATAACTGCAGTTCTACAGTCTACGTTGACGATTAAGTGTGAATGTTCAGCAATCCTAAAATCAGAGAACAATTGGGTTGGATGTCCTTGGGCTGGGCTGCTGATTTGAAATATCTTCAGTATGAGTTGCAACATAATTACCTTCAAAAGCTTTGCCTTGGCATACTCTTAAGCAGTGTTATAAGTAGAAGTTAAAATCAATCTAATTAGAACGAGAGCTCACATTTTCTAGAAGATTTCCTGCTAAGATAAAATTCTTAAAATACTTTCTTTTTTAGGTAAATAATCATTTTGATTATGTTTTTGACTTCCAATAGAGAAGATTCAAATATACATAGGTTGCTCTGAAAGTAACGCTTCCTATTTATTTCCATGGAAACTACAACTTATACAAAGAGCACAACAATACTGTTTGATAGAGCAAATTCTCATCTACAAAACACTATTTTTCAACATAGTCATCACCACTAGCTATGCATTTTTGTCAGTGATGAACAAGATTCTGCATGCAGCAGTCATAAAAATCTACACCAGTGGAGGTGACCCACTGTTTCACAGCTGCTATGATGACGTAGTTGCTAGGAAAATGTTGCTCATGCAGCCCATCTTTCATCGGTCTGAACAGATGCAAGTCAATCTTTTCTGCCATACCACCAACACCTGTCTCTGATGTCACTGGCCAACATAATAAAATAGGAGGCATTACTTTCAGGGGAGCCCATATGTATTTAAATTGACAAAACAGCAATATTTAAAAGATTTTTTTTTGCATTTCAGATTGCAACACTCACTTTTACTGTCCAAAAATGAAAGCTAAGTTGTTGGAAAGATGGTCTTGAAAAGCTTCCTTCCTTCTTGCAAAACTAGTTTTGTGATATTAATTATGAGGAAATAATCTATTAGCATATTGTGAATTAGCCCATGGAATAGTACATCAAAGAACAATTCTGCCTCTCACTGTAGAGCATTTGAGACTGTTCTGTCTTTTTGCAGCTGTATTCCCTAAGAATTTTCTGAAAGCATAAAGATAACCAGAGGGGAAATCTGTGTATGAAATATTCTTTTGCAATTTCACATCATGCTGTCTTTAGCACTCCCTGGACAATACTTCTTGGACTCTTAAACAATGTCCATGAGTAAGGATTCTGGGAATGGTGTAGCAAACTGTTCAAGCATACTGAAATCGCTTGAAATGTCCTACCACATCATATGAAACTGGGTTAATTTTTGGTTTCAGATGACTTGCTCTTTTTGTGAAGGGTGGGTGTCACTCCCATCCTCTTGATTATGCAGCCCCATTCCTCTCTTATATTGCCTTTGGTCCTTGAAATTCCTTCTTATGAGCTCATTAGTCATCTCACTAACCTTGCAGAAACAACTATCTGATAATTCCCTCCCAGCCTACAGTGTAGTTTGTGCTGGGTTAGTGAAGTGACTTGGTGAAAAGGAGTGGCTCAAAAGCCATCAGGGCCAGCCCAAGATAAGAATAGGGGCCCTGGTGAGTGGCATGGGAAAGAGGGGGAAGATGGGGATAAATGCAATGTCAATACTAAGATGTTGACAATATGTTGCTATATTGGCTCACCCCAGCTCATGAGTCTGCACCCTAGCACCATCTTTTAAATGATCAGCATATATGGAAAATTTCTTCTTCATGGTCCTTGACAATGTTGCATGCATTTACTAAGACCAAGAAAAAAAAAATACCAGGACACATTATGCATTGTTTTGGTATTAAAGTAGTAAAGTACCAGGAGCATAAAATTGAGATTTTACAGTAAGTAAAGAGAATAGCAGTTTTAATGTAATTGTCACTCCCTAGACATGTCACCATGTCATCAGAAATCATCTGCCAAAAGCTAAGACTTCAGGAGCTCATATCTTACCTGCACTGGAGGAAACCCAAGGAAGACAGGAGTTTGTTATGTTATGTTATGTTATGTGTCATTAATGAACTCCTTTTAAATGTCCTGGGTGACTGAGAAGATAACACCCTCACAGGGGAGTTGGAAAAGTAGGGTGAGTGTTGGCATATTGGTTGCTGAAATTCACAATGCAATCTGTCTTCAAATTTGGCTTAAACTGAAATGGTAGGTAGCAAACTGTGGTGCCTGCTGATAGGAAGCCTGTGTGGTTCTGTGTCTTAAAGCCTTTGACACTGTCTCCCACAGTATTCTCCTGCAGAAGCTGGCAGTCCGTGGCTTGGACAGATACACTCTTGGCTGAGTAAGGAACTGGCTGAAGGGCCGGGCCCAGAGAGTGGTGGTGAATGGAGCTAAATCCAGCTGGTGACCGGTTACGAGTGGAGTTCCCCAGGGGTCGGTGCTGGGGCCTGTCCTGTTTAATATCTTTATTGATGACCTGGATGAGGGCATTGAGTGCACCCTCAGTAAGTTTGCAGATGACACCAAGCTGGCTGGAAGTGTCGATCTGCCTGAGGGTAGCGAGGCCCTGCAGAGGGATCTGGACAGGCTGGATAGCTGGGCTGAAGCCAATGGGATGAGATTCAACAAGACCAAATGCCGGATCCTGCACTTTGGCCACAATAACCCCAAGCAATGCTACAGGCTTGGGGCAGAGTGGCTGGAAGACTGTGTAGAGGAAATGGACCTGGGGGTGTTGATTGATGCTAGACTGAACATGAGCCAGCAGTGTGCCCAGGTGGCCAAGAAGGCCAATGCCATCCTGGCTTGTATCAGAAATAGTCTGACCAGCAGGAACAGGGAAGTAATTGTCCCCCTGTACTCAGCTCTGGTGAGGCCGCACCT
>JACDJE010000066.1:1112881-1300760 GCA_016647715.1 Pavo muticus | reverse complement strand
TTAGCCTTGAGAAAAGAAGACTGAGAGGGGACCTGATCCAGGTCTATAAATATCTAAGGTGTGGGGGGCAAAGTGGCGAGGCCAGACTCTTTTCAGCGGTGTGTGGAGACAGGACAAGGGGAAATGGCCAGAAACTGGAGCACAGGAACTTCCGCACAAATGTACGCAAGAACTTCTTTACGGTGAGGGTGACGGAGCACTGGAACAGGCTGCCCAGGGAGGTTGTGGAGTCTCCTTCTCTGGAGATATTCAAGACCCACCTGGACACCTACCTGCGCGACCTGGTGTAGGGAACCTGCTTTGGCAGGGGGGTTGGACTCGATGATCTCTGGAGGTCCCCCTTCCAACCCCTATGATTCTGTGATTCTGTGATTCTCTGTATCGTTTTGACAGAAAAAAATAGAGAGCAGGAGGTCAAGATAACTTGCAAGAAAGTTGTAAATATCTTTTTCTTCAGTAGGCATTGACTACATTAATTTGAGGTGTTTATTCAGTATTTGGCTATAGAGCTTGCAATCCCCAAGCTTCAGACATGAAGCTTTCAGTGGGTCAAAGTGTGGTGGTGTAAGAGATCGTCCTTCAACCAAAGATAGTTTTAAAGTAAGATATTTACATCTTTCTCGATGGTTTACGAACTAGCTCCTGGTTATTTACTGCATCTCAGCTGAGGAAGAGTGATTTCTCTAACAGCACTGTCTGATTGATCACATGTTTAGAAATAACTGAGTTTAGATTAAATGGGTTTAAATATTTTGTGAACATGCAAGTATCATGTGTGGACATTTTAAAATTAATTTATCCTCTATCTGCATTTGAAGTCAATTTTAGGACATTGACAAGGGGTGAAACCAGTTATAATAAAAGGGTTTAAAATAACATCTGTATTTAAATGAATGCAGTTTCAAGCTTAAATCAGGTTTTAGTTGAAAGCACAGTAGCAATGTATTGTATTTCCAGAAGAAAAATACAGCAATTGTTTTATTATTCATCTTTAGCACAAAGCTACTATTACAGTGATAAATGCAACAAATAACCCTTTCTCCCATATAGTTTCCCCACTAAAAAAAAGAAGCAAGCAGATTTAGTATTTCGCTGGCAATAAGTCAAATGTTGCTTAAGACGTAAGTCAGTGCCATTTGACACAATTGATAGTTTCCACTTGAGTAAAATTCATAAATGTTGCCAGCATGAGATCTGAATGAATTTTTAATCTCTGGAGTCATTGGCAGGGCAGTCTGGGGGAAACTAGGGTTATGTTGATAGACTTATATTTGGCCGATGAATAAGAAGGACCTTTTTGAATTCCCTGCTTGAGAGCTAGCCTGATATTTATCCATCTATCACTGTCTGTTTCTCCTGTGCATTCCTGTTTTATTCAATTGTGAGTTGCTCTGCTTTTTTTTAAAGGCCTTGTGCTTATGTGTGAGTAGCCACACTCAATCTGGTAGCTTTCCTCTTTCTGAGATGGAGATTGTAATTGGTTATTGATGGCCTATTTGTATGGTAATGTTGCTCAATAAAAAAAGCTAAAGCATAATTAACGCTCTTGCTTCACCAGAAAAGAAAGGGAAAAAGAAAAGCTTGGAAAGGTCAACGAATTTCATATAATAAATTACTAAATAATGGAAGACATTGGAGCCTACATCCTAGAATGTAATCTTTTCACTATTTATTAGCTATTATTTATTACAAATGCTGACTATACTTACTTTTTGGTAACTATTTTCTATATACGATGTATTTAGACATTATGACCCTGTGGTTGGTGGTGTAATGTACTGCAGCCTGCCAAATTTCAGATGTAGTGGCTTTCAAGAGAACAGCATCTCTGTTTATTCTCCTATATTTCATTAGACCACAATTCAGTGAAAGTGCAGGCTGGGCTGGCCAGCTCTTAGAGCAGAGACACGAATCAGGAAACCTAGCATCAGCCCTTGCAAACATTTATTCACAGAGCAGTAAGCTCCAGCCCTAAAGGCAACACATGAAACACATTTACTGCTGGAGTGAATAAGTGTTGGCAGAACTAGCTCTTTGCATACTTTGGAAAGCAAGGAGAATTTAAAGCCCAAATCTTTGTTCATGAAAGTGCTACAGTTGTCTTTGGTGGATTTTGGGTCATGCTGTTGGACATAGCCTGAAATGTAAGTATTTGGGTGTAATGGATAAATTTGGAGCTGATTTTGGTCGAAAAAGTGCAGAGTGTGCTGTTCAGCTGCCTTACCTGAAATGAATTAACATGCATGGCCTTGTGACTGGGGCTGTGTGGACGGTGTGATGGCCAGGTGGTTATCTCTGCTTGGGCAGGTGGGCACTGACTGGAACTTGTTAAGCAGCTGCAACTTGATTGCATTCAGTGGTATGACCAAACCTTTGTGTGCTGTTTGGATTTTAATGTCTGAATGGCAACAAAATTATGGTTGGAAGAGAGGGAAACTCAAAGTTATAATCAGTTACACACAACTTTTAAACTCAGTGTGATGGAACTGAGGAGAAAGCACCAGAATGCTGTGATCTGTGGCTTGCCAGGAGCAAGTCAAAATTGATGCTCATGGGTTACTGATTTTAAAGCTGCTTCTTCAAGAAAATTTCTTACTGTTTCATATTATTTACAAGTGATTGAACATTGGAAACAGGGCGTCCCCAGCTATGTAACTTTGAATCTTTGGGAATACTACAAATTACAGTTCCCACATTTACTGTTTTTCATGTTGCTCGTATAAAACAGTAGTTGCATATTCAGAGACCATTTGTACAATTTAAAGCCCACTAAAAGACTCTTCCTGGAAAAAAATATTTCCTTTCCCAAGAAAACTAAAGGTAACAATAAAAAATATTAGAACATATGTTCATACACTCCAAAACTAATAAATCTAAAATCTGTATACTCAAAAAATCATCAAAGATTCTTTGAAATTTATTTTCTTTTTTCACTAGACCTCAGTCATAGAAATCATATTTTGCTATGCTTCAGAATCACTGTTGGGTGATAAATACATGTAGAAATTCAATTTATATGCCACATTCTCTGCTAGTGTTAATCAAAATATTTCTATTGTAGTTAATGGAGCTATTTAGCAAACTCAAGTGTGGATTTGTTCCACACCATAGCTTGCAACCTTTGTTTCTGGGAAAATGTATGCAATACATTTTGTGTTTCTGTACATAATTACCCTCAGAGGAACTTCAGACTGTTTCTTCTCCCGTTGTCTGATGAAAGGTAAATGATGAGGCTTAGGATTTTAGTCTAGGCACAAGGAACAGCTTACGTTGAGTCAAGGAACACTTGCATGAGATAATTGACTTTGTTTATATCTGTCTGCAATTTATCCGCAACAACAACACTGAAAGGTGACATTTATCTTATGAGTTTCTCATTCATTTTTGTACTCCAATCTCATCATTCATGCAGCTCAAGTGCATGATGCATGTAGATGAATATTTATTATAGATGATGAAGTGTCCTTTTGACAGTCTAATATATTTCACTATAAAAGTAAACAGATTCTACATGAGGCTGTCTGATTTGACTGTTGGCATAGATAGTACCTCACTCTTATCTAGTGCTTTTCATCAGCAGATCTCAACGCTGTTTGCTGAAGAGGACAGAGCCATTATCCTCTCTTGGTAATTCCACATCCTTTCCTGGGTTGCGCGGTGCTTGAAGATCCTCTTATGGTGCCCAGAATACTTTTAGTCAAAATTAAGTTTTAAGTTACTGGAAACACTGTGGTCTTGTAGAGGCTGAAGAAGATCTTCTGATATTCTTAGGGAAAGATAAAAGTTTCAACTGACTTTGCATCTGGTTCTTGAATAAATAATGTAAACCCGATAGTTTAAATTAAATTTCTCTTCAGAACATTTGTGTAACCTGTTCTTTTGTTAGAGGACATGTTCATTGAAAGAATTTGACAAGCTTAATATTCATTTTAACTCCGCTTTCACCCAGGACTGGAAAGAAAGGCCAGGACTCTCAAATTCACAGTATATCCAGGGAAACAAGAGCTTACAGAATGACAAAATGTTGCAAGAAAAAAAGGAAAAAAAAAAGGATCTAGACTTCACCCTAAAGGAATAGAAAATAGAAATCTAGATTTAAACACGTGAGTGTGTGGCTAGATAGCTAAAAAGATTGCAAACAGATTTATATGTGATTTATTCTCCTTTGTCTTTGGTATTTACTGGGAACTACATCTTATCTGGGACATCTGCTCTGCGAATAATATACTGCAAAAATATAACCTTCCAATGGGAAGTCGGTACTCAGAAAGCCCAAGAATCAGCCCATCTATTTAGATGTCTCATATGAGGTACCTGGCTTTGAAACATGGTGCTATTCATGCTAAGCCTGTTTGTTTTCTGAAACAAATGAGTGCAGAAAGTGCCTGGTGAGTGACTACCTGTTTGCCACACCATCTGTCACGAAGAGCCTTTTCAGATATCTGGAAATGGGATGTATGGGCAAGGAGAGAAGAAAAGCAAAATGTTGGATGGGTCTCCTGGACTGCATATGTCCTTGCTTGCCAGTGTGGCTGCTGAGAAGGCCATGGAGCTGAGGCCTACCATCATGGAGTGAGCTCCAAAAGGTGGAGGATTTCCACGGCAGGAGAGAACTGGCTCTGGGAAATCGTATCGTAGTACTGCCGTGTTTGTTGATGAAAAAGAACTGCATTCTGAGACATTGAAAGTGTTACAGCTCTTAGACAGAAAATGATCAATGAAGTCTTTGTCTACACCTCATTTAAAATCTGAACTGTTGCTCTCAGTGTATGTCAGGAGACACACTGCAAGTCTAAAAGAAAAGCTGGTTTTAGACGTGGCCTGGATGGTTTCTCTTGCATTGCAAAACACCTTAGTTAACTCTAGTAACCTTAATGGCATGGCTACCACAAATTAGGGATCACTGAGGCTTAGAGAAAAAGAGAAATTACAACTAATGAAAATTGGAACTGGATCAAATAATTTGTGTATGAAATACTGCACTACATCTTTAAGTGTATCCCTTTAAACCTCGGTGAATTTTCAGTAGATACACTACTGCCCAGTGCCCAGGAACTGCAACACGATCAGATGCTGCTATCCCCTGTTCCCCCTTGCCCAGAGGACAGAGTTAACCTTTCAGTTTGTCCATGTCTGAGCACTAATAAAAACATTTGGGAAGTTAATATGTTTGAATGAATTTTATTCAGTGAGTACTGAGGAGCCTGCATTAGCAGTGTGCATGAATGTTATGATGGACATTAACCTCTCTTGAGCTCCAGAACTGACATAGTTGCTCTTCCTAAGTCAGCATCTTTTCAGGCTTAAAAATCCCAGTTCCCTCCTCTGCTCTCTTTTTTCTTGCATTGCTGTTTAGAGTGGCATACAAAATGATGCCCTTTTGGCCTAATTATATCTAGTACGAAATCAAATTCCAATACCTCCATCATTCATGGCCAATTTAGCTTCAAAAATGACTCTAAACCAACACAATGAAATGAAAAGCACTACTAATTTAAGTGATTGCATTAGGCAGATTACAGCCTTTAGGTGCTAACTTACTAATTTATTTATTCTTACAGTGGACGGCTCTTTTATAGTGGTTGCTGGAAGATCCACATCTAAGGGTAGCTGACACACAAACATTTAATTATGTAGTAAATGCTGCGTAACATATTTCTGAGCATGCTTTTTTTTCCCCTTATCATTTCTGTCCTACTCATAGTCAAGTCACTTGATTCTGTGAAGAAAAGAATTATCTCTGGAATTTCAATTTGGGTTATCTCTACTGTTGGTAATGCTCTGTTTAAAGTGTCAGCTCTCTGGGGACAGATTTTCTCTCTCTACCGTACCAAGCACAGTGAGGTCCTTGACCTGGAAAGGGCGATCTTTGGGAAACTATTCCAATACAAATAAGTAGTAGTAATAACATAATGACATCCCAGAGCTCAGAATGTGCTGCATAGTCCTATTTTACCAACAAGGGCCCCCAACAGAGGGATCTGGGCAGGCTTGTGCACTGATGCAAGTAGCACTCTGGCTTGTCTCATCATAAGCAGTGTGTTCAGAGAGAGAAGCTGTCTCCTGCGTGTGATGTTTTTTCTCACATGAACAATTTTCTGAAAAGGTAGGAATGGATGGATGAACCTCCTTTTCTGTTTGGCTTTCCTGTACTTTCTTTTAAATTCCAACTCCTGTCAACTGAAAAGATGAAACTTATTTGCAGTTGTATATATTTTTCTTCTAAATTCCTTTATCCTTCTGGCAGTTTTGACACCACGAACAGTTGTACCCAACAGAACTTGTGTTCATACCCCTTATTTAACTGTTTCCCCAAATACGCAAATTTACCTCCTGTTCTCCTGCAGGTGAGAATAGGAATTTCATAGGCTGAGGTCTTAACCAATACTGTTAAGAAAACTTTTCTTAATGACAGCAATTAAACTAAATCCAGCAGAGGTACAAACAGTGCTCTCTGCTGTGCACTGAAATATCATGCAATGACTATGACTGCCATATTCTTATATTTCCCATTATTTCCAGAATTTTGCCTTATTCTTTTATATGATGTTGTGTTATGCTACCAAGTTGCATTTCAAATATTTTCTTTTTTCATACATTGGTATCTATAAAACTCATGGTCTAGAAATGAAGATAAAAAAGCCAGAGATGAAAATAGCAATAGTTGCACTGACCATTGCATTTCTAATCTGCATGACATGTCTGGAAAAATATGCTGCATTTTTCAGGAGAAAGAACTGGAAAAGACATCAGAGAAGCTGCTTTCTGACTTACAGTTGTAACGCATATCCCCTAACCTCTTAAGTCAGTGTCTAATTTCTGAGCACAGTAACATCTGAAATCAAAATGATGTTTGATCACACTTGCTGAGGAACACTACAGTAGCAAGATGGACAGTTCCCAAACATGTCAGAGGTAAAAAGGCCAGAAGGACTGTGGCTTCAACACTAAGCTGTGATGTGGGCAAAAATGTGGCAGCTTAAACCATGGTTCCCATTCTGTTTTTGAACACATATACATACAATCCTCTGCAGGTGTATATAATGGAATGAGGTATTTCGAGGGCTTCAGGCACATGTGTTGTCTGATACCTTTTGTTTCACTGCTGCAGCACAAATTATCTTTGCATCTCTCCTCCCTTGTGACAGATATGGGAAATTGCACAAAAAAAGTTTTTGTCTTCTCTTTCTGTTCCCAGAAAGCAATGAAAGGTAAGTGTGGATAAATCAATCTTTTGTACAAAAGTTGAGCTCCATCTGCTCCTGCATTCAGCTAGCAGAAGAGAAAATTCCATCAACACCAATAATCCTTTGTTTACATTTTCAGAGAGCTTGTATAAGGAATAAGCACTGCTCACTGTAAGCGTTAAACACAGT
This sequence comes from Pavo muticus, assembly GCA_016647715.1. NCBI lineage: Eukaryota > Metazoa > Chordata > Aves > Galliformes > Phasianidae > Pavo > Pavo muticus. Next base: position 1,293,384 of record JACDJE010000066.1, on the reverse strand, counting down.
TTTAATGGGCTTGTCTTGAAGGTGTCAAGTGGCAGGGCCTCCAAAAGAGGAAATAAAGGGAAGCATGTGTACTGGCTGGCTAGCTTCTGCAAAAGCATGGAGACAATGAGGGTACTAGAAAATACTTTGTTGTGGGACTCAGGAGATGCAGTCTTCTATTGATGCTGTTGATAGAGCAGAAGGAAGGGGTGCCATCCAAAGGGACTTTGATAAACTCAAACAGTGGGCCCATGTGAACCTAATGGGGTTCAACAAAGCAAACTGCAATGTTCTGCACTTGGGTCAAGGTAATCCAAGATATGTATAAAGACTGGGAGAACTCCTTGAGAGTAGCCCTGCTGAGAAGGACTTAAGGGTCATGGTAGATGAAAAACTTAGCACAAGAGATAGAAGAAAGACTGGAGTTGTTAGCCAGAATCACTGGGAATAAAATCATAGAATCATAGAATCATAGAATGTCTTGGGTTGGCGGGGTTTTCAAGGATCATCAGGTTCCAAACCCCTGCTGTAGATTGGGTTACCAACTGCTAGATCACGTACTATATCAGACTGCCCTGGGCCCCATCCTACCTGGTCTTGAACATCTCCAGGGATGGGGCATCCACAGCCTCTCTTGGCAACATGTTTTAGCATCTCACCACCCTGCAGTGAAAAATTTCTCCCTGACATCTAATCTAAATCTTCTCTCCTTTAGTTTAAAACCATTCCCCCTTGTGCTATCACTGTCTACCCACGTAAAAAGTTGATTTCCCTCCTGTTTATAGTCTTCTTTTAAATAATGGAAGGCCACAGTGAGGTCTTCTTGCACCCTTCTCTTCTCCAAACTGAACAAGCCCAGCTCCCTTAGCCTTTCTTCATAGGAGAGGTGTTCCAGCCCACGAATCATCTTCATGGCCCTCCTCTGGACCCCTTCCAAAAGCTCAACACCTTTCCTCTGCTGTAGGCCCCAGACCTGGACGCACGATGGGGCCTCAGGAGGGCAAAGTAGAGAGGGACAATCACCTCCCTCACCTTGCTGGCCACCCATCTTCTGATGCAGCTCAGGATGCCATTGGCCTTCCAGGCTGCAAGCACACATTGCTGGCTTGTGCTAGGTTTTTCATCTACCATGACCCTTAAGAAGTCCTTCTCAGCAGGGCTACTCTCAAGGAGTTTTCCCGGTCTTTATACATATCTTGGATTACCTTGACCCAAGTGCAAAACACTGCACTTTGCTTTGTTCACAAGGGCCCACTGTTTGAGTTTATCAAAGTCCCTTTGGATGGCATCCCTTCCTTCTGCTCTATCAACAGCATCAATAGAAGACTGCATCTCCGGAGTCACAGTCCCACAACAAAGTATTTTCTAGTACCCTCATTGTCTCCATGCTTTTGCAGAAGCTAGCCAGCCAGTACACATGCTTCCCTTTATTTCCTCTTTTGGAGGCCCTCAGTTTTCTGAGGGACAAACTGCTGTCTGTCCTATATACACACAGTTCTAAGCAGAGAGATCATAGAATTACAGAATCAAAGGATCACAGAATCACAGAATCATAGATTCATAGAACGTCGTAGGTTGGAAGGGTCCCTAAAGTTCATCTACTTCCAAACCCTGTGCCATGATCAGGGTTGCCATCAACCAGATCAGTCTGCCCAGGACCCCATCCAACCCTTTATGGAGGCCTGGAGGCCTTTTATGCCTCCAGTGAAGGGTCATCCACAAAATCTCTGGGCAGCCTGTGCCAGTGCCTCACCACCTCTGAGCAAAAAAAAAATCTTCCTAACATCTAACCTAAATTTCCCCTCGTTCAGTTTAAATGCATTGCCCCTTGTCCTATCACTATCAGATTGCATAAAAAGTTGATCCCCCTCCTGCTTATACACTCCCTTCAAGTACTGAAAGGACACAACTAGGTCTCCCCAGAGTCTTCTCTTCTCTAAGCCGAACAAGCCTAACTCCCTCAACCTTTCTTCATAGTAAAGGTGCTCCAGCCTTCTCATCATCTTTATGGCCTTCATCCGGACCTGCTCCAACAGCTTGACATCTTTCTTGTGCTGGAGGCTTAGAGATCCCAGAGCATGGCAGGGTGGTACCACCTGGTACTACCAGGTACGTAGTACCAGGTAATGAGGACCTGAACGGTAGAAGCGTTGAAGCAGGTACTGAACAGAATTTGGTAATTTTTAGTCTGGAAATTTCGGAGTTAAAAATGTCCAGGCTGCAGAAGTACTCTGTAAAAGTGTCTTCATACGTTCACCTTGTTCTTCCCTCTTTCCTTCTGCCTGTTTTCAGCCATTGCCTAGGATCCTAGGAACAGGATCCAGGACCAGATTTTTTTTTCTGACATAGTAGTTCTGCTTTTATATGTCTTGTTATGTTACCTCTTTCAATTTTCAGAATGTACTGGAGAGGAAGAGGTACTCTGAAATCCAGTCACTCTTTATAGGTTACAGAATGAGACCCAGGGGAGGGTCAGAGGTTTAGCAAGTAGAGATTGTCTTAACATAGACAATGAAGTCAGCAATATTCCTTACAAGATTGACTTATTAGCTGCATAAGCCTTATTATCTTTCAACTAAATGGCTTTATATCTAATTTACTATCTGATAAAGGGATAGCCTGAAAAGTAATCCTCTTTCCTAGTTATTCAGTATGCCGCTTATGATTCCTTGCTTTTATTTATTCTATAGTTTGTCATTTGGGTTCTTTGTTTGCTATAGACACACATGGAATTATTGTGCTTTTGTTCTGGCTTTGCTGTAGGTTTTTGTTTTTGTTTTTGTTTTTAAGGATAACTGATGATATATTCTTCATTAATGGGCTGACTGAGAAGAACAGCAATTAGGAAACACTTGCACTGAAAGAAAGGAGCTTCATGGAAACAAGCCCTATACTGAGGCAGTGTGGCGGGAGCATGATAGTGTAATTGAAATTTTTAGGTGCGAGGAGAGGTTGTCTTCTGATGTTACAGACCTCCTGCTGAGGTCAGTGCAGGCTATCTGTGTTCTCTTTGAAAAGATGGACCAAGCTGTGTTCTCAAGTCCAGACTTGCCTTGAGTCTGAGCTGTTCAGAGACAAATCTGCAGTGACCTGGGCGTCTTTGGAAAACTATGGGTCACAGCAGTGGAGGGCAGAGGGTGAGGCTGGGGAAGATAAGTACAGACATACAGTACAGACCCTGGGAGTCCATCTGTGCCAGTGCCAGGCCAGCTGAGTTACCAACCACATACTGCAGTGCCATTCTGTGATATAATGCAGCTGGTGTCAAGCAGGGGAGTGGGATGAGTTTCAAACTCAAACTGCACAAGCACGCAGCCAAGCATTTTGGGTTTTGTAGGTAACTGATTATTGATGCTCTTTTTAGATGGCAACATTACTGGAAAGTGTATGTCAAGGAGCACATTATGCATTAGATTGGTGGCTAGTCCACACTCTCTTGACTGAGTTTCCTGTCTGAAAAGATCAGAGCTCCTCACGCCCAATGTTTTATCCACCTGGGGCACTCACAGACAAGTGTGCTAATGTATAGCCAGAGTCTCCTGTCCAGCTTTCCACTACCCAACACCTCTACACTCTTCTACTTCATTAAGAAGCAGAAGAAAATGAGAGATCACGTCCCACCATTTTTTCCTCAAAGGACAGGTATCTTGGCTTAAAGAAGCTCTCATCACACATGAAAGCTGGTGTATTTTCCAGTGATTTTTTTTCTCTAGAAGGAGCAAAATTGATCAAAAAGAAGGAGAAGACAGCTAGAGGTTTGTTACTTATTGCATTGCCAAGACAGGGTTCCTAAGAACTCATTTTGGAGACTAAACTTCCTGGAAAAGGGAGTGTCCTTACATATATATAAATGAATGGTATGTGGAGGCACTTATATGACTTCAGTTCTTGTATAATATGTCTTTTGAATTACTGTCTTTGTGATCTTAATATCTGTAGGACCTGTATTATTTTATTTCCTTATGAAAAGGGAACATAAAGAGAAATAAAGGTGCTAATATCTACTGACCTAATTTAGCTGGAGCCATGCTCTTTCTTCAGAAGCACAATGGCTATGTCAGTGAGGAATTCCCAGGCCTAGTGATTTGTCACCTCTATATTTAGATTCCTAGTCATACCCGTGTATATTGCACATTACCTGTCCCACCCCAGCTCTCACAGCAGTCTGGGTAGAATTAACCTCTATTTGGCTCAAGTCTGTTACCCTTGGACTAAAGGAAAAGCCAGAAAACACTGAACCTCCTGTCAGTTAGGATTGTTCTGGATTCACTTTTTTGACAGTGGCAGGTTGGACACACCTCTATTACTTTCTCTCTTCACCTATAGAAAAGAATCAAAGAAGGAATCATAGAATCATAGAATGGCTTGAATTGGAAGAGTGGAAGGGACCTTAAAGATCATCAAACTCCAACCCCTGCTATGGGCAGGGCTGCCACTCACCAGCTCAGGCTGCCCAGGGCCCCATCCAGCCTGGCTTTGAATGCCTCCAGGGATGGGGCATCCACAGCTTCTTTGGGCAGCCTGTGCCAGTGCCTCACCGCTCTCCGAGTAAAGAATTTCTTCCTAACATCTAGCCTATATCTCCCTTCTTTAAATTTAAAGCCATACTCCCTTGTTCTATCACTATCTGCTCATGTAAAAAGTAGGTCTTCATGCTTGTAAGCTCCCTTCAACCTGGAAAGTTGCAGTGAGGTCTTCCTGAAGTCTTTGTTTCTCCAAGCTGAACAAGCACATCTCCCTCATTCTGTCTTCACAGGAGAGGTGCTCCAGCCCTCTCTGTGGCCCTCCTCTGGACCCGGTTCAACAGCTCCACATCTTTCATGTGCTGGGGGCCCCAGGCCTGGATGCAGTACTCCAGATGGGGCCTCATGAAGGCAGAGCAGAGGGGGACAATCAGCTCCCTCTCCCTGCTGGCCACTTGTCTTCTGATGCAGCCCAGGATACTGTTGGCCTTCCAGGCTGCACATGCACACTGCTAGCTCATGTCCAGCTTTTTGTGCATCAGGACTCCCAAGTCCTTCTCTGTAGGGCTGGTCTCAGTGTGTTTCTCTCTAGTCTGTACTGGTGTACCTTGCACTTGGCCTTGCCAAATATCATTAGATTTACATGGATCCATTTTTAAAACCTGTCCAGGTCCCTCTGGATGGCATCCCTTCCTTCTGTCATATCAACTGCACCATACAGCTTGGTGTCATCAGCAGGCTTGCTGAGGGTGCACTTGATCTCATTGTCAGTGTAATTGGACATGATGTTGAAGAGCACTGGTCCCAAGACGGACCCCTGGGAGACACTACTTGTGACCAGCCTCCACCTAGACATAGGTCCATTGACAATAACCCGCTGGCTGCGACCATCCAACCAATTCTTTATTTACTAAACAATCCTCCCTTTAAATCCATATCTCTCCAGTTTAGAGATAAGGATGGGGTAGCATGTCAAAGGCCTTGCACAAGTCCAGGTAGATGACATCAGTTGTCCTTCCTTTGTTCAATGATGCCATCAGTCCATAGTAGAAGGTCACCAAATTGGTTAGGCACGATCTGCCCTTTGTGAAGTCATGCTGGCTGTCTTTGATCCCCTCCTCATCTTGCAGTGTGCCTCAACATAGTTTTCAGGAGGATCTGCTCCATGATCTTCCCAGGTACAGATATGACTCTCACTGGCACGTAGTTCCCCAGGTCTTCCTTCCTCCCTTTCTTAAAAATTGGAGTGATGTTTCCTTTTTTCCAGCCACCAAGAACTTCGCCTGACAACTATGACTCTTCAGATATGATGAAGAGTGGCTTGGCAACCATATCAGTCAGTTCCTTCAGGACATCATCTAGCCTTCTTCCAGTGGAAAAAAAAATAGCCAGTTTTTGACATTCCTGATTAGGATTTAGGAGTAAACTAGATGCTAAGTTTTGTTCTTGTTGGTATTGTGCAAGAGTACTACAGAGCCCTCAAGCAGAACGTTAACTGACTATACAGCCTTAAGCTGAAAGGTGTTTGCACAATGAGGCAGTAATTTTGAAGACTGTGCGCTTGAACTTCAGAATTTCTTTATGGATGGGTCACAAACTTTTCATGTTCTTTTTCCCAGTACTGCAAGCCAAATGGACGCAAGCCAGATTCTGTCTAGAAACTGTACATCATAGTATTAGACTGGCCTAGTAACTCCTGTTAACTTGGGCTCAAGGCCACGTTAATGCAACTCAACTAAAACTTTTTCCTGTCTGTTTGTAAGGAACATGTATAGAGCAAAAGTGAGATGGTGAGCATCCACCCTGAGAGCCTGTCTTCATCACATTCTTCTAAGGATTTTACCATGCACTGGCTTCTCTTGCACTTTCAGTAACCTGAATTCAAGGGTTCTGGCAGCAGGACTGTACTTTCACATAAACACATAAACAGAATGATCCTATCTTGTATGTATCTCTGACTCTAGGCTATCTAGAAAATACAGAAGTTTTAGAGTATCTGCAGATACAAGTTGCATCAATTATTTCCCAGGCTTTCACAACTCCATCTTCTCCAGAATCAGTCTTCCTTTTAGGGGATTCTTCTGGTGTTCCATCGGTACTTCATCCAAAGAAGAAATCATAGTGATTTTCTTTCCTCCTCCTCTCATTCAGTATCGGAGACCCTGAGTCTGCTGGTAGAAAACATCTTTGAATTTTGGCTTATATTCTAGTTAGAAATAGAAGTATCTGTTTATACCAGGTAGTGATTTGACTGGATGTCTCCTTACCACACCCAAAAGAAATGAAATGAGTAGTTATAAATATTCTCTTTAATCATGGAAAAGAGTTGAATACAAATGTATGCAGACTCCCTTAAATACATGGCCAGATTCTCCTTTCATCATCAACAGATTTGCTTTGTGTCTCTCTATTAAGTTCCTTTAAGTTGCACCACTGGTTTACGGTAGAGTTACAGAGAGATCTTGCTCTCACGCAGCTGAGGAAATGCCTCCCTTTTCCTCATTCTTTGCATCTTCTGTTATTTCTTATATGAGTTGCTACCATAAATATTTAGATGGAAATGGCTAATAGGAAAATTGTATGGTTTCTAAGTTCATTGAGCCATTAAATAGGTTCTAATAATCTCAATGAAAATTTGTAATATTTAATAATGAGAAGCAGATATATAGGTTACTTGATTGCTACCAGACTCTTTCACTAAATATTATCAGTGGCTCATATACTGCACATTCCCCAAACACCATCAAAGAAGAGCCTCTGGGAATGGAGGAGGGAACCAACCAAATGATGTATAAACAAAATGCTGTTCAAGAGAATTTAATTTTTTTTTTTTTTTTTTTTTTTAATGCTGTTCACCACATGCTTTTTATCATTGCTGTGGAAGGTTTAGTGGTTTTCCAATAAGGAATTAAAGACTTAATCAGAATATGCTTTTATAAGAGTTTACCCTTGTATGGCATGTAACAACATCATGGACTTAGTGGCCTTTTCTAGGGCTGACACTCTCAAAAATTGAGAATTTGGGATGTATAGAGTAAATTTCTCCAAGGCAAAGCACCTTCCCTCTAAGGGACCGGGGGAGATGTTATTTTACTAAAACTACATGAGTGTACAGAGTCAGATGGGAAACTGATTATCAATGTCTTTCTCTAGAGTGCTTCTCTTCCTCTACTGTATAGGTAATTTAGGAATTACTTAACTAGATGGTTGAAAATTAGGTAAATTTAACGACTTTATGTACTCTATTTACTCTATGCACTGCAAACAGATATATGGTGGACTAGGTGAAGCTAGACAGAGGGCTGAGATATGTTTCTGCAAAATATTCTTTGAATAATGTGGTATGGATATGTTTCATGTCTTGTTTTGTGGGATAAGGGCAAAACTCACCAAAATGTTGTTGTTGTGGCCAGTCTGCTAACATCCCTGCTGGATATTGGATCTTGTGACCTCTGAAAGGTGGCAGCAAAATGCCTCTGACTGAAGAGAGCCTCATGTATGTTCTTTAGAGGTCCCCATCTGCAAGGTAGGACCATGTCTGTCCACTTTTACAGCCATTTACGATATTTGATGAGATAGATCTGAGCTTCAGGTGGTACAGCTGCAGGAAGCAATAAACTAATTATATATTCTCCTACCTTGTGTTAACTAGATAAGAGGTGCTCATGTGAGCTGTGTTGTGTGGCTTTTGAGTTTATACTGGAGGAAGTGGGGGTGGGGAGGAAAGGAGAGATATTTTATCTGCACTACACCTTCCTTGCCCTTATCTCCTTGTGAAAATGATAGATGGAGTTACTAGGCCTCTACTCCCTGCTGAGTGAACAGAAAAAAGAATGAGAGCTGTTTCCAAAACATTTGCAGTAGAGTTGCATAACCTTTCTGTGTTTCATAGGCATCTTGCAGGCTCCACCTGGCCTACTATTTGTGCAGCTGTAGTCCTTTTTGGAGCTCTGAGCACAGCCACCTTGATTTTCTTGAACTTAGCAGGTGGCACGTGCCATTAAGCAATGTTATTCCTATGTTGTTGTGCTTTCTGAGTATGGATGCACAAACCTTGTGTAGGGTGTGACAGTTACCCCTCTGAAGACAATAATTCTGGGGGTTTGTGCATCATATTAGCATTAAATAGCTGAAGAGCTAGGTCAGCTGTCCTTCAGACCACTGTTTAATTATCTCTTGTGTTTTCTCTATCTGATGCATCTGTCCTCTATGAGACTTACATTACATTAGCTTTATTGTGGGAACAATATAGCCTTACTTTGTTCAAGAGGTCTCAGAAAACCTGAAGATGTTACCTTGATAATAACAAAGCCTGCATTTCATAGCATGTGAAATGCAGGCACCTTGTGCATAGTCTGGAAGGATGAACATTGTCAGTAAGGTCTGTGATGGATACTCAAGCCCTTGATCACCTTCAACAAACAAACTAATGAAAATAATACTAAAAAAAAACAAAAAAACCAACAACAAAAACCAACAAAAAAAGCACAAGCAACCACACACACACAAAAAAACATCCCAAACCAAGCATAGTCTCGTTTTATTTATAATGATTTAACTAACTCTGGTGATGCTAGTAAAAATATACTGGTAGAAAGACCAAGCAGAATTGGACCAAGTAACTAGTATGACACATTATTTTTTAAACAGCTTGGGGTTCTTTATAAATGGCCTATATCTGCACAGAGTTTATGTGATATTTAGGCCCTTATTCCTGCCAAGGAATCTGATATGTGCAGGAAGTCCTTCACGCTTGCATGGAATTCCATTAACAGTGAGGGCCCATCCAGGCAACAGGAGCCACATGCATCCAATTAAAGGGTGGTGGTGCACGCGCACACACACACATACACACATATATATGCCATGCATTACTCACCAAAATACATTGTTCCCAAGGACAATGGAAGGAAGCTGTTACACCTTGCATTGCGGCACTTCGAGATAGCTCAGTCTTTTATCCTGCCGATGGCTCTGGGTAAGCGGGGGGGCAGAGGACATTTATGTGCCTGGTGTTTTGCCAGAGACGTTGAATCACAAACTTGATTCTTTCTAAAAGTGCTCAGGATCTTTAAAGATCTTGGGACTTGCCCTGATTACCTTTTATTGGTAAAGCTCTCATCTCCATTAGGATGGTGCTTGCTTTTCAGAGCATACTATGAAATAGTTGAAAGGTTCCTTCCATTTTTTTTTTTCTTCTTTAACATCCATGTGGCTGGAAATCCAAGCAAGACTTTCTATTCCCCAGTCACGTGCAAACAGCTGCTCTGTGACTGAGCTTGTCAGTGGCTGTATTGTCTTATTTCTTTCAGGATAAGATATCTATCTTCAGCAACAGCTTTCAAGAGCCCAATCAAAGGAAAGAAACAGCAGAAAACCTTTATCTACAACACCAAAATTCTGCATGCTAATTAATTGATAGGCAGATGAGGTGGGGACAGTCCTCTGTGCCCCCTTTAAACCAATTGGTGGTGGAGATGTAAAATTTTTCTGCATCACAGTAACAAGTGGAAAAATTTAGCTGAAAGAGAAGTGTATTTTCTGTGCCAAATTGCAAACGTGGAAGGCTCATAAAGGTCTGACTCATTTGAGAAGCCTCTGCCATTCATGTGGCAGTTCAGCAAGGCTGGGCTTTCAGTAGTAAGTGCAATTATTCGCAGCATGTGTCTACCCATGCATGTCTCTGTCGTCCGTCATCTGGGCTGCCAAGATCTTTTCCTTGTTCTCTAGCTATAATAATAGCCTCATTGCATAGCTTTAGCTGGAACCTTGCTCACGACTGTTAGGCAGGGCACTACTTGAAATTAGATACAGTGCTCTGACTTTCAGAGAGTGGGTGCTGAGCCTGCAATTACGAATTCAAGTGTACAAAACCACAGATGCAGCATGGTTACGTTGGTTTTTAGAGATGCTCTTGCAGCAATGTGGCCAGGAGTGACGGTTGATGTGTGAGCTAAGTAAACTCGTACCTCTACCTCTTCATTTGTGGTCTTAGGCTGTGATCAGACATGTTACTCCAGATAGAACTGAACCAAGGTATGAGGTTATTGTCCTCATCTGCTTGTGATCATCCTCCCTTACTTTGGGTATTCCCATCCCCTTACCTCCTGAAATAGCTAATTATATAGGTCCTTACCATGTTGAGTTTTTCCTCCCCAAAAATATGAGTTCAAACAATTTAAATAGCCTTATTTATTTATTTGTTTGTTTGTTTACTTTGTGAACTGGGTGTCTTTGGAAGAGGAGAGTTAAGTCTGGGCTACACCAGTGGCTTAGTGAGATGGACTGCATCAATTTACTGTCACTAAATGGAGACAGTATTGCTTCTACTACTCATATGGCCAGTCACTCCTTTTGTTTCTCTTGTACTAGCTTTGGTGCTTGTCATATCCATCCATGAAACTTTTACTAAGTGAATGAACTGCATCTGCTCTCCAGAAGGGTTAGGTGAACACCAGAAATTATGGAGGAAAGGACTGAGCTGTTCAATTGGGTCAGAGGGAATGAAAAAGGACCACAACCATGCTGCTTTCATCATGACTGTGCTCCACTATATGATCAATCAGAGCATGATTATATGACTATGAAGTGATGCTGGGAGCTGTAGAGATACATTCTTTTCTGATCATACTGCTACACCTGCAGGTTTGGCAGCTTCAGAGATTGGGAAGAGACTGTTGATGAGCTGATGACCCTTCTATTAAGAATACTGGGTACACAATTCTTTGTTAGAAAAGTTCAGAGAAATTGAGGTCTCTAAGACAGCCTTTTGAGAAATTAGTCAGGAGTTTGTGGCTTCACTAGGCTTCAGCTGGAAGCACCATCTGCATTTTGAAGCATATGATGGACTTGCTTGGTGAAAGCTGTGGAGTGCACTTGGTTGGAGGAGATGTTTCAGCAGAGCCTGTGTCCTTGAGGGTATGGTAGTATCACAGTGGGATGAGGAAGCACAATTACTTCTGATCCCTGCCTGGGTCTCCTCTCCCATCTGAGGTAGAAAAGTTGGGAAGAGAGCTAATCCAGAAAATTACAGGCATGAACTGTACCACAAATGTTGACGAGCTTGGAAGGAAGGGACAGTGACCATGGGATTTAATCACAGCAGTTGGAGTTTGCCTTTCAATGCCCTGCATCTCTGGGCTCCCCAGGCTTCTGTAGGAGAGCATAGAGGTGTGCAACACACCTCTTACGGCAGATGTGCACCCATGTGCCTGTCCTTAAGGAGAAGATAAAGACGAATGTGGGTAAATGATAGGACTAGACTCTCATCTCCGTCCATTTGAAACTCAGGCAAGTCTTTGTAAACTAGCCTGCTTCCTGTTATATAGATAAATGCCAGTTCAACAGCTATAAACAGGATGATTTCCCCATCTCCCTTGTGCTTAAGATGGTCCATTTTTTACAAGTGATTAGACCACTAACTCACTCACCAGCTCCAAACAGGACTAGGCTGGAACTAGATACTGTGGGAAAGATTTGTTGAGTGGAGTTTTAACTTGAGCTGTTCCTCAGGGCAAGATCCATAAGCCTCTTGGTTGTAGCCAGTGACCTGCTCAAGTAAGGAGCAGGAGCTTCATTGATTAATGTGTTGTGCAATTTCACCCACTTCTTCCATCAGACATTCAGTCATCCCCCCTGGAGTTGCACTCTTTGTAGGAGCTGAGTGCTACAGTAGCTATGAAACATGATGAGTTTTAGAGCTTATCCCTAATTGAAATAGACACCTCAGATTATACATTGGAAGTTCCTGTTTTATTAGAAGCCATTCTCTCCCACTGGATTGTCTCTGGAGAGATTACAACACGGATTTGCATTTTCCCCCAAAATACTAAGGGCCTTCTGGTGGAGAGACTGGGGTTGGAGAAGTGAGAATGCTGAGAAACTTGATATCCTAAATGCCCCATCTTCCCCATGACGAGGGTGTGTTGGGGCCTGAGGATTTCTGCAGAGGACGTTGGAGATAAAGCAATCCTGTTTTGCAGCCCAAACAGTGTGGAGCTGTGTATTCCTATGGGATCACTTCAGCCCTGTTATGAAGGAACTAGGGTATAGTGCTGATCCCTGTCCAAGATCATAGACTCCTTGCCAGGTTGGTGGAGAAGGAGCTTATCCCTATCAACCCCACCACAGAGACAAAACTGCCAGTGCAGATCCCATGACAATAACCTCAAATATTACAGCCCAGAGAAGGATGGGCTGATTGAAACTCATGTAGCCATTCTTTGTTTACTGGGTTTGTTCAGGACAGGAGGTGGTAAAACCTCAGAAACAGAATAGCTCATATCCAAAATTTTCTGCTTCCTTAGTTTTCCAGCTTTTCTCTCATTTTCAGACTGTTTCTGGGCAAGATATTCCAAAAAGATCCTGACACACCTCTCACAGCTGCTCTGTTCTTGCCCTCTCTCCCTCTGTGGTGGACCTGTGCACATAGCCTCTGGCACATGCCCCCAAGGATGCAAGGCAAGATCTGTGTCTACTGGTGTCAGGGTTTATTTTGCACCAACTTTGTACTTAAAATGTGCCAAGGATATGCACAAAAAGGATATGCAAAAAGCTCCTTGCTTTTTGTAGAAAAGTCTAGCTTTTTTCATGGATTAGTGGGAGCTATGTGTAGGAAAGTAGATGGGAGGCTGCTCTAATTTCATACTTGGCTTTCACCATCTTTCTAGAGACCCAAGATATTGACTACAGGAGTTTTACGAGGGCTTGATGTTCTATACAGATGTCACCTGCTCTACAGGATAGAGAGTATGACTAGGCAATCCAGGGCCTCTCAGCTTCTAATCTGAATTTTCCAGTGTTCCACTTGTGTTTTTGGCCTCAGTTTCAGTATGCCCATCTGTGAAGTGGGTCTAGGAAGGCTACAAGTGGGTGCCACCAGTTGGGCTGGTTGGTTCCTACTTCTGTAACTCATCTCGTAGGAGACCTTGCAAGAGCCCTTCAAGCAAAAGATGAGGTTGTCTCCATTTCTTTAGGCAAAGATGCTCACTGACTCCCTGCAGCAGAGGTGGGAAGGTAGCTTCCGGCTGGGATGATCTGCAGCTGGCAATACGCTTTTCCAAAATAAATGTGTCTCCATGGCATATAATTCTGATGTTTCTTTGCAGTGATGTAGACTTGGTGCGATGCTTGCAAATTAATTTCAATTATCTGACTAAAAAGTACTGGGGAAGCATTAGATAACAAACGCTACACAGCCTCCATGTCTTCTCTGAGTGGGTGAAAATGAGACCCTTGAGTTTCCTCATGCTGTGATCAGTGTCATTCAGAGAAGTTTAACAAGCTACACAGTTATGGAAAAAGGCCAGGCTGGACGGGGCTTTGAGCAGCCTGGTCTAATGGGAGGTGTCCCTGCCTATAGCAGAGAGCTTGGAACTAGATGATCTTAAAGAATCATTCCAACCCAAACCATTCTGATTCTATGGAAAAAAAAAAAAAAGGGGGAAAAAAGAGGGTCCTCGACTTCCTGTGAAAGCAGAGCTGAAACAGCTCCCTGTATCTAGATACTCAGGGCTGGAAAAGAAAATGGCATCACCCATAATTTGTGGTTCACAGTGTAGCCACAGAAGCTTTGCCACTTGCAAATACGATCCTTAGTGGGTTATTAACCTGAATCTCAAGAGGCTCACGTTAACATATCCATCTTCCTGTTAATTAATTAGCTGAAATATGCATGCCTCCCTCTGATGCAAGCCTGCAGAAGGTAACATGAATTTTTATTATGTTTAATCCCATGTGAAATACAACAGACACACACTATGTAAATACTGATGAGCAGCTTAGAAACCTCCATGATCCAACAGGATCTGATCACAAGAGCTGGTGTCTGGCAATCTGCAAAAATATTTCGACATAGAGTTGCTGTGGAATTAAAAATGAAGTGGTAGTTTTTAAAATGTTTTGACACAGAGCTGCTTTGGCATTAAAAATGAAGTTTGGGTTGTTTTTTTATTTCATCGTAGGCTTGTTTTTAACAGGAATGGAAGCATTTTTGATACAAACGCTAACCAGGCAGTCATTCTACAGAGACACTATCTATATACTTTTTAAACTTTCTTTGTGAAAGAGATATAAATTAATTGTACACAGGAGTCTGCCGCATACAAAGCTGCTATAAAGCTGTGGCGATGAATAGCTGACTTCGAATGTCCTGCTACACACCTTTCCCAAACAGTTGATATGCAGCAGGTGAATGTGAAAAGCTTATCAGTCCAACCCGATGTTATTTCCTGTTATAACTTTGCACAACAAAGGAAGTTTCTGTCCTTGTTGAACTTTGGTGTTGAGATATGTATTGAGGTTTCTCTGGAGAAACCACTTTAATCCTTGGGAAGCCGAAATCACAGAGATGGGGACAGGAATATTGCTGCTACTAACTGCAATTTTATCAACACCCTGCTGTATCAAAGAGTTCAGGTGTGACATGGGAGGGAGCTGCGGGTGATGGAGGGATGCTTGCCCCAACTTCTACTTCACCAGAATAAAAAGAAAGCTCAGGCCACCTTTCCAGCGCTACATTTCAGTATGCCAGTACTATAAAACAGAAAACAAAAAGGAAGAATTGCATTTATATTTAAACTTGATTATAGCCACTTTTAGAATATTCTGGAGAAGAGGAGGCTCGGGGAAGACCTTACCACTCTCTATAACCACCTGAAGGGAGGTTGTAGTGAGCTGGGGTCGGCCTCTTCTCTCGTGTAACTAGTGACAGGACTACAGGAAACGGCCTCAAGCTGTGCCAGGGGAGATTCAGGCTGGGCATTAGGAAATACTACTGGTCCAAAAGAGTCGTCAGATGCTGGAATGGACTGCCCAGG
The DNA here is from genome assembly GCA_016647715.1 of Pavo muticus. Taxonomy (NCBI): domain Eukaryota; kingdom Metazoa; phylum Chordata; class Aves; order Galliformes; family Phasianidae; genus Pavo; species Pavo muticus. The sequence continues at coordinate 1,278,125 of JACDJE010000066.1, read as the reverse complement.
GAGGTGGTGGAGTCACCAACCCTGGAGGTATTCAAGGAACGTTTGGATGTTGTGTTGAGGGACATGGTTTAGTGAGAACTATTGGTGATTGGTGGATGGTTGGACTGGATGATCTTGTAGGTTTTTTCCAGCCTCGGTGATTCTATGATTCTATGATCTTAGGGGCAGATCTTGTGAATGGTGGTAAGATTGTTTAGGTTTTTTTAGTTTGTTTTGTTTTGTTTTTTGAGGAGAAGGAGGAGGAGGGAAGAATGATGCCTTTGCATGTGCCACCAGCCATTTGCTGTCTTTGGAAACTGTTGGGGCTTTGCAGTGTGGGTAGCTGGGCTCCACAGCCCCATGCATGTTTGCCGTTGGCGTGGTAGAGAAGAATGAACTCATCCATCTGAAGAGTCCTTGAGCTCTGCTACTTTGGTATGAGTGTCCAGTATAGAAAGAGACCTGGACTTCATGTGCTTTCATGGCAATGGAAGTCTCTTCCTGACCTTGCATCAGGCCCAGCACTGCCAGCCCGGTGTGGAAAAGAGTTGACCCACTCTGCTCTGCACTGTGCAGCCTCACCTCGAGCACTGAGTGCAGTTTTGGACATCGCAATATAAGAAGGACATGAAGTTATTAGAGTGTCCAAAGAAGGGCTCTACAGATAGTGAAAGGTCTAGAGGGCAAGACATGTGAAGAGCAGCTGAGGTCCCTGGTGCTCTTCAACATCTTCATCAATGACATAGATGATGGCATTGAGTGCACCCTCAGCAGGTTTGCAGATAACACCAAGCTGAGCAGTGCAGTCGATACATTGGAAAGAAGGGAGGCCATCCAGAGGGACATGGACAGGCTGGAGAAATGGGCCCATGAAAACCTAATGAGGTTCAATAAGGCCAAGTGCAAGGTGCTGCACTTGGGTCGGGGCAATCCCAGGTATTTATACAAACTAGGGGAAGATCTCCTTGAGAGCAACCCTGCGGAGAAGGACTTGGGGGTCCTGGTGGATGAGAAGCTGGACATGAGCCAGCAGTGTGCGCTTGCAGCCCGGAGGGCCAACTGTGTTCTGGGCTGCATTAAAAAAGGGATAGGCAGCAGGGAGAGAGAGGTGATTGTCCCCCTCTACTCAGCTCTTGTGAGGCCCCATCTGGAGTACTGTGTCCAGGCCTGGGGCCCCCAGTACAGAAGGACGTGGAGCTCTTGGAGCAGGTCCAGAGGAGGGCCATGAAGATGATCAGAGGGCTGGAGCACCTCTCCTATGAGGAGAGGCTGAGGGAACTGGGATTGTTCAGCTTGGAGAAGAGAAGGCTCCGGGGAGACCTCATTGCGGCATTCCAGTACTTGAAGGGAGCATATAAACAGGAAGGGGAACGGCTGTTTACGAAGGTGGATAGAGATAGGACAAGGGGGAATGGTTTTAAACTGAGACAGGAGAGGTTTAGGTTAGATATTAGGAGGAAGTTTTTCACACAAAGGGTGGTGACATACTGGAACATCTTGCCCAGGGAGGTTGTGGATGCCCCATCCCTGGAGGCATTCAATGAGGCCAGGCTGGATGTGGCTCTGGGCAGCCTGGTCTAGTGGTTGGCGACCCTGCACATAGCACATAGGGGTTGCAACTAGATGATCATTGTGGTCCTTTTCAACCCAGGCCATTCTATGATTCTATGATGATTTGTTCAGCCCAGAGCAGAGAAGCTGAGGGGAGGCCTCATGGTGGCTGCAGCTCCTCACAGGGAGTGGAGGGGCAGTGCTGAGCTCTGTTCTCTGTGACAGCGATAGGGCCCGAGGGAACGGCATTGAGCTGTGTCAGGGGAGGGGTGGGTGGGGGTTAGGGAAAGGGTGTGCACCAGAGCGTGTAAAGATTCCCCAGGGCAGTGGTCACGGACCCAAGCACTTGGACAACACTCTCACACACAGGATTTTATTTTGGTTGGGCCTGTGTAGCCAGGAGTTGGACTTGATAATCCCTATGAGTCCATTCCAACTTAGGAAATTCTATGATTCTATGATTCTATGAGTCTTTCCAGAGTATTAGTCAAAATTTGAAAAAAAAAATGACCAAAGGAAGGATCTGTAAGAAATAACGTGTGTGCACATATATGCACACATGTGCACATGCATCTGTGCTCTCCTACTGTCTTTAAGATAGGGGATGGTGTCTTAATCAGGCATGGAAGATAGGGGAGTCTGCAAGGGGTTTTATTCTTTCAAATGAAGTCAGTGAGAGAGTGTGTGCTAAATAGAGGTTTGTCTACACACACAAATTGTTCCAATTTAACTAAATTGGTTTGTAAATTAATTTAGTTAAATCACTGCAATCCCTTTAGTAGTTAGCATTGATTCAGCTTAATTGAGTTTGTTCCCAAATTAAGCTAAATCAGCATAAAATGATCGTCAACCATTTTGATCATTCACATTAAGGGCTGGCAATTTTGACATGTAAGACAGTCCTGAGTAGGTTGGGGGAATATACTGATGTCCCCATATCGTCGGATAGTGCAAGAGCCAGGGAATGCTGCTTCATCCTTTGCTTACTGAAGGTGGTCACCTCCAGAGATGGCCACCTTGAAGAATATGATATAATCAGCTTGACTTGCCCATGACCCTAAGCATGTCTCTTGATGGGTGACTTTGTCATTTCATCAGGGGCCAGTTAAACTTGGGAGTTTCTTCCATGACAGTTAGGTGCCAGTGAATGATGAAAGCTTTTATTGCAAGCCATCACTAGTGGATTTCAATCAGGTCGATACAGTCACAGCTTAAAATACTCCCAAACCCATTTGTTTTTGAGGAGAAAGTACCACAACTTCACTTATTTTTCTTTTGATCTGGAAAGTCAACCTCCTAAAATAATGGGCTAACAACATCTGTCTTATGTTCGTGGAAAAATAAAGCACTGATTAAAAAAAAAAAGAGAGAGATACAAAGTGAAGACAAAGCTGGCTTTTCACCACGTTATTTCCTCCAGAAGTTTTTTCTGGGATATTGCCTTAGTATATAGTAATATTGGAACAATATTTCTTTACAGGGTGTATAATTCAATTAAACATATTAGTAAGACAGTCCCTTTAAAACATAATTTTCAAATCCATCAGAAAAGGAAACGTTTTGCTTTGCAGATCGATCTGATATGTATTAGCTAGAAGTTGTCTGTTAACCACGTAACAAAAGCTGCTGCAGGTTATATATGGAAATGTAGAAAACAATCTCTTTATATTCCCTTAGAAATACTGATTCATTATGTTGCTTTTAAAACAGAGTACAACAATTCTGCAGACAGGGCAAATGGATGAGTCTGTAAAGGCTTGTGCTTTGAACGAGTATTCCCACTTTTGCTGTTTTTTTACATTAAGCAAGATTTCTGTCTGACAGGTCAGACTGGAAGCAGAAAAAACAACCAATGGCAGGGGACTCAGCTCTACTCTTACACCAAAGGCTTCGTGGGCTTTTGTAGCAGGAATCTCTTTAGGACTTTGAAGGCTTTAGGAGATTGTGAGGGCAGGACAGCAGCCATGCTGTCTCTTTGAGGGCCCTGCGAAAGGTTTCACGTCAGGCACGTGTTGTGGGCAACAGAAGGTCCTTGTTTAGTAATGACTAAAAGGCCAGCAGTTTTGCTTCTCCACAGCCAGATTTTTAAGCCATAATTGGATCTTGTAACACTGCCAAGGTAAAGGCAGAGGGCCACGACAGGGAAGCCTGACACTGCAAGTGAACTGAAACTAAATATAGTTCTCATGCAGTTTAAAAAAACACACATCAAAGCCCATAGTGCCCGGCCCCATCCTAGACGCTCTCAATGGAACAAAATGAGAAAATGACTATGATAACATATGTATTTTACTGCCGAGCGACAGGCAGGCAAATGAAATAACCTGAAAGCAGCTTTGGCTGGTTGTGATTAAAGATCATTATGCGCCAAGCGATTTGAGACAGAATCCCGCACCTGGCTATGGGCGGCAGGAAGCCGCAGCGTGCGTGCCTGTGCGGGGAGATCAAACTGAGTTGGTGCTGCATACCGAGATGGTATCGGCCCCCCAGCAGGAGCAGATCTGCTTCATGGAGGCTCTCTCTGTTGTTGGATATTGCTTTTAAATCAGTCATAGATCACAGAATCACTTTTAAGTTGGAAGGAACTTTCAAAAGCCTTCTAGTCCAACTCCCCTGCAATGAAGAGGGATACCTACAGCTAGATCAGGTTGCTCAGAGCCCCATGCAGCCTGACCTTGAATCTCCACGGAAGGGGCATCTACCACTTTTCCAGGCAACCTGTTCCAGTGCCTCACCGCCCTTATTGTAAAAATCTTCTTCCTCATATCCAATCCAAATTTCCTCTCTTTTAGTTTGAAACCATTTCCCCTTGACCTATCACAACAGACCCTGCTAACCACTCTGTACTCCTCTTTCTTGTAGCTCCCCTTTAGATACTGACAGACCACTCTCAGGCTTCCCCAGAGCTTTCACTTCTTCAGGCTCAACAGCCCCAGCTCTCTCAGCCTGTCCATGTAGAGGAAATGCTCCATCCCTTGGATCAGGCCGTTTTCTGGATGCACTCTAACAGGTCCACATCTCTCCTGTACTGAGAACTCCACAACTGGACGCAGCACTCCGGGTGAGGTCTCACCAGCACAGAGCAGTGGGGCAGGATTACCTCCCTTGACCTGCTGGCCATGTTTCTTTTGGTTCAGCCCAGGATATGGTTGGCTTTCTGGGATGAGAGGGCACACTGTTGGCTCATGTCCAGTTTGCCATCCACCAGTGCTCCATGTCCATTTTCAGCAGGGCTGTGCTCCTTTGCATGGTGGTGGTGCCTGCTTCAGTGCAGGGGTCTCAAGAAGGGCTCCAGTGCCAGCATTGAGTCAATTTTGCTGTTGCCACACTACAACTGATTTGTTTGGTTGTGGAAGGGATTTGGTAACTTATCCCAGTGTGCAAGAAGTTTGTGGCAAACTCAAGAGATATTGGAAAAAGGCAGAAATCTGTGAATACAGATTTGGTCTGCCTTTTAAAATCGTATTTATTTATTTAAGGGCATGGTGAATAATGATCTAGGATCCCAGATAAATGCTACTGATGGGTAGGAACAGATGGGAGCAATAGTCAGACAGAGGATTATTTTTTGCCTTGTGGTAAGGGGCTCTATAAAATAACTTGTTGGTATTCCTTTTGGCCTTATGCGCTACAAAGTCTGGATTCCAGTTGTGATACCCACTAAAACCAGGTTTATCTTGAATTGCCAATTGGATTGGCACCATTATTCATACAAGAATAATCTGGCAAATTGGAGTCTGGTTTGAGGCTCAGATAGCCCTGCCCCTCACTCAGATGATATATTCCTCAGTTCAGTATGGACCACAGAAGTGGAAATGAAAGAAAAATGGAAATGAATATCCCAGATATTTTCCAGCGTGGGAAAAGAAAATCATTAGAAGTGGGAAGCTTTCATAGCGTTTTGCATTCAAATTGCACCTTTTATCCTAAAAGATCAAGTACTTTACAGGTAACTACAGTCAGCACTCTGCTCTGTGCAGCCATCTCTGGGGTGGGGTGCAGGAGGGAAAGATTAAATACATCTAAAGGCACGAGGGCAAAAATGCTCATAGGAAAAGGGAGCATTCCTAAACTTCCACAAGATCAATTGCATCTAGAAAGCCTATACAAGGCACACTGCACAGGCTACCACAGTTTGTTGAAGTGGAGAACAGAACTGAATTTAGCCCAGTGGGAACTTGATTAGATAGTTTCTTTGCTATTAAGTCTTAGCAGCACTCTTCTAAGAGATGCAGTAGATTTAGACTGCATGTGCAATGTCTGTCTGGCCAAAAGGAATTGCATGCTTGACTTCTGAAGAGAAACACTAAGGAAATAGAGTTTTCATGAAGAAAGCATCTGTTGGCTTTCCTTCTTCCCTTTCATGGGAAAAAAATGTGTTATGAAAAAACAAGGTTTTCCTCATATGGTCAAAGAGGAGCTACTGCCCTTTAGCCCACTCCTTCCTCCTAATGTGCAAGGGGATTCCACAGTCACGCTGCCGTTAACTCAGCTGGTGTCTAACCCAGCACGACGCCTGCATATGGGATTCTGTCCAAGAAATTATATGTATCTGCTTTGTCTATCTGTTGCAATACAGGATTTCCAGCTTTACCGCAAACTGCATGCTGAATCTAAGTTTTTCTTTCTTTTTTCTTTTTCTTTTTCTTTTTCTTTTTCTTTTTCTTTTTCTTTCTCTTTTTCTTTTTCTTTTTCTTTTTCTTTTTCTTTTTCTTTTTCTTTTTCTTTTTCTTTTTCTTTTTCTTTTTCTTTTTCTTTTTCTTTTTCCTTTTTGTTTTTCCTTTTTATTTTTCTTTTTCTTTTTTTTTCTTTTTCTTTTTCTTTTTCTTTTTCTTTTTCTTTTTCTTTTTCCTTTTTGTTTTTCCTTTTTATTTTTCTTTTTCTTTTTTTTTCTTTTTCTTTTTCTTTTTCTTTTTCCTTTTTGTTTTTCCTTTTTATTTTTCTTTTTCCTTTTTATTTCTGTTTCTTTTATCAGATATGTCTTTTTAGAGAGTAACTCCCTACTAAATCCCTTTGTATCTTCTTTGTATCATTTAGCTCTATCAAGCATTTAGTCATTTTAACCCTGGAAAAAAAAAATAAAATAAAGCAGTAACACATAATTTTGGGTAAAGAACTGGGTGGAGGGCCAGGCCCAGAGAGTGATGGTGAATGGAGTCAAACCCAGCTGGTGACCAGTCATGAGTGGTGTTCCCCAGGGGTTGATATTGGGGCCTGTCCTGTTCAATATCTGCATTGATGACCTCAACAAGGGGATTGAGTGCGCCCTCAGTAAGTTTGCAGATGACACCAAGCTGGAAGAAAGCATCGATCTGTCTGAGGGTGGGAAGACCCTACAGAGACACCTGGACTGATTGGATAGCTGAGCTGAGGACAGTGGGATGAAGTTCAACAAGACCAAGTGCTGGGTCCTGTGCTTTGGCCACAATAACCCCAGGCAATGCTACAGGCTTGGGGCAGAGTGGCTGGAAGACTGTGTGGAGGAAAGTGTGTTGGTTGATGCTCAACTGAACGTGAGCCAGCAGTGTGCCCAGGTGGCCAAGAAGGCCAATGGCATCCTGGCTTGTATCAGAAGTAGTGTTGCCAGTGGGAGCAGGGAGGTGATCATTCCTCTGTACTCAGCACTGGTGAGGCCACACCTCGAGTGCTGTGTTCAGTTTTGTGCCCCTCACTACAAGAAACTACTACATCCCTGGAGGCATTCAAGGCAAGGCTGGATGTGGCTCTGGTCTGCCTGGTCTAGTGGTTGGTGATCCTGCCCACAGCATGGGGGTTGAAACTAGATGATCTTTGAGGTCCCTCTCAACCCAGGCCATTCTATGATTCTATGATTCTATGAAGAAAGACATGGAAGCCCTGGAGCTTGTCCAGAAAATGGCAAAAAAGCTGGTGAGGAGTCTGGAGCACAAGTCTTACGGGGAGAAGCTGGGAGAACTGGGATTGTGGAAAAGAGGTGGCTCAGGGGAGACCTCATAGCTGTCTACAGCTCCCTGAAAAGAGGCTGTGGTGAGGTGGGAGTAGATCTTCTGTGTAATTAACAATAGGATTTGAGGGAATGGACACAAGCTGCACAGGGGAGATTCAGGCTAGATGTTAGGAAATCTTCAGTAGTGGCAAATTTCTAATTCTTATTGGCATCCTGGAGGGGGCAACCATGGGACTTGACAAACAGTGTAGAGGGATATAATTTTTTTAGGAGTACAAGGGAAAAGAATGGAGGTACTGGGTACCAAGTGCTGGTGTTCAGGAAGGAGCAGGAGAAAGACAAGGTGAACACACCTGCTGGAGGGAAAAGAAGAAGAACATGGACAATTATAATTGAAGTTGAACTTCCTGTAGATCACCTACTTAGGACAGACAGTGGGTAAACTTTGCAACTGGAAGATTCATCAGTAGGACAACTCTTTTTAGTGGTAACACATGCACTTTCATACTTCTACCAAAAGCAACACAGACAGACATAGACGGACTGTTAATTTCTGGATACCATGAAAGTGAAGCTGTTTGAAAAGATGGGAGGTAATAGGCAGAGTAGCAACTACTTTAAACTTGTTTCTGGATAATAGATAACAACAGCTTGAGAATCCAAAGAGTCTACGGCAGTTTGGATGAAAGCAAGCATGAAATGATCAAGTTCATTATTCCAGGGGAAAAAGCAAGAACAGCTGAATATGGATAATGTATCCAAAAAAAGTAGACTTCAGCAAACTCGGGGAACTGGTAAGTAAGGTCTCTGAGGAAAATAATCTCAGGGATAAAGGAATGCGGGAAAACTGGCAGTTACTAAACCTATTTTAAAGGCAAATTCCTCTAATGTAGAAGACAGATTGGAAACAGAGTGAGAGAGATGTAAAATTGCCTCTTCAAAGACCAGAAAATGAAAAGGCTTGACAAATGGAGAATGCAGGGACCCCAAGCAGAGTTTCCACTGGATTTCTTTTCTTACCGTAAGGTGAAGCTAGAAAGGGAGCAGGGACCAGGGACCGTCCTGAAAGAGTCCCTGTTGAGTGCTGCTGCAGAAACGTCTGTCATGGCATGCCGTACAGGGGACTGTGCTGTAGGGGTGAGAAGTTGGAGGCTTATACATCAGCATGGCATGGAGCGATGGAGTTATGAATGACCCAAAGCATGCTGATTCTGCAGTATCTAGAGACTGAAATAACCACCATGAGTGACTGGAAGTAGCTAACACGCTCATGGTGGTGGAGACAGTGGTTGGGGCCCTCTTGGTGGGAGTAATGACATGCCAGTGCTTACTGATAGAGGAGGTACTGCAGGGATTGAAGGGAGCCCAAACTTGCCCTATGACCACTGGCAGGTTTGTATTTAAAGCTGGTGTTTTAAATGCCAGCATCAACTGCCTAATTACTAATGACTTTGCCTGATGGATCAGGAATGGGAAGAGAAGGCGTTGCAGCGTGCATGTATGTGGGGCATCAGGACTGCCAGATGAAGTGCAAGAAGAAGGAAAAGGAGGTGAAGGTAAGGATGAGTTACAGGAGGCCAAGTTAGTGCTGGGTGTCAGAGGAGGGTGGAGCAGCTGCACTGCTAGCTGAGGAGAGCCTGATGTCCAGGATTTACAGCCAGCTGTGTTATCTTCCCACACATAAAATCTCCAGGTCTGGCAGAGAAGAACTCTTTTTCCAAGCCACAGCCCTCAGGAATCTGTTGAGAAATCCTCAGGTCTTTCGGAATAAGAATTTACACCAGGAAATGTACTGGCTTATGCCATAGAGACATAAGTATAGTTATCTTAACAGTATGATTTTCCTTCTGGATATCTTATGGTGGAATAAAATTACCTTAATTTCTGATGTGTTGCAAGTTGCATGGGACATTATGCCATTAAGTAAACAGATGCTAAATGATAATGAGCCATTTATTCCTAAGCTGTATCCCTTGATTCTTGGCTGATTTCCATCTGGCCTTCAGGAGAGCTGTATGATCAGTGAGTGTGTGCTCTGCTAGCTTTATACCACAGGTCACTCATTTTAAGGACAGAAAACCTCAGTGCTCTTTGGAACTGAGACTAACATACTTGACTTCAGAGTGTTAAAGGTATGGTATTAGGAGTGTATTTTCTGTACACCAGCACTTGATTTTTTTCCTCTCAGTGATGCTCTTTGCTTGACAAACAAGCTAAGGACATGACTGCATACACTTTAAATAATCACTGGAAGCTTAAAATGGCAACAGTCTGTCCTTGTGCAAACAGCAATTTTCTAAATGCATTTTCAGCAGAGAAACAAATTTCTGGCAATGGTTGACATGGGGAAAGTCCTAAAACTCTAAACCCAGACGACCTTGATATCAGTAGGGCAACACAGAAAATCCCTGTGAGCATGAGCAATGCCACCTGCATACACAGGAACAAATGGGTATTGGCATCTTCCCATCTGCATTCGCTGGTACAGGGAGAGGGCAGTAAGCAGGAGGGAAAGAGCAGCCCAAGCCCCAGCCAGTGCTGAGAGCACTTGTGCAGGGCACAGGGCAGGTGGCAGGCAGAACCAGTGCATCAAGACAGACTTTTGGTCCTGAGCTGGGACTACTCTGGTAACAAGTTATAAGAAAATCTTGACTGAATCACCTTGAAACCTTATGACTAAAATTGTCAGAGAGGCTCAGTGCAGGAGCTCTGAGAATCTTTACAAGACCTAGTCATATAGCAAAATGTGTTATCTGGCTTGTCTGGCAGCACAACTGAATTTTCTGATAGCACATAACCTCAAACGCAACATAATTTGCATTGCTGTTTTCTCTACCTGGCGGTATGGTTGACGTATCCTGTTTGTTTTCACTCCATCAGCCGCTATTAATGGGAATAGAATTCAAATGTGCAAAGACTTTCGTTATTGAATTTCAATTGAAATCTTTTAGGCAGACATAATAAGAACTTGTCAGTCTGTGTTAAATAGTTTTACATGTTGTGGTTTCAAATGGAATAAAGGACTAGTGCCGATCCCTCAAGCTGACAAAATATGACTTCTACAGCAAAAAATGACAAGGATTTTTCAATGCATTGGTGAATGTAAATCTCCACCTTGAGCCAGAGGCCATCTAAACAGAGGAACCTGAAGTATGGTGGTGGCGGTGTGTTGGCGGGGAATGCATAGATGAAACACTTGCTAGAAGCATAAACTCCGCAAGCGATAATTTGCTGCACTCTTTGAATAACAAATGCTTGAAGCCTGAAATCCTCTGTATTTTTTCATGGTGTTTTTGGGGGGTTGGAGTCAGAGGATATCCAATTGACCTCTCCTTGAATCATGAAGAAGACTGCAACTCAAGACATGCTCCCTCATCTTTTATTTTTTTTTTAGACCATGAGTATTTACAGAGCAATCTAATGGATTCAACACATAGATATGAAAGGTTCTTAGAGCTCTGTGGGCTATGCAGTTAAGGGAAGAAAAGTGCCTCATACTCTTTGCTGCATCTGTGCTCTGTACTTTCATAACCATCGATGTAAAGGATCATTACAAGAAGTAGGATTTCCCAGCTGTCCAGAGAGCACCTCCAAGATTTTTACTTAGCAAAGAGTAAGAGCTAAAAATAAAAGACTAAAAATAAAGGCCTGGAACAGGACACTTGGAGTTATCAAGTTCAAATTCCTGCAATTGGAGGCAGTGTTGAATTGTTTGTGTTTAATTCAAAAATCAGGAGCCATTCAAGTTCAAAACACATACTGACTCCATGATAAACTACAAACAGGAGTAGAAAAGGCCAAAATCTGAAGTAAGCTCTTCCTTTGTCGATCTGTGAGCCTGTGCAAGACTCTTAACAATGTATCTGCTATTACCTTACTGCTGTACTTGGGCAATTCACATTTCTAAGGAATGTGAGAGGACATGTTAGAGAAAAGGAAAATACTCTTGTTGAGTACAGAGAGTAATGGGAAATCAGCTGCTTACCACTTTGAAAAGAGTTATTGTGAATAGCGATACTAAGGAATAAAATGCTGCGCATTTATCCTGAATGTTTAAGATATACCTGGGTGTTTAAGTAGATTTGACTTTCAAACAGATGCTGGAAGAATGAAAAATAGTACAGAACAGATGCACAAAACAAACAAATAAACAACCAACTTTCTCATAAAATATCGACTTCATTTTGTATTGACTTCTTTGTGTCTTCTACCTACAGTGCTAGAAGAGTTTGAATATGATGTCCACTTTGAAGACAGCAAAGAGATTTTTCTCCAAGAGAAGGTTCAGAACATCTAGCCATGAGACAAGGAATCTTCTGGCTGGAGCTTTTTGTAATCCATGGGATTATTTTTTATATAAAAGGTACAGTACAAATCACACCTCAGTATCAGAACTTCCTCCATCTGCCTCTGGCAGATTGGTCCTCGTATTCTTCAGTGATGGCTTAGTTGAAGGCTGTAAATGTACATGTGGACCTCGCAGAAACCTACATTTCTCTCTTGGCTTTTTCATTGACAGGTCTCCACACCCTGCAAGTAGTGATGCCAAGTAGTATGACAGCACACAGAAGAAAAACAGGCAACTCTGCCAGTGATGTACTGGCACTAGATGTGGTGGAGGAATTCAGGAATCCTGCTACACAGCTGGTCATCTATTAAAGAAAGACAGTTTCCTGCCAGACAAGAGTTTTGCTGCATTTAGACATCTTAGTTTGTTACGCAATAACACAAACTAAATTATTAAAATCTCCTTAATGTAATAGCCACTTCTTGGTGTTGTAAGCCAGTGGAATTCCAGTAGAATTTATCCACTTACCAACTAGAACAGCTAAACACACTAGTCCTCTCTGCAATGAGTGCTAATTTGTGTTTAACCTCAGTCTGGCTTTTCAGAACTCCTCGTGGTCATGCTTTGTTCACACCCTGAGTCTTTCTCTTGCTATGGCAGCTATGAAATATTTGATGATGAAAAGACTTCTGTGTGTTACAGTAATACTGCTCTCTTACTGTCTAATATTGCTCTTCGATTTCCTTTTACTAGCCCACTAATCCTAGACAGTTAGAATCTCTGGAGAAGGGACCACTGTATTGTAAATGTTCTGATTTTCACAATTTGACCATCCTTTTTGGAAGGTCCTGTGGCATCACCCATTTGGATACACTCAGAATAATTAATATAAAATTTGGTGGATTTAAGTGAATGTAGGTGCTAGACTTCTGCTTGCTAATTATTCTTCTCTATGACTGTTTAGATTGGCTCTATAGTTGCTGTTTTCTAAGATGTAGTATACAGTGCAGTAGTCTCTTTCTCAATATTTTGACCTGCATTTCTTCACCTGGAATTACTTTTTTTTTCCAACCATTATTTCAGACTTGGTGAAACTTCGGAGTGTGAGACTAACAAAACTAGAGCTAAGCAACTTGGCCATGAGAAAAAGAGTTTGTGGACATCCAGTGATGAGGACAACCTTCTAACTCTGAATTTTCCCAAGACACTGGACCTTATGCTTGTGAACTCCAGAGACGAGCTTGTAAAGGACATTTTTAGAATTTGTATGGTTTTTTCTTGTCCTTTGATTAGCACTCAAAGAAATTAGCTTTACACATCTCAGCTAAGGAAAATGCTTCAGGGATCTTCTCTTGCTTGTGTCTGTGTGTGTATTAGACACAATTCTGTTGAAGTTTCTGGTGTTCCACCAGTATTAAAATTGCATTACTGAAGGAAAACTAGACCCAGAGACTGGAGACTTTTGCTCATGATAACTAAAACTTTGTCTAGACTGGGGATTTTGTCCTAATTACTGCCACTGGCTGTTAGCCATTGGTGTTACTACACCATGGTGACCCCTTGCATTGGCAGGTAGTGGTGCTGCTGGTAGAGTTTTGTCAGTTTTAGGCATGGATAATACTCTCTGCTGGATGTCCTGGCTTTCCCCATTTGTGCCATGTGAGATCTGTTAGTGTTTAGTTGTCTGAGATTGGAACCTGGCAAATATCCTTTGTACATGGGGCCCATGGGTACAGAGACAGGGAAAATACTAAACTCCCCCAAACTTTTCCAGAAATTCTCAAAGCATTCCTAAATTAGCTTTGCTCTCAATAAGGGTCTAATGGAGAACATGTGAAGGTGGTGGGGACCAAAAGTGAATATTAGCATAAGAAAAAATTAGTTCTGTTATTCCAGAGTGCTATGGGACAAAAACAAAACAAAACAAAACAAAACAAAACAAGTTTATCAGCCCATCTAACCCCTTTCCCATTAACATTTTAAGTCATCTTGCTATACAGTTTGTATTGCTTTGTCTAGCTTAGTTCTTAATGACTCAACTCATGGAGTCTGCACCACTTCCCTAGGGATAGAGTTTTCCACTGTCTGAACTATTACGATATTTTTCCTGATATCCAGACTACGATTTCATTTCATCCCATTATTCTTAGCCTTCTCCTTCTTCGCAAGCCCACCTAAACAATTCTCTTCTTTGGTACTTATCTCTTTCAAAGTATCATAGGAATTTTTGTTTCTCTGAGCTGCCCCCAGTCCATGTGCTCTCATATTTAGTCCATTGATGTTTTGCAATGAATTATTCTGGATAGTATGAATAAGGATCATGACATGTGTAAAACAAGCAGGGTTGCTTTTCTGCTCCACTTGGCACTCGTGAAAGCCTCAGCTGGCGTAGTGAACTCAGTTTTGGACGCTGCTCTTTAAGAAAAGACACTGACAAATTGGAGAAAGCTCAAAGGAGAGTAGCAAAAATGATAAAAGATTTAGCAAACCAGACTTATGAGAAGCAGCTGAGAAAGACAGGCAAGTTCAGTCTGCACAGAAGACTGAAGGAAGACATAATAGCTGTCTGCAAATACATAAAATGATTTGATAAAGGGAACAGGGGCCAGTTATTCTCATTAGTCAGAGAGGAAAGAAGCAGCAGAAATTGATTTAAGCTGCAGAAAGGAAAATTCCGGCTACATATGTGGGAGATGTGTTTCAGCTACTCAATTAGTCAATGGAACAAGCTGCTGTGAAAGGTTACAGAGTTAAAATGGCTACAGATATTCCAGGCTAGACTCAACACAAAACTGTTGGAGCTAATGAAAAAAAAATCCCACCTTGGTTTTGTAAAGGTAACCAGATGGACTGCAGATGACAGGGTCTCTCAAGCAAATATCATTTTGTATTAGAAATACAATGTATTCAAATTAATATTAAAAAGTATATACAAGGACAGAAGCATGAGCAAAAATAATTTTAATCTCTCTACTTGTCCATCTTTTAGTGATGAAGAGAAAGAAGGAGTGTATGGTAGTCTTGAGAAGATATTGGGAAGACACAGCAGTGGAGGGTATGAATAACCATAGTTAGGCATGTGGCAGCTTCAGTTTCAGCTCAGATGTTGTTTGGCTGAATGGGCACCATACACTGGCTGGGTAAATAAGCACAACTGAAAGGGGTAAGAAGAGTCCAAGGCAGGACATGGGCAGAGCAAATCTATGTATGCATTTTTATGAATCAGCTTATCCCAGTGGACTTGCCTAAGGTCACTGAGAAAATCCATCGAGAAGGTGGGAGTTGGACCCGGGAATCTGGATCCTCAGGTCAGCACTTTAATCACAAGCCCATCATTCTCTCTGTAGCATCAGTTAATTCCTACCTCCTTATGAACTCGGCAACCAGCTGTCTGATCCTGCCTGGCTCGTGTATCTTGAATTCCTGAAAACTTTCATGAGGATATTTCTATACGTTAAAAAAAAAAGAGAAAGAAAGAGAGAGGAATAGAGAGTAAGCTGATGCTTTGTCCTGTTTTTCTCTAGGCAAGAGGTATCACTAGGAGCTGGCATGGATGTGGACTGCACATAAAAAGATCAGCATCTCTTGAAATGTTAGCTGATGATTGGCAACAAACAAAAAACGGAGCTCCCCTGGAGGTATACCAGTGCCATGAGCCTCCTGCCAGCTGAGCAGCACTGATGCCAACAGTGGAGAATAAGTTTGCTTGTTTTCAGAGACCAATCCTTGTCTGTGCTTTTGATCCTCAGAGATCTGTGGGGTTCAGGCATCCTTGAAATAAGAACAGTGCATTTTGCATTGCATGTGGTATGTTTAACATATTATGGGGCGTTACTCTCTGGCACTGAGTATTGAACTTAAAACAGCATTGCATAATTCACCAAGATTGCATTACTATGAGTTGGCTGGACATTTCATCAGTTCAGGATAACGCACAACCTGAAGATGGTTTTAGCACTGCAATTGCAAAAGTGTTAGCTGGGAAGAATCCAGCCTGGCTGTTCAGCATGAATTACTGTCACTTGTCAGCTGATATGTCTTTATTCTGGTCAGTTACCAAAGTGGAATTACAATTTTTCCCTCCCATTAGTCGTCACCACTACACAAACTTTATTTGGAGGAAAAAGGTCATGGTGAGGACTCTGAGCTGTCCTGGCTGTAGCTAAGGATAAAGAGCAGAAGTACCCAGGCAATTCCCTGGAATAAATTCAAAGACTGTGAATATAGTTCTGCTTTCTACCTGGCTGTCTGTGGACCACAGGGTCTGTTTAATTGGGAGCTGAAGCCCCTTCGCCTGGCTGATGAGAAAGCTGTAGCTTCCAGCACTGCCTGGCACCAAGCCATCCAGGAATGGAAGGGGAATTCCTAAGCAAGCATTCCAGTTAGCTTTTCTCAGATGCTTTGGGCTGT
Source organism: Pavo muticus (assembly GCA_016647715.1). Classification (NCBI taxonomy): domain Eukaryota; kingdom Metazoa; phylum Chordata; class Aves; order Galliformes; family Phasianidae; genus Pavo; species Pavo muticus. Next base: position 1,261,971 of record JACDJE010000066.1, on the reverse strand, counting down.
TGGAATTGATTTTGCAATCTGTGCTTTTGTCCTTTTGTGATTTTCCACTCAACAAACTGGGAACTATTGTCTTGGGTGTCTCCAACAAGGGGGAAGGAAAGGGGGAAAAGTTTGTGAGAGGGGTGGTTTGACAGCTGCTGAAACCTAACTTGGATGCATGCTTGTATTTTTCTTCCTAAGCCTTTTAAAGGGATTCTGCAAATTTAATAAGAAACTGTCTTGGCAGCAGGAGTGAGGTGTGACAGAAGCCTTTTCTTGCGATTTATTTTCCTCTAAGCACGGTACATGTGTCAGACAACATCACCCATGAGCATTCAGTACTTTCTCAAAGAGCCATATTCCTTCTTCCATGGTAGCATCTTGTATGAAGCACATCTGTTGGCTACCTTACTTTGAGAATGTATGATGGTTACCTCTGAGCTTAAACCTTGAATGTGGCAGATACTACCAGCCTCTCCTTGTAGCCAGTGCTGCAAAGAAGGAAGCTAACAATGCAATTCCAGGTCTTGATGCAGCTATGAAGAGGCATGATGAGGTGTGATACAGCTTAGATTCCTTACACATGAGATGAGAAGCAACTGTTCTGCTTGTTGTCCGGAACCACGAGGCTCAGTGGTTTCGTAAACCCAGAGCCCAGTTCTGAGGCTGAGGTTTGAAGGTCCCAAACCAGTCCATAGACCTTGGAGACAGTTTTTCACGTGTAATACTGAGTTGCGCTGTGGTGTGCAGTGTTATACTGGGAAATCTTTTATTCTGATTTTGGTCCTTGTGGCTTAGAAAAAAGCCTCAGAGAGTTGACTTAAACATATCTAAATATATTTGCTCTCCTTTCTGACTTTCTCTGCAGAAAAAATATGACAAGATTCATAGTTCTCCTTTCCTTATTGCCTTCCAAGCCATTTCAAAGTCTATCAGTGTTAATAAGCATTTCTCATTGATTTCTGTAGAGTTTGGATTAAATCCCAAATAATGATGTAATTTGGTCTTTAATGAGACCACCATCATTGGTAGATAGGTTTGCAGAATTTTTCCCTTACACCTGACACCTCCTCCAGATGAAGACAGCGATTTCTGGATACACAATGCCTTTGCATGGATAACCAAAGCTGTGCACCAGAGTTATTGCCACTCCAGGAACTGGGAGCAGAACAAATGAAATTTTCTCTTCCAGTACTTCACTGGAAAAGAATTTCTAGGCAAGCTGCCTAGCAGGCACACTGCACTATGTTCTTAGAAAGCAATAGATCTATTTAGGACTGCCGTATCTCTTTGGAATTCACTGTATGAAAAAATCTGAAACCCTTTTGGCAGGAACTGATCAGTGCTGACTGAGATTTGTAGCTTCTGACTGACAAACTAATCCTAACGTTTCATTAGAAACTGCTTCCTACTAACTGCTGTTTCCATTGCATCTGAATTCAGGGGGATCACGTCAGAAAGAAATGAAGCAGATCTGTTTCCGAATTGTTGCCCGCCCTTCAATCACTTGCGTGCACACATACGTATTTATGCATCTGGGTGGATGTGCAGATTTTTTGTGTTACATGAAATGAATATATTTCAGCTTGCTCCTAATCCCTTCCTAGTGAGAGTGTAGATAAGCTAAGTGCTTGGGTGACTTGTAATTATTTAGAAAAGCAGAGTGGCTTTATTTTTTCAATACATAGGTGGCAGAATCTCTATTATAAGCATCAGTTCTTGCTCCAGATTTTTCATAAAGGTTTTGAACTTCAGTGAGTCATCTTACAGGGCCTGATTCCAGCTTTGTACATTCTTCCGATCCAGCAGGCTCTTAAGGGAGTGCATTGTGCTTAGCTCCAGGAAGAACCTGATGACCTGATGCACAACTGCAGTCCAAGGCACTGCACGGGCATACTATGAGGGTAAAGCTAATGTCAGTGCTTCAAAGTGTGAAGAAAGTCAGGCCCACAACCTTTCCATGTGACAGTGGGGGAGTCAGCTCTATACAGGCTTCTTGGTACTGGAGCTGCGGTTCTAAAGAGAGACATGGCTTGTCCTTTGCTTGTGGGACTGTCCCTTACTTGGCATAGTTTCACCTTATGCTGGATGTGAACTCTAATAACGTTCAAAGAGGGAATGGATCATTGGGAACAACTTACTACATAGCTGTGGACAATGATATTTCACCTTAAAGCACATTTTCTGGTCTTGATTTGAGGATTCTGAAGTAAGAACATACTGATCATCATGTGGAAAGCTCTCAGACAATCCCTGAGGATCTCAGCTATGTCAAGTCCTTGATAATAAGAAATCATACGGAAAATAGTAAACAGTTACCTCGAAGAAGAGAAGTGGCAGATGGTGCAGCAGATCTTCATAGTTTTCTCAGCCATTAGACTGAAAGCTCTTAAGAGCAACAGAGCTATCACTCACAATGTGCTTGTAAGGCCTCCAGCACTGTGATGTCTGTACCTTCTTGTGACATTTAGATGCTGCACAAAGGACATACTGAACAGCATAGTGTGAAAAAGGAAGATCACAAATGGAAATAATTTGCTGAAATTTGGGTTAGATGTAGTCTGCTAAAATAATTTTGCTCTAAGCTCAGCCTTTTAAGACATACAAACTTTCTTGTCCTGTAGCAAAATTAAAGTATAAGGAATCAGTTTCCCCCACAGAAAGCGGCTTATGCAGGTACTAGCTTAAAAGTAAATTCAGAATCATTCAGATCTCTGGTCCTGTAACTCTAACCACTGCAAGTTTGGAAATTTAATGGAATTATTATCTGTGAAGACAGCAAAACAACACTATATATATATATATTTCCCCCTTCCGATATGCCACAACAAATGTTTCTGAAGTTGCACAGTTGTGATGCTCTTGTGATGTAAACTTTATAATTGTGAGATACAATTCATTATTAAAACTTCAGACTCTTTTCTGTGCTGATGTTTGAGCCAATGAAAAGCGGTGTGTTCTTTTTAATAAGTACATTTTAGAAGCACTTTTGTTTAAATGTTGAATGTGCAGAGAGAGATAGTTCCTGGCTAATGAAAGATGTTTCATGATTCTTTTCTTTTTGCTTTTTAAATACAATTCAGGTACACAGTCCATCAGAGTAATTTGGCATTTTCATGTGCAAATCTCAGGTCTATAGCTTCAGCAAGATAAAACAAAAAAGTTGCAAGTGGATCTTGTGTAACACCTGATTTTTGGTGAGAAGCATTTAAGAGTATCAATTATGTTCTCAGCTCCAATTATGCTCACCAGCATTTTAACTTATACAGCCACATATCCAGAAAGACCACAACTGTGAGCATGAAGAGTTCAGATTCTGAATGAGATTCTGAAGTAGACAGCAGGGACAAAGTAGTATTTTGCATGGGCTGGTTGCAGAAGGAAGGTGGACAATGGTTTTCACTGATAGGTCAATTTGAGATTGGAGCTAAGCCACTCTTACTATGAAAGTGAAATGAAGAAAGAGTACAGACTATGGGACTTTCTCACATCTGATGTCTTCCTAATGGAGAAAAGGGTTACCCTGTGCCTACCTTTCTCTAGCCAAGAGAAAAAGCTCTGAAAGCTCAGTGCTGCTGGGGAAAGTAATTCAACAAGAGAAATGTTTGCCCAGATTTGTCTTTACACTGGCTGTGGCTGGATCTCCTTTTCGGAAAACAGAGCTATGCCGTTCTCTCAAGGGAAATGAAGAAAGTGAAGAGCTCATTGTCACTGACCTTGCTGTCCTCTTTCTATGAAATAAATGTCATCTCAAGATCTCTCAGTCTGAGTCCTTCTTCAGTTTGAATGCTTCAAAGAGTTGATTTTCCTGTACATCTCAGTAAAAACTAAGCATTTTCCAGGTCCTTCACAAACTGTGTTCTGGGTTAGAGCCATGTGAAGCATGCTTTTTAGTAGCTTAATTATAGGATTAGGAAAACTTGTCATGCGGCCTTTCTTGTGATGGAGTAACTCAGCAGTGGGCAACTGTCACCAAGATACAAAATGACTCCCAGAAGCCAAATTTGAAATCCTGATTTTAGTGTTGAGCATCATCAGTGGTATCATTTACTGTGGGATTTGAGTCATTTAGGTGGAACATTCTTGAAGAGACCATGCAAAACTGCAGTGCTTGGCTGGAGAGAGCCCCTTTCCTCCTGCTGTTTGATAGGCTCATGAACTTATAGTTTCACAGTAGCTCCCATTTCTGAGAGAATACCTCATTTCAGTGCTGATGTGGCACAGCTTCAGCTCTGGTCCCAGCTGGAAGCTCAGCTGCAGTGAGATAAAGGGATGCTTGTTTAAATGCAGAGCTTCCTACGGGCATCAGCAAGGCTATGGCAGCAGAAAACCATCAAGGCAACAGGACTTCCTTGTTCCCCTTCGATTAAGGCTTTCCCGCCTCACTTCTCACCACCTGAACTGTGTTTAGCAAGAAGATATTATCTCCTTTTTCAGAGTTATGTGAGACTGGTTTGAGATTTGGCTGTTTATACAACTCTTCTCAAATGTAGATAGCCTATGGTGTAAGTTACTACTGGCTGAGGGTATGATGGAGTTAATGAGATTTCTATTCAGGAAACTGTACTTTTTGAACTACTAAGAGATGTGTTCCAGGACTCAGTGTAATGAGAACTGAAACCTACGAGGTGCTGAACACCTCCTGTGCAATACTGAGAGGTCTCAGAGTCTGATGGAAGATTGTCACAGCAATCTGGCTTTATAATCATAAATTTGAAGTTTGAAATGTCACCTAGCAGAGGATATATGTGGAGGATAACAAAGACAAAGAAACCTTTCTGGTGCTTAAAATCTCATGAGAGAAAAAAAAAATCCATTCTTCTCTTGCTGAACCTTTAACAAGAGAAAGAAGGAGGAGGGGACACATGAAATATGTTTTATCTATTCACATACTTTGGCAATTAAGATTGTAATCTAGATGATTACCAGAGCTTGTAATGAGATTATACCCTCCATTAAAAAGAATGCTCCAGTGTTGCAGTGAAGAATGCTTTGGATCTATTTAGTATGCTATCTGTCTTAGCAGAAAGCAGCAAAATGCATTAAACACACCAGGAGATGATCTTGTAGACATAAGCTCCCAGTCTGAGCTTCAATAGGCTGAGCTGGCATTGAATTTGTAGTTCCCTTCTCATCAGTACTTCTAAGCAGGTCCAGTTAGAAAATAGTTTCCATAATTCTCAATTGTTCCCCAGGTCCCGTTTGGAAATAAACCCTCTTCCCCTTTTCTTTGAAGAGCAGAACTTTCCGAAACATTTGCAGACTACTATTTCATTACCAAGAAATCCAACTAAGACATTGTTCTGAAAAATATAGTTTAAGTTTTTGTTACCTATTAGTTCTACAGCTGTTAGCTTGTAAAGCTGTAGTAACAATTCTGTTTCTGCAGTGGAAAGACAGACTGTAAAAGTATCTGGTTGACGCTAGGTGTTTCTGGTTTATAAAAGATGCTGAGCTGCTGCTAGATGGCAATACTGTTTCTGGAACAGCATCTTTCCCTGGGTATCCATTAGTGGAGTTTTAGTAAAAATACATAGCAATAGCACAGTGAATAGGACATAAAAATCAGAGGTGTCAAGTGCAATGTCATAATGGTACCAGCCCACTGGGACCCAATGAGAAGCACGAAGAATTGCTGATCACAGTGGTGCTTCCTTCTCCTGTTTCTCCTGGCTAGGCCAGCATTTATCCACCCCCAGGGGCTGTTACTCTTCTAGGATGTGTAGCACGTGCAACTCTATGGTGACCTTTCATAGAATCATAGAATCATTAAGGTTGGAAAAACCACAAGGTCATCTAGTTTGAACATCAACCGATGTCTGACTGCTCTAGACCATGCCACTCAGTGTAACATCTGCTCTTTTCTTGAACATCTCGAAGGACAGTGGCTCCATCACCTCCCTGGGTAGCCTGTTCCAAAGCCTCGCCACTCCTTCTGAGAAGAATTACTTTCTAATATACAACCTGAACCTCCCCTGGAGCAACTTAAGACCATTACCTCTTGTCTTATTGCTGTTTCCTGAGAGAAGAGCTCAACCCCCATCGAATCATAGAATGTCTTAGGTTGGAAGGTAAGAAAGAACAAATATGAAGTTAACATATGGAGAGAAACTTAGGAACAACAAGCATTCTTGTACACACTGCTTATCAGGAATGAGATGTTCGGGTTATAATATAAAAAATTCCATGAACTCAGTGAAAAAAATCAACTTAATGCTCATTAGAAATCAAAACTGTATGATAGAAATCATTAAGAGAAGAATAGAGAATAAAATATTCTGTGTGGAATACAGTCTCCTGAGAGCAAAGTGTATTTTTTAGTACTCCCATCACTAAAATGTGAAAGCAAGAAAAGGATAGACAATATGGATATTCAAAACTATGGAATGGCTTCTGTTTAAAAAGTCTAATGGCAAAGGAGGTGATGGGAGCCAATTAGGCTTAAGAAACTATTAAAAAAATTATGAAAGATGCACTAAAGATTATTACATGTAAAGTTACTTCCATTGCTGAGTAAGTCCGTGAACTGTAGACTGCTAGAGAGCAAAATATCATTCATATGCTTGCTTGATTCTTATACCCCTTATGTGGGCATCTGACTTTGAATGAAAGCCCAATACTGAGTTGGAAGGACCTTCATCTGACTTCAGAAGTACGCTCTTGCTGACTTGATGCCTCCAGATGTGAAACTTACATGGAGTTTAAGATGATTTTGGTTTGTTGCCTGAGGTCAATCAGGGATCAGGAGCAATGCTGGGTATGGAGCATAAAAAATCCTTTCTTCGCCTCTTAGCCTTGTAGTTATTTCATTCTTAAATTATATTGCAGATCCAGGTTTGTAATCAGCCTTGGAGAGAAGCCAGAGTGCATACTCTGGAGTTCAGTCTAGTGACATAGTTTTAGGAAAAATCTTCCCTTTTTTTTTTATTTAATTGTATTTTTATTTTTATTTATTTATTTTTATTTTATTTGCAATAAGTTAATAAAGGCAAAGTCTCTAGTGCATCTGAACTTGAGTTTCCATACAAACCTGAGATTCTTTTCTTACTGTAATCCTAGGAGCTCACAGCTTTAAGACAGCTGGTGTTCAAATCCTCTCCTCCCCCCCCCCCCCAAAGACAGTGATGTAGCAGCATGCTGTTGTAGAAATGAGACACGGGGAAACAAAATGATGGTCACAAGGTTACATAGAGATCCCACAGCAGAGAAATAATGAACAGTGGTCCTCTGGATTAAAACTCTCCTCCATCCAAAACCACTTTGCTGTCTCTTAAGAGTGTGAAATGTTCTGTCACTGCTCCACTACTGCTAGGCTGGAGCTGAGACCCAGCAGCACAGAGCTTCAGTGCTTCAGCTTTGGCCTCTGATCTGTCTTGCAATCTTTATGCAAGCACTGAGGAAGGATACCCCATGGTTGTCTTTTGAACACTCTGGAACTAATGCAGGGAGATAGCTAGAATAGGAGGAAAGTCAAGCAGTGTGCTAAGGCAAGGCTAAAGCAAGACTTGCAGTCCTATGCTTCTGCAGTGGTCTTGGGATGCTGTGCGAACTGGCATGCATTCCCTGTGGATCTGTGTCAGCCCTCTGAAACAGCCCTAATTGGAGAATATGAATGTGGCTCAAAGTCACCTTGGTCTCAGATCTTGGGCTGGAGGTCCTGTGCTGCAGCTGTTGGAGAACTTAGCCTTGGGAAGGCTCTTTTACCACCCCTGACTTCAGTGAGATCTGGTTCAGGCCCTCTGTGATCTCTTTCACACTGTACTGATTGTTACTTCACCTCAGCAAGTGATTAAGAGGTAAGGAGCAGTGCAGTAGCCATGAACTGCCCCAAGCAAAATAATTTTTCTCCTTTCTTTTTCAATTGTGAATTTCTTACTAAACCTGGGAATAAATCTACCTAGATCAATTCTGTCTCATTGTCACCTCCCTTCACGTTGTTCCCATCGACTCGGGAGATATTGTTTATTGGGGATTTTTAATAGTGAAAAAATAAATGAATGAACATGATATGGGGGAAATCCATCAATCATGTATGAATCTGTAATTGTTTTTTTTTTTTTAGGGGGGGATCCTGCATTTCTGTAGAGGATTGTCCTTTAGTATTCGTTTATTAAAAATAAGTATGTCAGTTATTTATCCATCACATGCAGACTTTAGATTTTGTAACATTGCCATTGTAAAAGTTTTTCTTTTAATTATCTATAAATCATCACGGTCTCAGTGTTTTCTACTGCCTTGCTCTGTTGGCTTGATTTATTTCTGAATTTTACATTTGTGAATAGGAGAATAATCAATCCCTGGAAGTTTATTTTCAGTTCATCAATTTGTTCTCAAGAACTTTCATCTACAGGGGTTCATAGGATGCTTCTGTCTGTTTTCTTTCATGTTGGCAGGATTAATCCTGTTAATCATTGCCCTGATTTCTTTTTTTGAAGTGTGAGCTTTATTGTATTGCTTTTATAGTTGTTATCAACTTTGAAACTGAAATTCCCAATTTCAAGTTCAAAGGTGACTGGAAGTTGATATGAAGGTCGTTAAGAAACCTATTCCAACATGATTGCTCTGAGCACAGTTATAGTGTACGGACACTGAGGGATTCTCACTACCCTCTGAGCATCCAGCCCCTCAGCTCAGCCTCCTTCAGCTGACTCTGTAGTTTATACAGTACTCTATCAAAGCTCTAGAGTTAGACTTTTGCTTTGCATTACCCTCTGAAGTACCTTTCCTTTACACTCAATCATAAAGGAACCTTAGGGAAGGTTCCCCAGCCAAAGGACCATGGTTTTGAACCATGAAGTCTGTTCTGAACAGTTGAACTCATGCCCACCTGTGTGCTTGAATACCCAGCCCTGAGGAAGGATACTCTAGAGAAAGAAGGGAGCAGCCAAGGGCCTGTACCTCACCCTTCTGGCTTTCTGCAGGGATAGTAGAGAAGGGAGCACTGCTCAAACACGGCAGCCAGGCCACTGCTCAAACATGGCAGACCAGTGTCCTGGTCTCAGAGATCTGCCAGTGTTGTAGGTCACAGAGTAATCTTCTGACATTTCATTCTTCATCCTAGTACCTTAAAATAAAAGGCTTACTTGAAGCCTGCAGCAGAAATATGTATATATTCTCAAATAAGTTCAGTGTTGTTTTTCTATCGCTTTGGATGTTCTTCTTATTCATTAAATAGTGTCTTCCATCTTAATTTTCTCACATTTTTCATGTGTGTAGGTATTTTTCTGTGTTCTTACAGGCCAAGAGCGTGTACAGTAGAGGACCACAGCACCTTTTGGGTCTGGAGCTGATACTGGGCCACCTCCCTGAACCATTCTAGAACAAGTCACCCGGGGAAAAAAATAAACACTTGGCCTACTTTCATGAGAATATTCATTTTTATACATTTTATCATTTCCCCTCTCATTTACTCTCCTAAAGATAAGCAATCCTAGTCTTTAACAATTCCGTATTTTGGTATCCTCCTTTGATCCCTACAGCTCCACAGCTCCCTTTTGGCGTGTTGTAACAAATGCTGCATCCTCTGTTCCAGGAACAGCTACGCAATTGGTTTATTATTCACCGTGTGTCCTGCACTATTCTTTATGCTGCTCCACATGCTTGCAATTCCCAGTCAACCTCTTTCAATCTTTTTTTTCCTTTCTTTTGTGTAGCTGAACATGAAGCCAAAATCTTCACCAGACTATAGTGAAAGAGCTGTATCTTTATTTCATTGAAACTAATGATTTTGAAACCTTCAGGGGTTGTGACTACTTGACATCTTTTCACACGGTGTTTCTTACTTTGTACATAGGTCCATTGTTGTGTAGTACCAATACTGTTCCTGGCATTTAAATAACAGAGTGATGGGAACTTTCAGAAGGGTAACACAATGACAGATCTGGTGGAATGCTAAGAGATACTGCATATACTCAGTACTATGCCACATAATAAAATTGACTTATTTTACAGACAAGAAAGAATGGCTACACACTTATAGTTTTGGGGCAGTATTTGTTTCTCTGTATCTTCCATGATAGATTGATACCTGCCAGCTGTCAGAGTGTGTTGCTGGAAATTGCTCATTTTGCCAGAGAAGCAATGCATATCAATGGGCTACTGATTGGTAAAATGAAGAGTTATTTGTATTCTAAATAACATAATGACACGGTAGGTACTGAAAAAAAAATTAAGTTGAATTGTTGAGAGTATCTGAAAAATGGCAATAATTTTATGGTTAAGATTTAAATGTCACTGGAAAAGTTCAGATTCTGACCTACCTTAGAATGTCATAGCAAGAAGCTGATGGGAAGAATAAATTAGCTTAAAATGGAGGAATACAAATTTGAAAGGGTTCCAAAGAAAAGTGTGACTTCTGCTACTAAAATCCCTACTCAGCATTCAAAATATGAAATGCCAGCTGTAATAATCGAAGATATCTCTCTTATTGCAATACAAATGATGTTTGCACTTATGATGGGCCAAGTATTTTAGAGAAAGTGTGTTAGTGGAAGCACTATTCTTATTAGACCAGCTGATACATTTGGTAAAACATACCTCAAAGAAAATTCCAGGCACACAAAGTTTTTCTTATATCTCTTCAATGTTTAGTAAAGGTTATTCTGAGATTGTTCTTTTTAGTTGTAGAATATGTTAAGTGATAGCTGTTTTATTTTGCCAGTAAATCAGTTCAAGAAAGATGACAAGGCATGTCTTAAGCAGGTGAGACCCCAGTACATTTAATTTAGCAAAGGCAATTTTGCACCTGATGATGTTGCAGAGCAAAATATCCCATAATAGATTACAGAAATAAAAAATTTCAGCTGCTGGCAGAGAATATGATATTGTTCCTTATTAAAAAAATAAATAAATAGAGATAGGTACCTGACTGCTTATAGGGACAATTTGGCTATAACTCAATTTTCTGTCTTTTTTGGGCACAGGGTCTAAACTGGTACATGAGGGAACAAGTCCTATGGGACAATGAGCCCTAGTCATGAAACTGTGCAACTTTGCCTTCCTAATCTACAGTTTATCTTCTTCCAATTAGGGATAGTTGCACTTATAATTTATCTCATCCATTAGATTTTAAGTTCTTCTGAGTATAGCATCCTTGCTTTGTAAAGATGTTGTTTGTAGAGATGTACAGCAGTGAGGATAAAGAAGTACAACCGCATTTTGACAATATGAGACTTGTGGTATCCAAAAGAAAGCATTGTATTAATGTGTCCGTGTTTGTATAACACTAAAATCACATATATATGTAATACTAAAAGTAAAGCTTGTCTGGTAGGTATATAAAGAACAAAAGACTTTTTTATGCTTTCTCAGTGCCATTCTTTAGTTCTGTGTAGAAGGGGACATGCTACATGCCTTTGGTATCTAATTCAGCCTCTTTTTCTTTGGTTTCTCTTTTCAAAAGACCTGTAAGGCTACCATTTTCCTGATCTTGTTGTTGCTGTTGCTTGTTTTGTTTTATTTTGTTTCTAGCTTTCCAGACGCTAGGAGCTGAACTGATGCAGAAAAAACTCAGCCCAGTTTTCTCAGTGTCACTCTAGGAATTAATTTATACTGTCAATCTGGTAACGAATAAACAAACAAACAAAAAAACTATCTCTACCTTGAATAGACATTAGCCCCACTGAACTTGACCCTGACCTAAGTCTTGACTTGACCCCTGACCTAGTCACTTCATCATTTATATTTTTGAGTTACGGGAAACCTATCTGAAGCCAGCTTTCAGAAAAACTGCCACTAACTGAGCCTTTTCCATGGATTTTCCTTTGCTTGTGAGCTAGTACTTAACATATTGTTACCCAAAGACTGCATCCAACTCAACGTCATTTGGGCAGAGAGTGGCTGGTGGATGGTTGTTCTTTCTGCCATAGATGGTACAGGTAAAGAAACTTAAAATCTTGAATGCCAAAGATGCCATATGATGGGGAATTCCTCTCATTCATCTGCAGATGCTGTTACACCAACGTCACCTCTCATGCACAGGATCTGATATTGCTGTATAGTGCTGAGTGCACCTAAAGTAGACAGTGTCTCCCTCCTTTATGGCAGTAGGAAGTGGCAAATGTACATCAAGAATTTTTAACTTTATTTGTGACCCTGAAAGGACTGACTTAATAAAGCAAAAAGTCTTGGCACCTCCATAGGTCTGAATCTTTCCCTAATTTTTTGGCTTTGATGATTTATCTCTCAGCAATTACTCTACCCCCTTCCTAATCCCTTTCTCCCCAAGGCTCAATGGGGTACAAAGGGAGGAAGTGCAGGAAGCCAATGCTGCTTTTGAAGTGAATTACATCTCTTTCATTTTGTTCTGCTATGTACAATTTGATCTTTCTTATCAGCGATATATCCTCAGGGACTTACAGTACCTTGCTCCACAGCCTTCAGGAGCCATGGCTTACAGCACAGCCAAGGTTGCCTGCCTTTGTACTTACAAGCCAAGCAGATGAAGGCATCCTCTTTGACTGACGAGCAAAATTGTCACATTTATGGTCATTGAGATTATTCCAATTGGTTGAATTTGGAGCCAGCACAAAATGACAACATAATTTTAATCTTATTTTTGCCTTTTGTTTGACATTTAGTACATGAGAAAAAAAATACCCTGGCTGTGGTTAATCATTGCAATTTAAGGAATGACTCTGGGGAAACCACATCTAAGAATCATTCACAAGATACAGAGCAGGACAGAGAGAAATGCTATTTATCTGATGTGTGGGGAAAATCTAATTAAACTCTTTGCTCGATTAAAGTAAACAAATGCCTCCATAAAAATGTCTTTTGTTGATATTCTGTAGTGCTTGTCAAGTCATTCTTACAGGGCTAATTGGGAGTCCAAAGCAGCTTCCCTGTGTTATGCTATGAGTTATTGTTTGTTGGTCCAGGGGTCAGGCATTAGTCTAAGAAGGAGTGGACTGGCTCTGTTGATGGCTTAGCTGTTGTCTTGCAGTGAAAGCTGGAAGCATTGATTTTATCCAGTTAGATTTATCCTTCTGACTATATTGTGCATTTCAGTCACCACAGAGACTTGGTCTCTGTAGCAGTGCCTGGCACAGGAGACTGGTGTTTGGCATCTCACACTTTCCAGCCAGCCAAAACCATGCATGGTGCCAGCTTCATCTTACCCTGAGAGAGGAAACCACCTTGGTTGCTAGATATTCCGTGGGAAAGCAGCATGTCAGATAAAATGAAGCACAACACTGCAGTCAGGATGTGCATTTTGTCCCAGGTTTGCTGCTGGTGCTTATTGGCTGTGCAAAGAAAGCTGTCTGAGCAGTTCTCCTCTGGCACATAATTTGGAGTTGCAGGGTAAAGGGCTTGGGAGAAAGCTGAATGGTACGTGGACAAAATCCCTGGCTCTGCTGCACCAAAAATGCCATTTAAATGGAGTAATAGGGTTGATTTAGTGCAGAGCAGAACTTTTTATTGCTGCTGAAAGCAGCTAACAAGCAGCTTAGGACTAAAGTGTGTGCATGTATTAATAAACAAATGACCCAGCTAATGAGCAGCATGACCCAGTATCATGCCGTGAGCAACGTGGAGAGTTCCAGTACAGCTGATGGAAGGTATTCCTCTCCTCATATCACCTTTTGTGGTTGTTAATGTTGAGAAACTCTTTAAACAAAAGCACAGAGTGCCTTTTTAGTTGTACGAGGTGACAACTCTTCCTTCTACTGGCATTTTTAACCCCAGTTCTTAGGCATCTCGTGCTGGTTGTTCTCACAAGCAGCAGGGACCATGAGATGGATGTTGTGCTGTAAAATACATGTTTTCTTTTACTTTTTGCTACTTCCCTGCCATCTGCTGAGTCCTGTGATTCCACACCTGAGAGTGAAAACAAGATGAGAGCTGGGGACTCTGGGACCTTTATGGTCCCATCACCTACTGTAAGTGCAGGTACTTATCTTCAGTGATTGGTCTAAAAAAATATATCACCTCAACTTACAGACCATGCCTCCCAAGCGTTTACCTGACTGTTATACTAACACACAGGCACCAAACCACCAGAACATTAAGTTTTACAATGCCCAAGTGAGATAAGAAAAGGTGTTTTCTTTGTATTGAAGGAAAGAAGGTGTCATGTCCTCATTGTTACATCACAGCTCCTGCCCAGAGTCACTAGGAGAAATCACAACACGCCAGACAGGTGCCCTGCCTTATTGCTCCCTTCTGTGGCTGTAGCTGCCTAACCTAGGCAGTGTGACTGCTTATCTCCATCTGTCACACAGGGAGCCTTTGGTACATAACAGGTGATCTGAATTGCTTGAATATCATAGGATTTGTAAAGCCTAATTTTAGGCCCTTCTGATTTGTGGCCCCAAATAATGGTCAAGGTCATACAGGAAATCAGGTCTTATTTTTCAGCTTTCCTGTGGATTTCCTAAATATTGCATCATTTCTGTTTTTCACTGCTGTTGAAATACTAGTTATGGGACACCAGAAAGAGGGAGTTGTATTTACTCCTTTTTTTCTCTTTTTCCTTGCTCTTCTTTGCCTTTCCCTTTTCAGTGCTCAATTAACTATTCACGGCAGAAAAGGCAGGTTTGAGATTCAAGTATAGAGGGGATTATTTTACTAAGACTACAGATCATCAAGGGCAAATAGCAAAAACCAGAATGATCTAGGTTCCATTCTGGATGTATTCTATTAAAAAAAAAAAAAAAACCCAACCATAATTTACTTGGCATAATTTACTTTACTTTTATTTTGAGGTAAAAGCCAAAATATTGAAAAGCAACTATTTATTACTGGAGAAACATAAAAGCTTAAAAGGTTAAAAACAATCAATTAGCAATACTCATAGAGTCTCAAGGTTCCGAATCTCTGCTTCATCATTTCATATATATTATTGTTTATGCAGCTCCACAGAGAGGAAATAATTGCCTTGGCACTCACTGATTTAAAAATCCCTTTTTTCTCAGGCTGACTTGTACTATTAACAGAACCTAAAGTACAAAGTCTTAATGATTGAAAAACAGATCTAAATGCCAAAAATCCTTCCACTGTGTGCTAGAGTAGCCTCACATCTGGAAAAACAGAAACTCTTATCTTGTGATTTTTAATTTCAGCTCACAAGTCACAACCCAGTAAAGCTCCTGTGTTGATCCCAGAGGTTCAGCCTAAGCAGAGAACCTAGACAACGCCTGACTTGATACAATATCTGATGAAATACAAGTTTTTTTTTTCTTCTTTTTCTTTTTGGAAGTAATATTTAAAATCTTTTTTTTTTTTTTCCTTCTCTTTTTACTTTTCCTAGAAAGATCATATCTGTGTGCAGGTAGAAAAAGAATTATCATATTTTTAGCCAAGCTATCTGTTGGGAAACATTGGGAGGAAAGTAAAACTTTCAATGTTATTCTGGATCAACAACCTCCAGAATTACTTGAACATCCATCTTTAATGATCACCTACTGAGCACTTTACCTCCTCCTCCTCAGTGTACTTTACTCTTCCTGATTAACGAGAACCTCAGAGCTTTTATATTTTAGGTATATTGCAGGCATGTCGATCTATTTATATTCATCATGAAGGCAATTCCCTTCTAACCAGAGCCACCTGAGCTTCCCATCCTCTGCTGTATTACCACCAAAGGTCTAGCAGGAGTACCCACTTTGTACTTCCCAGAGAGCAGCTGCTCCCTTCTCTAGCTCTAAGGTCTGATCTCCTTTTCCACAGCTGGCTCTGAGGACAGGTGGGAGGAGAATGCAGGTGGACAGAAGTCAAGAGTATGATTACTGGGGCTGGTGTGACCCAAAGGGGGCAGAATCTTTTGCAGGGTCAGTTGTGATAGAAAAAGGGGAAATGGTTTCAAACTAAAAGAGGGGAGATCTAGACTGGATACAAGGAAAAATTTTTTTACAATAAGGGTAGTGAAACACCGAAGC
The DNA here is from genome assembly GCA_016647715.1 of Pavo muticus. Classification (NCBI taxonomy): domain Eukaryota; kingdom Metazoa; phylum Chordata; class Aves; order Galliformes; family Phasianidae; genus Pavo; species Pavo muticus. The sequence goes on along the minus strand of JACDJE010000066.1, from coordinate 1,246,114 downwards.
ACTAGAACATGTTGCCCAGAGAGGTGGTGGATGCCCCATCCCTGGAGACACTCAAGATCAGGCTGGACGGAGCTCTAAGAAACCTGCTCTAGCTGTTGGTGACCCTGTTCATTGCAGAGGAGTTGGCGTAGATGGCCTTTCAGATTCCTTCCAACTCAAATGATTCTATGATTCGATTCTATGATTCTATGAGATGACACCATTTTCCTCAACTCGCATGGATGCAGCAGAGAGTTTGCTGTGAGAAGGGAACTCGTTCTGCCTCAGATGTAGTCTCTGAATTTCCAGGCTCACTCAGTAGCCTCTAAAGATAGAAAGGACAAAGTTTCAGCATAGTGGCTCATTGGTCTTAATGTGGGCACAGACTTAATGTCAAGGTTAGATGACAGAACACTGGAGTTGTGCCTCAAGATTGGACATTAAAGCCCAGCAGCTGCAGCCAAGCTCAGATATGGCATAAAGTTTATCTGCTTCACTTGCACGAAGCTCCAGGGCTATTTTGCAATAATCTGGATACAAATTACTCCTAAACTGCACTGACACCTCTGTGCCAGTGCAAGACTCAAAATATGTGGTTGGGTTCTAGCTGGGTTGACTGGGGCTTAGCAGACAGGTTCAGTGTCCTGACCTGCTACAGAACCACCTCAGGTGTGTGGTGCAAGCCCAGATCTTCATAAAGATTAAGACGCTTAATTCTCACGGAGTTTATAGTTGGAAGCCCAGTTCTTAAGAACTTCTAAGCTCTTGGGCCTCACATCTATCTGTCTGAACATGCCAGTGGTTGTATTTCTCTTCCTTGCTGGGGAGGTGTGAGGGACGTGAGGATTAAAGCCAACCAGCACAATCTGCTTCTGGAAGATGCAGAGTTAAAGTGAGGTTAATAGTTGCAGGAAATGGGGCCACCATTTTGTGCCAGGCTTTGGATCAGTAAAGTTCTTCTAAAGAATTAACTGCCCCATGGAGATGCTCTCTATATCTACCACTGACTGCATGCAGTGTGCTAAGTGAATTTTTTTTTTATTTAGATAGTAATTAAGTAAACAGAAGAAAATGGAAGTGGTGGGTTATTTTTGTGAACTAACCCTTCTGAAATTTAAATTGTGACCAACAAAGCTTTCTGGTGGTACACTGTTATAATTGAAGACTAAGAGATAACATGAAGCCCTAAGGAAAAATGAAGGATTTGAGTTGCAATGTGATCTCAAGAGAAGTATTAGGGCTATTTGAAACATTTTTGAGGTCTGGCTGCATGACTGAATGTAAGTATGAAAATGCAGAAGTGGAGCAATTCAGAGAAAGCTCTTTGGTCTGAATGTCACAGTGGTTGTAGGGACCACACTAGGTGCTGGCCAACCTTCTGTTCCTGGGAAGCAGTTCAGGAAACAGCTGTTCTTCCACTTATCATCACATCTGTAGGGGAATCTCTTGGTTGCTCTCCATCCTCACAGAGGAAACCTGGGCATGGCATATGAGGACTGCAAGAACCATGGTCAAAAGGGACACTCACCCAGAGCAAGGAGAAGCCCTGTAGAGACACAGATATGCAAGCCCTGTCCTTCATTTTCCTGTCTGTAAAGTAGACTAACATTACCTTTTTTTCTCCAAAGAGATCCTGGTCTGATAACATTTGGGGTATTTTGACCACCTGGTGTCCAGGGAGTGTATTTAAGGAGATGGTAAGTGGACATGATGGTGATGGGTCAATGGTTGGACTAGATGATCTCAGAGGTCTTTTCCAACCTTAGTGATTCTTTGCTTTCATGTTTCCATGCTCTGTTGGCATGATGCTCTGAAAGCAGTCCGTATTGATTTCTGCCCTATTATTATTCTTTTGTATCTACCCTGGGACTTGGCAGCAATGCTTTTACACAGGCAAGACTCCGCCTCAGCAGGCTCTTTGCATGCATACAGACTCACCTGTCTTGTCAGTGGTCATGCTTCTGCTCTTCTCGCTCTCGTCCTTAACAAATGCATTCAGATTGTCAATGTGAATCCTCAGAGCTTTTGCTCATGTTAAACCCATCACGTAAGCTGGTGAGAGTTTTATCTGAGTAAACGGAGGTGGAAAATGCCTGTGTTAATTTTACAGCAGCAGTGGTGTTGTCAGAGGGAAGTGCTCAAGCTTTTCTTGGTGCTGTGCTCTGCAGAATCAAAGGAAAAAGGCTGATGGAACATAAAATGCCCTGGGGGCTCCCAGTCTCCAGCCAGATCCTGTCAGGCAAAAGTAGCCTCAAAATATCAGTGTAATTTTCTTCACTGGAGCTGAAATTCCTCATTGAGATTTGCTAGGCTGGGGCAGAGACCTTCCCCTCTGGTTTTGTTCGGTACTGAGCCCAGAGGGGTTTGGGCTGGGGACTCCCAGCAGTATTGGACTGCAAATAATAGCCAGGCTGGAGTGATGGAGCATATTAACTAGCTGAGCTTTAATTATGTGTCAGGGCTTTTCAGTCCTTTCAAGCTAACTCAATTAAGCTAAGAGACTGGAGAAGAAGTCACCCCGTTTGCCCACGAAGGCAAAGGTCTGAATGAATTTCAGACCCATCTGATTCCAACACCATTGAAACGCACTGAAATGCTCTAGGAAAAATGTCTGCTTTGGGCATTCAGCCCCAAGGAACCATTTCTGAAGGTGCAAACAGCAAGACTGTGGGCACTAAACCTTTTTGCAGGTATCAGATCATTGTGTAAGACAATAATTAAAGAAAAAGCATATGCAGGTTGTGAAAAAAAGCACTGCTGCAGTAGCAGGTGTTTTTGTCAGGCTGTCAGGGATCATTCAGCATAGTTTTTTATGTTATATCCTAACACACACTTCGAACTTATGCAGTGCAGAGGGTCTTGATGAAGACTGCAGAGTATTACTGCGAATTAGAGGAAGTGGTGATCTATCTGTGTGCCACTTTTGTACTGGGGAGGACATGCAACTGGTCAAGGTGGTTATTTTTAGGTGATTTTTTATTTGCAGCCTTCTTTCTTTGATACATAAATATGATTGGGTGATTTCCCTGTGTAATTTTTTTTTCCTTTTTTTCTCTTTTTTTGACAATGCATTCATTTATGTTACCTCAGAGTGTCCTGAACTGGCAGGGAGTGAGTAGAGAAGCACAGATTTTTGCTAAGCAGGCATATTGTGCTTTTAGCTTGAGGTTACACATAGATGCTACGAGAAACACATGTTAATAATAAAGATGTTAAGTGGGTACCAGTGGACTGGGTTGTTTGCTAAGAACAGATCTTGCTGTCATAAAACAGTCCAGAGCCTGAAGCACTTGGGCCAGAGCACTAATTATTACACATTTTAGGTCTATTGTCTTGGCTCTGGTAAATGTATTATTTTTAGTGATTTTCATTACGTGTTGGATTTAAAAATAGTCTGAATTACAACCGGTCGTTGTTCTGTTGGAATGAATTATAGTTTGTTGAGGCAACTGCTTATTTTGTCTTGTCCCATGGCATTATGCGAGGCCAGACAATAAAAAAAGGAAATATGAGTGGCATTAACCTTTTGAAGTAGAAGAAAAAGGAGCCTTAATGAAATAGAGCAAATCAGGCAATTATATTGCAGCTCTTAGTTATCATATAAAAAAGGAAACTGTGTTCTGTATCATTTAACCCTTTGCCTCCTGCTGGTAAGGTGAGATGTATGTATTAGAAACACAGATGATTTTCTGCTAACTAGCTGATTAGTGCTAGTTAACAGCACTAGAAGGAGATACCATTCAATGTCTATTTTCTACATTTCTTCCTTTCTGATGATGCAGTTCTGAGATATAAACCAGTAATCTTCTTGGATTTCCCTCCTCCCTTTCCCTTCTTTTTTCATTATTTTTCTTCCCTAAGAGTACTGCAGTGACATTGTCAATAGAATTGGTGCTGTTCTTTGTCCACAGTTTACTTTGAGACTTTTTCAATCTGTCTGTGTGGTATTTTCAATAACAGTGTTTTTCAAGTATGTTAAGAATATAAGCTCCCAGATAGGTCCCACAGGCATCAGAAAAAAAACCCCACAAACCCTCCCACTTATTTTGCTGAAGGCATGATCAGATGAACTGCTGAGAAGTGCTGAGCCAAATGAAGCTGCTGAGTCTTTGCACTCTACTCTTTGTGAAGGTTGTCTCCAATTCAGTTTTGCAAGTTTGCCTGCTTACTTCTCACCTAGTTCTTCAAGGAATCTGATCTAAAATGTAAAACTACAGCCTTGTTAAAAACAAATTTATTGAGGTCATTAGTATTTGTTAGAATTTTTCACTAAAAGAGAGGAGTTTTAGATTAGATGTCGGGGAAATTTTTCACTGAGAGGGAGGTAAGGCCCTGGCACAGGCTGCCCAGAGCAGCTGTGGATGCCCCATCCCTGGAGGATTTCAAGGCCAGGTTAGATGGGACCCTGGGCAGCCTGAGCTGGTGGGGGGCTATCAGCCCATGGCAGGGGGTTGGAACTAGATGACTTCTGATGTCCCTTCCAACCCAAGCCATTCTGTGATCCCATGATCCTTTGATTCTATGATTTTGCAGATCTAGTTTATTGAGTGAAGCTTGCAAAGTCCCAGGAACTCCTGCATTCCCACATCCAAGACTAGAAATACCAAGAATAGAAATACCCAAAGACCAAAGGCTCCTCTTTTTTAGTTAAAAGATCTCCTTAAATTGTCTTGCCAAGTGAGAACTAGGAGACTCTAGGACAAAGTTTTGTATCTGTTTATGACTTAGTAAAACATCCCTTTGTATTTGACAGCAATAAAGTTCACAGCAAATAAACAAACTGTAATTCCACACTGTCACTGAAGCAAAAATTATCTTCCAGTGGTCTCGATGCTCCCATCCTCAGACTAGACATAATATCTACTGAACATTGTAGATCCATGTTGACTTACTGCCCCTGTATCCTGTATTCTGGGATGAACCCAATCTCCAGGCTGCTGCCTTGATCAGCATAGATGTCTTTGGAGTGCCACAGCCAAGGGAGTATTGCAATAAGGAAATGTCCCAAAAGTCCCAAACATTTTCTTGTGTAAAGCTTCTCTTCAATTTGGCAGTCAATATGCTGGATGTCTAGAAACAAGAAATATCCTTCTTGAGCAGATGATTGTACTTGGTACAGTTGCAAAGGAACACGATCTCATTAAGACGATGAGAGAAAGGAGACAAGGCTTTTGCTTCAGCCTGATCTGATAAATGGCCTACATAAAATGCATAGAATGCAGCATCTTTGGTTGAGGAATGAAGGCCCAGTCCTCAGCCTAGCATGAATTTGAAATTTCAGACAGTTGCTAAGGCTTATAATAGTGAAAGTGCTTATGTTCAGTGAAGAACGGCACCTTCATGTAAGCTGTTGGCCCGGCATTTATTTTTGATGAGTGGTATTGCTTCAGTTTTCAAATCTTCTGTTTGTCCTTGGGTCTCAGTGTCATATTCCTGGAAGAAACAAATGATGGCTTTGCCTGTCTTGTAAACTGTTTGGGGCAAGACCTGACTCTCTGTTCAACAGTGCATGGCAGACAAGCTTGCTGATCTACACTGGGGCCTTTTGGCGTTGCTGTGATTCAACTGGAAATATGTAATTATATACTTTCAAAGGTGGATACCTGAAATTAGGCCTCCTAAATCCCTGTTTAGATACCTTTAAGAGATATAAGTTATTTGGTTTCCACAGCAGGTGAGCATTTATCTGTAGTTCCTGCCACAGGGGCCCCTTTGACTCATCTAAGGTGAATGGAGAGAGTTTTGTCTTCAGAAACTCTGCCTACAGCAAGCTCTTCCTACAAGTGAGAACTAGGCATCTACCCAGGACCTGCAACCATGTGTGTATGCATGTTCCATGCACGCTCCTGGATTTCTTCCAATGCAAAGGTTTTCAGAGAACAATTGCAATTCAAATGTAGATGCAAATTGTGACAGACTCAAATGGTAATTTTAGGTGTGGAAGGATCAGAATATGTGTAATCTCTGGCATTTCTCTCCCTCATTGCCTATTGTTTTTGTTTCACCAGGCTATAACTTCCCCATACAATGAGATTCTCAGCCTTGTCATGACACAAATGACATTTTAGTTTCAGTCTGTTTCACAGTATTGGTTCCACTCTCAAATAAACAGCTCCTCTGTGGAGCACAATCTAACAGGCAAGTATTTACATCTGAGAGCATGTCCCACTGTCAGGACAGGGGGATTTCTTGGCAGTACATGGTACCTCTCACACCTAGCTTGCATCTGTGCCAGGATGCTGTCTGGTCCCAGCCAGTTAGATGCATGAGTGACAGCATTTGCAAGATGCTTTACCTGACTGAACTGTGGTAATTTACTGTAAACTAACACTTTTGTGGTTAAATGATATATTTTTCTTTGCAGTATTGAAAGATATACTCTGTTTATCAGTGTATACACACGTATTGAGAGGAAGCGTCTGTATGATTTCAAATATACCTAGGGTAAGAAATGGCCCTTGTTTGGTTCACTGCCTAGCTCTCTGGAAGGGTTGACATTTGGACTCACACATCCTTTTAGCTCTTAGTTTGAGCATGGTACTCTTTGGCTTCTTCCCTCCTGCTCAGATGGTGTCTCACTGCAGTTTGGGGGCTGCTGTGAACAATAGAGATGAGAATCATAGAATCATAGAATGGCCTGGCTTGAAAAGGACCATCATGGCCATCTAGTTTCAACCCCCCTGCTATGTGCAGGGTTGCCAACCACTAGACCAGGCTGCCCAGAGCTAAATCCAGCCTGGCCTTGAATGCCTCCAGGGATGGGGCATCCACAACCTCCTTGGGCAACCTGTTCCAGTGCGTCACCACCGACTGTGTGAAAAACTTCTTCCTAATATCTAACCTACACCTCTCCTGTCTTTGTTTAAAACCATTCCCCCTTTCCTATCACTATCCATGTTTGCTATCACTCCTGACGAGCCTGGTCATATTGTGAAGGGATAGCTACAGACTGGAACAGTTGTTCCAGTGTGAAATGTCTTCCAAGCCTTCCTCCATCTCAGCCTCTTCACTTTCTTTTCAATTATTTCTTTGATCATGCTCCCATTTTCAAAGAAAGAGATAAAAGTAAAATAAGCTTGAGAACTAACTGTGGGACTAATAACAGCCATTTACTACTATTATGTCATTTGCTCTGCTTGTGTCTTACCCTTGCATTTGTGTTGTCTATTTAGATTGCAAGCTCTTGAGGATTGCTTGACCGTGATGTTTGTATAATACCATGGTCTGGCTTTGCTTTTGCTTAGTTGTAAATTACCCTCTTCATAAACATAGACAGAGTGTAAGATCTGTTGCTCCTAGGGAGGGGAGTCAGGAATCATTATTGCTATGGCACCTTACACACCTGTCCTGTAAGCAAGAAATAATTTTTCTGAGATCTTGTTTAATTCATTTTTCACAATAGCTAAATTTGCCACAAAAGAGAAGACCATAACTGAGTTCTTCACATCTCCTTGCCCTGCTTCTATATGAAGGAGAGGTATCCTGTGATCAAGCCTGAATCTCTGCATAAATGTTTCTTGCTCTTCAATGACCCTATGGGACCACAAGAGTACTGAGAGATGCACTGTATTTTGTGGATGGATCCCACCAAATTGTATTCAGGGGAGATGTTAATCTGAATCTTCTGTCTGGTAGAAATCACCAATCTCTACTTTTGTGATGCACTTTCTTGATTGGCAGATTCCTCCAAGATAGGCAGGCAATGAATGAAAACCACTTGTGATCTTGTGGCACACAAATACTGTAAATGTGCATTGTCACAGCATTCTGAGGTATTGCCTGTATCTGTAGCATACAGGCAAAGAGAAAATATAAGCTTAGCATCCTAGAATCCTAGGATATCCCCCGTAGGAAGGGACACACAAGGATCGTTAAATCCAACTCCTGGCTGCCAAATGCTCCCTGAACTCTGGCAGCATGGGGCCATGACCACTGCCCTGGGAAGGCTGTTCCAGTTCAGTTTGTCAGTGTTTGAATACTTTCAGAGCCTAAAGATTATGAAATATCATTCCTCATTTTATACCTTCTTGATAATGGTGTTGGGTTTTGTTAATTGAATTTTTTTTTTAATTTGGCCAGAGACTTTCTCAGGGGAGTTTGCATCCGAATGTGGGTCAAAACCAGAGATGAGATGGCTGAATGTAAAAGAGATTTTTCTGAAGTTCAGGTGTCTTTCAGATGTCTGGAAAAAAAAAAAAAAAAAAAAAAAACCCTTAAAAATAGTTTTAGATGATTTCTTTTGTAGTTTACTTTAGGAACAAGGTGGAATTTTGAAATCTGAAGCTGTTTTTGCCTCCGATTATTTGCTTTATTATCATAGAACATTTCTTTTGTCAAACTTTCTACCTGAGGCTTGTAACAATGAATATAATTGCTTGTTCCTGATCCTACATCAGTCTCTAAACTACCTCAGTATTTGGCAAAAGAACACTTGGATCTTCAGTTGTTAGAGTGGGATGAATCAGGATGAGACGCTGTTATCTTTAAAATCAAGTGGAGGCAGCCAACTCCTACTGGAGCTTTTGTGAGGATGGCAGTTTTCTGCCTGTTTTCTGAAAACAGGGAAGAAAGAAAGAAACCCAAGCTTTTATTAATAGTTTGGTTATACACAAAGGGACACATGCAACTATTTTAACATCTACAGTACATCGCTACATAAACCACAGTGCACTAATTATACAAGTCAGGGGCTGGTTGAAGGACAGTTAATTGGTTTTCAGAATGTCTCAATCAACACAGGCAGCAAGACACATGTCCAAGGATTTGAAGAGTCAGCAGTAATGGATGTCTGTGAATTCTCTGTTGCAAAGTAAACCTTTATTTTCACTATAGAATGTTTTATAGTGCAATAAAAAAGAAGGAAGTCAATAGCTATATCTAATATAACTGTAGCTGAAAAGATACTTTACCAATTCAATATTGCTTGAAGGGCAGCATAATATAGGTATTTGACCTTAACCAAGGGCTGCTGGTATTGGGTGCAGGGTGAATTGTCGATGAAAGAAAGTGACCCCAATCTGGACTGAGAACATGTTAAAAGAAGATGATAGTTTTCACAATATTTTTGGAAGAAAACAAGTAGTATTCTACTAAGTCTCTTTTGCCTTCTAATCCTGCTTAGGCCTAACTACTCCTGAATGTTTAATAAAGACATATCTTTCTTATTGCACCAGAAAATTATTTGCTTTTCTGTGAAATTCAGGTTATCGTGTTCTTAGTGATTAAGCTTTGTTCTTTGTTTTTTAATAATAAATTTTATTTCCTAGTTAGTAAAACAATTGCTTTTATTTTCTGTTGTTTGCTTAGGATAGAAATATAGAATAGTTGCAGTATGAAGGGACCTATGAAGGTCATTTGGCCCAACAGTCAGACCTCTCTGGGGCTGGCCCAAAGTTAAAACATATTATTAAGTGCATCATCCAAATGTCTCTTGTGGCTTCAACTACCTCTCTAGGAGGACAGTTCTGTTGTATTCAGTGATATTTGTAGGTCCTTTCCCACTGAAACTGTTCTATGTATTTTCATCTTCTAAAATCTTTCATCATCTTCCTTATGTGATATTGAAGACAATGACATTAAAAAAGGCAAGAAATGGCCATTCATGTCAAACCCTTTTCTCCTGAATTCATAAGCACAGATGTTCTGCAAACACACTGAAATTGCTATTAGAATTCCTGGGAACACCCATGGTGCAGAAAAGCATGCATTTGCAGGAATAATACTTGATTCATTATGTCTTCTAGCATCACTTGCAGGTTCCTTACCAGTGCCTCTATTGTGAAAAATCAGAATTTCAATTCTACTACTATAGATACATTTTTGGGGAGAAACTATAATGTTCTGTAAGGTTTACAGGTGCAACTGCATAAATTTTCAGGCATAGCTGCATCCTGCAGAAGAAACCCATGTAGTATTTGTGGACAAGTATAAGCATGCTCTGACTGTACTGTTAGCAATCTAGAAGCCCTGTAGCTCTAGTCATAATGTTTCTGAAACTGAGCTAATAAGTCTGAGAGTCTGCACACACTGACTCTGCACTGTGTTAACACAACCTGGAGTCAGCTTGTAACTTTGGCAGGGCAAGCTTCTATCAGCTTGCAAAAGGCTGTAGACTTATCCCTTGAATGTTTTCCTGAAGGCTGCTGGTGTCAAGAGTAAACAAGGGATTTTAAAAGCTCTCCACGATGCTGATTTTAGAAATAATGAACTTAGGCTAATACTAAATCTCAACATAAATGCTCCCAGCCTGAGCTCCTCTAAAAGACAGCTGATGACTGAGTTTTACAAACTCAAGATCTGGGGCATTAATTAAACAATTCATTTTGGCATGTGTGTAAAAGCTCAGCAAAGCAGAAGCCTTAAGAGGTAGAAGGTAACTTGGCAGAGTTGTGATGATGGTTAGAAAGGACCCTTTGTAACATCTCAGTAAACATTCCAGAATATTTGCTATGAAGTCCAATTTGTTCAGAACTCGTATTTGTTTGTATGTTTTTTCCTTTTAAAATGTGTTTTACTTTTTTATTTTTATTTTTCTCTGTCCACGCCTTCTGTCTGGTTTGATGCAGTTCTTCAGACTATTATGTGCTATCCTGATACTGCTCAGCTGAGCTCTTTCTACATCCTTTATGAATTAATAGTTTTTTTAAAGAAAAGTGTTTCAGAAAATTTAAGAGAGAAATCTATTAAAAACTGGAAAACTGATTTAAAATTTAAATGTCTACATTCTGAGGACAAAACATGATTTTAGAGAGTCCAGCTGTTGGCACTGATTTGGAACAGATACAATGAAGATATGTGTGTTTCAATGTCCTCGGTGATTTTCTGGTTCAAAGCTTTGGCCTTAGGGTCAACGACAAAATTAGCAAAACATTTGGGAAAGCTGCCTGATGTTTCTGGCACACCATGGTGCTCTTTTAGCCCACAGCTCCTTGTCTGCGCAATGACGTTATTCCCTTCCAGAAGTCTGAAGAAACGATGATAACACAGGGTAATTTTCCTGAGGAGCATTGTGCTGCATGGAGAAGCCTGCTTTTGGAAGAAAGTAGCAGAAATAAACAGTTTCCCCTAGAGTGACAATATGGCAATAAAGTTTAAAGATAATTAGTTGAAGGACAGATATTCTGGAAAATGGTGTTGGCTGGACTTGACTTCAGGAGTTAACATCTTTTGAGATAAATAGAGGTATTTCATTCCTTTTGAGCAAACATCTTAGACTTCCTCTACATACATATTGACGTTGTAGTATATACCAGTGTCTTTGCCTTGACAGTGTCTAACCTTGACTGAGTATGGTGCGTTATTACTAAGAAGAGGTGTGGACGTTACTTTGATGAAAGGAAGGCTGAGAATGTAAACGCTACCATGAATAAGAAACTACAGTAATGCAAATACTGGGTTTTCAAGGAGTGTGGATTTAAAAGAGAAATGAGGGTGGAGTTTTCCAAGAAGTTGTGATGTGAGGGTGCATTGTGAGGGCGTTTGAGGATCAGAAAGTATTGAGGGGAGGCTCATCACCACCCCTAGGAATTCAGAAGGTTTTTGGCCAGATACCAGCTTGGACTGAAGATCAAAAGTCCTTCCTCAGCTCTGTTCTGCCTGTATTTGAGACTGTGGTATCCCTCTTGACAGTGTCTCCTCAGGCTCTGCCTCAGTAGGTTCACAGCCTGAAATACTGGTTCCTTATGGTTTTCTTCAGAAAGGTGTAAAGCAAGAAATGCAACTGGCAATTATATTGTAAGCTTGTGTGTTTAAAAATAATGAAATACAACAAAATCTATTATTTGTCCAGATGGTCAAATTATTCCTCGGCATAATTGTTTGATGACTGCATTTCATGGGAAGGTACCATACTGAAAGGGTTACTAATTAGCTCTAAATGCTACAGGGCTATCACAGATGAGAATAGTGCATTTGCAGACATTATTTGAGTAGAGGGTTAGATCAGCCTTTGAAAATGTTCCTGGCTGAGTTTTGACTTCACCTTAGTACCGCCCTGTAATAATGCAGAAAGAAATGAGGTGCCTGAGAAATGATGACGTGGGCTCTATGAAGCCTGGAGGTGAGAAAATCCATGTTGTGTAAGAGTCTATGGTTAGAGAAATGTATAGTTGTCACCTGTGTCGCCTCTTAGATTGTTCTTAACACTTTGTTCCTCATTCAATAAAGTTAATATGCCAGCGTTTACTTTTTCAAAGCTGTATATGGATCAGCAGGAAAACTTCAAACTTATGGAAGTCTCAGTTTTGGAAATGGTTTCAACTGGAGGGAGAATTTGCGCATGGGAAGCCATAGGTCTTCCCTGCATATATCCATGTGGAGGATCAAACACTGTGTTATCTGGTAGAGCTCTTGACAGGAGAACAGCATGTGATCATTTTATATGTCTCAAATGGAGCTTCCTATGTTTTCATGGTAGTTTTGGATATAAATGTTTCAGTGTTCATGCTGGTAGGACTTACTTTCAGTGCTAAAGAAGCTTATTAATTTCAGAGTATTGAGGATCGATGAAATTACTCTAATTAAGGGATTATTTCAGTCCTAGTTTAGTGTATTCTTTTTAATTTATTGCCCTTGGAAAAATTCTTCATGGTAGAGGACGTGGAGGAGTATTTGTGTGACTCAGAGACTGCATTAACTGAGGGAATTTGAGTGTCCCCAGTAATTTTGCACAGCACAGCAAATTATAAATAAAATGCTTCTGCCATTTTCAGAGAATACTAAGAAACCCCAGACAACACTACTTTACACCAAAATATTTGCAATGACCTTGTGGTCAAAATATCTGGAGACTAAATTTCAAGCTGACCAGGAAAATTCCCTTATGGGCATAATTCTTCTGGGGATGTGACAGCACCATCCTCTTCCAGTCCCATCTGAAGGCAGTCTGTCCTGCAAAAGGCTGTGGCTTGGGAAAGGTTCAGAAGTAACCAGTGAATTCTGAGTATGCAGTGGCCAGACTACAAACAAACAAGGATTACACACTGCTGCAATGCAGTACTGTGAAGTGTGTGGCCTATGAGAAGTCCCAGTACTCTCAAAATGAGCATGAAATGGTATCGGAGGATCCTGCCCTGAGTCACAGGCTAAATTTCTGTGGGTCTTGAGATACACAAAGCTGCTTTCTATTCTTGCTATTTCCTTTATGCAGGGGGCAGAGTGAAGGTTTCTCTTTGTCTTCCATGTCTTGTAGCTTGGGGTTACACAGATACAGCCACGTGGAAGTGAAGAGCATTTTGGGAGCCTGATCATTCTGTAAAAGTGAATAACCTTGGCAGATATGAACAAAAATGTGTCTGTTTGTTTTTTTCCCAGGTAATCATGTACAGTATTGATCCTTTCTTTATTTACTAGAGTTTTCCAGTGAAATCAAGGTTGTTTGGAGTTCTAAAGGCAAATAATATGTCATAAATATTAGGAGATTCTTTATGTAAAATTACAGCAGACCTAAGCTCAGTAGGTCAGTATCTTTGAAGTCATATTTATATGTATAACTTATTAATTGTTTCCGGAAAGACTTAAGAGTGTGGTAGGTATTTGAAACACTCAGGAGGTGAATGGTGTGGAGGTATTTGGAGAGGTTGCCCATGTGAACCTTTAAGTTTTGTACAGTTTGTGTGATTATTCCTCAAAGACAGGGTAAGTTCTTAATGGGAATGACTTTGTAGGGAGGGTGGAAGTAAAGAACATAAGTTTCTCTTAAGTCTGAACAAAGAAATAAATGCTATACAATAGAGAGCAAAGAATGTGAGTGACTTTTGCAGCATAAGGACTCTACCCTCTCATGAGCTACAGACACTTAACAGAAATGCTAATAGAGCCCTGCAAATAAGAATACCAATGTCTGAGCCTGAAGTTGAGAGCCTCTGTTACCTCTGTGCTTGAGTGGCGCAGCATCCACAGCAATGCTGTGTCAAGCTCTTTATCTCAGGAATGACTGAAAAATGGGAAAGTGTTAAGAGAGAAGCACTGAAGCTTTGGAGGACCAGAAAGCATCCTGTGTTGTGAAAAGATTCACAGTGCACAGCCTGATTAGATTATTGAGAGTTAAAGACTGATTTAACTGCCCTGGAAGCACCCACTTGGAGAGCAGAAATTTGATTATAGATAGTTCTTCAGTTCGCAGACCACATTATAACAGATCCAGTGTTTGGGAGTTGAACTAAGGAACAACTGAGCTAGAAATATTGCAATTAAATACAATTAAACAAAAATGAGCCCTTGATGTCATAGTGTAAAATTTCAGGTCGATTTTGGGAGATGTTCTAAAAGATCTGTGTTCTAGTAAGTGGTTGTGGGTTGGTTTTTGATATGCAGATGTCTGAGAACTTCTTGAGATGCCCCTTTGTACAGTGTTTACAAACTACTCATCTCATGGCAGGTTTTGTAGTTTCTATTGACATAGTTCTCTGAGGTCCATGTGCCACAGATTGAAAAACTGCTGTTCACTCCTATATCCAAGGCTTGAAGTGGGAGTTGGCCGAGGAAGTCCTATGGCCTGTGGTGTACAAATAGCCAGGCTAAGCAATTGCCATGGGTTTCCTCTAGTGTTGCAGTCTAGGAATCTTAGCTCAAAATGTGGCTGCATGTCGGTGCATTAGCCCTTGCTCAGTTATTGCTCCCTATTTTGTGAAACACTTATGTACAGAAAATGACTAATGGGTTTAACCATATTGCTTACAAGTTTTACAGCATGGGTGCCTGGAGCCAAATCCCTTCTGCTACTACTCTGGTTCAGTGGTTTTCATTGTCTCTGTTCTGTCTGTTGAGTTCATATGAAAATGAGGCAATGAAAGGTGCCAAGACCAAGATTTTTATTCATTTAAATTATCTTGGGTACTGAGAGCTGAGCGGGCAATGGGTTGCATTGCTGAGGGATCTGCTCTGCACAGGCACTTGTTCTCAGTGCCATGCCATCTTCTTCTGGCAAAAGCATGAAGAGAATTGGGCAACCAGCTGAGAAGAAAGTAATTTTTTTTTTTTTTTTTTTTACTGAGTTATTTTCTAACAGGATCAGTTCCGTGAGCTGTTTCTCAGTAAGAATGCACAAGCACTTGCTTTGGCACAAGATAGATGGCCATTTTAGGACACAGATAGGCGTTTGGAGAGTTTAATGATGCTTAAATACCAAAACAAAAAGCAAGCAAACAAACAAATGCACTACAACTATGCTTTGCTGTTTGAGCTCTTATCACAGTTCTTATGTTTGCACTTACTTGACTTTACTGTCTATTAGAAAATGTCCTGCTGTTAGTTCTGCTCAGTTAATGCAATCAGACAATCTTAAGGTTTAAAATGTTGTAACTAAATGAGTAATTATTTCATTTAATATTGGGTTTGCCAGCTTTCACATTCAGCTCCTAAGCTGTGATTCCTGTCAGTCAAACCCATTTTGATGGATTGGGTTGACAGGGATTCCCATTTACCTCCATTTTTATTCCAGTTTCCTTTTACCAAACAATTATGGAACTGCAATAGCTTCCTGCTGGGCAGACAAATTCTTTCTGTCCTCCTTTAACACAGCCATGCATTTTTCCCAGTGATGAATGCAGTGGAACCAAATCATATGAATCTACGATCTGTTCCAGCTGCTGCTGAAGAGAAATGATTAAAACAACGGCTACAAAGTGGAAAGAAAACTCCCTGCATTTTTTTTCTGCTTGCCAGCAAACACGCTATCATTGAATGTAAGCAGCAAAATTCATTTTGAGACTCAAAACCAAATGTGCATATAAGCAATAAGAGACTAAATGAATAATAGAGCAGAATGGCATGACACCATATCACAGTCCTCAACTGGTAAGTAGCACAGTTCAACCTCAAAAGCTACTGAGTAAGATGAAAATGTCTCTTTAACAGTATTAGGGGACAATTTATTATGTGTATCCTTCGAGTGCGGCACAATGTCACTGCAGGCCCATTGCATTTGCATTATTTCCAGACAACGGTAGCAGCAGAAAAGGACACTGATTTATTTCAGAGCAGGCACAGGTGATTTTTATGTCTGTTGGGACTCAGCCAGATATGGCTTAACCCATTCAAGTCTTTTCTGCTTATGAGAAGAGGTGTCTTTTTGTAACATCCTTATCTTCTAGCTCAGATTCCATTTAAGTTACCTGAGGAAAAGAAGGAGGATTTTGGAGTCTTTTGCTCTTTTTGACAGTTACTAAAGCTTTGTTCAATTCAGAGAGAATGAGTGATCGGCAGTAGCTTAATCTGCTTAAAATAATTCTGACAATCATTTTCACTAGCGGCTTTTAACACAGTGTGTGATTTCCATACCCTACGGTAGCCAAAAATGATCACCTGATAATATTATTCTCTACTGCGTGTAAGATAACTTGCCAGGCTAGAAAGATAACATACAAGAAGAAAGTCACGATCTGGCTGTCATGATCCAGTCAAAGCATGCGGGCTTTGTTGCTGTTCTGTGGGAGACCCCCAAGGGCTGCCTGCACGCCAGTTTGCCAACATGAGAGCAGAGGAAATCCGGCTTCTTTGTGGAAGCACCATCTTGCAGAGAGACACAGGACTGAGGTTGGGACCGAGTGCAATCCTTCACGGCAATTAGAGAAGAAAGCAAAGGTGCTAATCCAAAGAAATTATGACTGGCTTCTGACAGTTCATCAATTTTATTTCTTCCATCTATCGGTTGAACACCAGCATTCTTTCTCACCTTCCGAACAGCTGCCTGGTGTTGGGTGCGCATGTGGCTGTAATCCTGCTGATGGCTGAAAGAGAGGCAGAAAGCCAATGTGTGAATTCATGTCCTGAGAGAAGGGACTCCTGTGTAACTGAAAAGGTGTATACCGTGCTCAGTAGTATGGCTGAGAAAGGGTATTTTTCTCAGGAATGGTCCAGGATTTTTTTTTTCTTTCATTCCAAATAGGATTTCAAATAGCATTTTGACATTTTCTCTGGGAAAATTTGAAAAAAAAGTTTCCTTTGGAATCCATTAGAATACTTTATTTGACTTTTGTTGTTGTTTGGAAAGAGGGCACTGTGATTCTGATTGAAAACATCAGAACAGAACAAAATAAAACTACCTCGATGCTACAAATTCCTAAAAAGGAACTTAGGATGCATTGTTCCAGAGTGCTCAGACAAGACAGGTCAGTATTTTTGGAGCAGATTCTTTGGTTGTCTGCTAAAATGAGGTACTGGCAAATTAGCCCAATTTTGCAAACGATTTTCATTTTCACTGCACTCAAAGTGTCTGCTGGGCACTGCTATGGAATTGTCTCTCTGCTCTTCTCTGCTATGCGGTCCCTTTGCACTCTGTCTGCTGCAGGAAGGCCAGTAAGCAAATACCAGAGAACAGTTCAGTGAGCGCAATAGGTGTAAATATAGGATTTGTTTTTGTTTTTGTTTTACATTACTTGGCATGTTTTGATACCTAAGATGAGTCAGGGATACTTGTAGGAGTGGAGAACATGCACTTGTTCAGTGCCTCTAGCAAAAACAGGCCTGTGGACCTGCAAGGGAGTGATTCATGCACTCTCAGAAGGAACTGCTGCTTTTACCTAAGAGGGCTGCTCCAAAAGTAATGCCTCCTATTTCATTATGATGACCCATGATGTCAGAGGTGGATGTTGGTGGGATGGCAGTAGAGTCTGAACCTTCCCAGCAATATTCCATTGCATTTTGCTACCATACTGAGACAGAATAACTTTAAATAACTAATTGCAACTCGCTGACTTGTAGAGTCAGCGAGTCAACTCCAGTTGCTCTTACGCTATTTCTATCTAACTAAACAAAGCACCTATTTATTTAAAGATACTGTCTTATAAATTGCTTAGAGACAGAGATGGCTGAAGTATTTCTGCTAGCATAAAACCTAACCTCCTCCTTTTCCCTCATGAGGTTTTTTCATCATGTTGCAGGTGAGGGTCACCAGAACTAACAGAGGGAACATCTCAACTTCTTGCAGCAAGTTAATTCCCTGGAAACCACCTGATCGCACAGCATGACTGATGCAGGCTGGAACCCATTTTGCCAGCTCTGGTGCATGGGTAGGAAAGCTGCAACAAGAAGCTGGATGGAGGCACAACCTCATTAGGAACAGACATTTCCATGGGGGACATATCAGCAGCAGCTGATAGTGCTGCTTGATAATGCAGTACTCCTGTAACAAAAGGCAGGTGCAGTAATCGTGAATGGCCATTCCCTGCCCATCATCCTTAAAGAATATGTTTAAAAAAAAAAAAACAAAAACTAAAAATCTACATCTGAACTCAGTCATCATCGGAGGCAGTGTTCATGTCCTCTGCTGTTTAAAGGGTATTTCATCTGTCGATGGAAGAAGAGGGGCAAAAGAAAGAATACCTTACTTTTTAAAAAGCTGTCTCTTCCTCACTCCACCCGATACATCATCCTGGTGTACTATGCTTAACAATGAGACTGTTTTCTTTAGAAATCAGTTTTTGGTGTTTTTTTTTTCTTTTTTCTTTTTCCCAAATCCAGTAACTTATTGATACTACACAGGTTTCAGCTGCCACTTTTAAACATCTCTGGGGAGAGTAGATATCTGTTGTAATTCACCACAGCACCAGGTAAAACTGACACACACCAGCCACAGCCTCATTGTGCTCACATCCACAGTTTGATCTCCATAAACATTCAGCATCTGTCAATGAATGTATTGACACCCATTGGGGTTCCGTTTTTTCCACATGGAGGAATTCAGTTCCCCTCTTTTGCTTCATACATACTTCCTGTCAGAGGCCAGTTTCTCAGACTGCCCCCCTGCTGCCATCTGTCGCACAGCAAAAATGTATGAAAAATGTAATGAAATATCGGTGGGAAAGTTCAACCTCTACTGCTGTACCACCAATATCCATCCTTGACATAATGGGCAAAAATAATAAAATAAGATGCATTATTTTCGGAGCAGCCTTTGTACACTGCATTCAGTATTGGTGTTGTGAGTGATGTCCAGTACATCTGGCAGTGCATACCCATCTCCTGTTTGGTGAGAAGAGGAAAGGGATGGCCCAGCACATCTGGTACCTGGTTAATAAAGGACAGATTTAGAAGCAATGACACATCAATACTCTAACTAACATCACCAGGACCAATAGTGGCCTTAATGACCCAAATTTCATGCAATCAAAGTAAATACATTAGTAGAAAGGGACAAAGCATGTGTGCAATATTTGAAATGCAGTGATGTTAGCAGCTGAATTTATACACTGGCATCTGCCAGACTGTAAAGAAAACAGCTTCCATTGTATATCATGCCTTTCCACCACATTAATTCTATCATAAACCTCTTCTGTAGCACACTTCTATTGCTGTCACCTGGAACAAATTAGCTGTAATCTGGTGACAGCAGCCAAGTGATTCTTCCAAATAACAGAACAGAAGTTTGGTTGCACAATCACTTTTTGCAAACAGCGAAAGCATCACACATCTGTATTTACTGTAATGCACGCCTCAAGGCCAGCTTTGAAAGGGGAAGTGGTGCTACCAAGAGACACCTTAATCCATTTTCTAGAAGCCATTAGGACATCTTTGGAAATGTGTAACTGATGTGTGTTCTGAGGTAACTGCTGCTTTCTGTATCCAGACCTGTTCATAAACACTTTTTTTTGGTGAGCACTTGTTTGGTTCAGTGGGGACTGCTGTTGGTGGACCTGGATGACTCTGTTGGCTGAAGCTGACATTTCCTCCTCTCCTGGTGGCTTTGCTGTAAGGTGGCAGCTCCAGCTATGGGGCCATGAGCAGCTGGGGCTCTCACACCTTGAAGAGCTCCAGCTGTTTCCAAAGCTGTGGTCTCTAACACAGTAGCAGTCATTTCCGTGAACAATTTCAGCACCAGAAAGCCAGAAATTCACAGTTATAGATTTACCTAAAAGTACCCTTTTACTTCTCAATCAAATGATGCTATTTTTATGTTTTTAAGATATAAAAATTAAAAGGTAAATCTCTAAAGCCTTTTACCAGATCTAAAGATGATCAATGCTATAACAAGAATGTATATATCATATATTCAGGTGACATGTTGAATATGTTATTACTGGGCTGATCTAAGGCATTTAATGCTCAGGAAATTATAGTGACTATCCAGGAGCACTCATTAGAGGTATGTGCTCTTGAATAATGTAGAGATCCCAGGTGTAGGATCTGTTTTTTAAAAAGAAAGAAACCAAATCTAAGGGAAAAAAATAGCCAGAAGTTGCAAGTTTTCTGAAATTACTAAATTATTATTATTCATCAGATGTCTGGAATATTCCTGATCACATGCAAAATCATTCCTGCCTACCCTGAAGGACATACGACTAAAATGAGTGGTTACATGGCAAGGAGGATCCTGTGGGTGTCATTCATCACTAGCTCAGTGTGTGCCATGTCTCTTCGTTTCCCTTCCATTGGATCTTCCATGCTCTGCTGGCATTGCAGCTCTCCTGAGGGGTCCCAGCCGGGGCCAGAGATGTGCCCAGCTGATGTATGAAGGAGTCAAGGAATTTACTGGCTAAATAAAACAGAACAAAGGCTCCTATTCTCTACTGGTGGCAGCATGCCTACCTGCTGCATATCATCTGCTGGAGTAGCAAGGTGACCTGGCCTGTGAAATTCGAAGAAACCCCCAAACATTTATGCCCTCAGAACTGGTAATGTACATGGTTTTAATTGAGAGGAACTAGCTCTTGCATGTCAGACAGTTAGCAGCTAATCAGTTTGACCTACTTTTGTTTAACATCTAATGGGAAATAGATATTTTCTGCAAAGGAAGATTGTTACACAAATGCGTGTAAGCCCATGATTATATATATATATACATACCAGTATATATGTAATAACATCACATTAAAGAAAATTATCACTTGTTCATTTTGTATAGCGCAATTCTTACTGTTATTTTCTATGGGTACCATTAGATGGGATGCTATTGAATGCCAAAACTCAATACCAAGTCGCCATAAGAAATGAAGCGGATACACTATAATTGTATTCTATTAATTTGCATTCAGTTTGGGCAATAAGGATCAGAAAAACTGAAACAAAGCTGAACCAGCTCTAGCAGGCATGTAAACTTTGTAGTATGTATTTGATACCAAATGAACTGGTTAAAAATGTTCTTGTAGATCACCACTGGACCTTAAAGCAAATGAAGAATTGTCAAGACAGTGTTGGCTCATAGTCTCAGAGCTGCTTAAAGTTTTAGGTGAGGGGAAATTATTCTCTCTACTACTCCATTAAATTTTGAAATGTTAAAATTTGAATGCCATAGAGGTGTTCTGTTTTCTCCTAAAGATTTGAATGCACAAAGATTAAAAATGCATGGTGGATGTCACTGCACATGGAAGATATTGGTTCTAAAATTCTGCCCCACCTTTACACAGTATGAGTGCCTGCTTTACACAGTGCTTTTCCTAGAGATGTTCAATAATCTCTGTTAAAGTAAGCAGACAAAACACACCAACAAACCAAACAAGAACGCAAAAAACCGAAACTGTGACATCCCAAATGGCACCCTGTAGCCTGTCTGGAGAAGGTGTATATGGCACAGGGAAGTTAGTTCTTCAGTGGATAAGTGCTGATAGGAGAGTGAATGATCAATTATCCAATTCTCTGTTCAGCAGTCCACTTGCATTCCATCCCTGGTGCAGGCACAGGGCCGACAATTGTGCTTTTCCTCTTTCAAGCTCTCACTATTTCATATTCTTAAGTTCCTGCATCTCAACTAAGGTTCCTCACAGATGTAGGAGTTCATATTTGGGACCAAATATTCTTTCCAAAGTTTTCTGTCCTTCAATATTATATAAATTCCAAATATTTTTGTTACTCCTATAAACGCCCAATCAAGTTGAGAGTTTGAGTTTTTTGATCTCTAGTATGCCTTGTAAGCTTGGATCCCATAGTTTGACTACACAGGGCACGAAAAGAGGTATTTCCTTGAGTAGCTTTGCATATCATACTTTTTAATTTACTTGATTGTCCTTTATTCTTTTGTTTTCTTATGCACGTGACCATTTAAATCCCTTTTCTCACGAAAGATTTTCCACACCCCTCTCTTTTAGCAATTTCCCTTTGGAATTTTCTCCAGCACCATTTGCAAATTAGCACAGACAAAGGTAATTTTGTTTTCATGTGCTACCTTTGTTTTTTTAAAGGTTTCCAAGGGAGATGTTTCTTCAAAGACTACCTTCCTGTGCCTAAAATCTCTAGGCAAAACAGAGCCTTGGTAGTAAGTACTGCATTTTTCCTCTTCTCCTGGGAGAATTGTGACTGCTTCTGGCAGGACTAATTTTGGCCTCTTTCTCCCTTAAGTGTGGGACTCAATCAAGGAAGCCTGCTGTTTTTTTCAGAGGGGTAAACCTGTCTATCATGAAGGCAGCAGAGTCTTACAGAAAAAGTACTGTGCCGTAAGCATGATTTGTTTATCTTTGCTCCATCTTTGCACAGAACTGCACCAAGTGCCGGGCAGCAGCAGGCTCTGCTCCATGAGCACACAGCCTGGGAACAGGCTCACAGCAAAGGTGCCGTCCTTGTGCTACACTGCTGAGGAGTGAGTTCCTCAGAGCTAAATGTAATGTGCTGTCATTCTTGCCTGAAAAATCTTAGAACGTATGTTTTTGGCAAGAATATCTACGCACAGCATTAGTCAACCTATGTTCTTCATCTTTATCCAATGGACGTCTGACGATTTCCTACAAATAAAAAGGAATTGCTGTTTCCTTACTGATCTGATTTATTTATCTGAAAAACAAGACTTTATCACTGTTTGTGATAACATGGGTATTATTCTTGACTCAAGCATCCTTAATTTACATGGGAAGTGCTTAAGTGCTATCGTGAAAGAGTCTATAGAGGACCTGAAGACAGACTGATAGTTTCCTTGAGCAGTTGGTTTCTGAAGAAAGAGGTGGCCACTTTCAGAGCTGTTTGCTTGCATGAAAGATAACATTATAATGATATTTTCTCAGCTGTTTTTAAGCAAAAGGAAACCAGTGGCCTTTGCCTTTGGACATTAATTTCCACCATTAGCCCATCTCCTGATTCTTCCTGATGATGAATAATACTACCAGTCATTTTAAATATAGCTCAACTCAAAGAAACAAGGCAGAAACTTTATGTGTGTGTTTCCTTTCATTCTTTAGCCTGGAAACCCTTTCTTGCATTTATGTATCTTTGTTTATCATAGCCACCATTTTACAAATTGCTTATTTTACAAAGTATTTGTGCTAGATGACTCCTTTTGGCGTTAAATTCATTCTTAGAAAGTGCAATGGGCCAGCACATCACCTGAGCTGTTTTCTCTCAGGTCGTGTAGCTGGTCACCTCCTGGGTCAGATTTGCAATTGTTGTAAATTCATATAATCCCCTGACTTACCTCCCTTGAAGACATCCAAGCTCACTTTTAGCCTTCACCTGAGCAGTTTTATCATGATATTTAGCTTAAAGTTGTCAATTTCTGACAAATACAGACTTAAAAGCCAGAAGGGGCCTTTGCATCATTTAATCCAACTGTACAACCTGCTCGCTGCCAGGGTCTCTGAAGTAAACTCTGCAGAATTATTGAGCTCCATGAAGAACAATCACATTCAAATTCAAATTCAAATCCCATGATTTTGAATTTGACAAAAAAAAAAAAAAAAAAAAAAAAAAACCCCAAACAACAAATGAACCTTAGATTCAGCCATAAAAGCGTAAGCAGATTGTTCTCAGAAGCTGAAGTACACCTCTGTTTTGAAGGATACTATGATAAGCGGTGTAAGGTTCAAGCATTTTGCACCTCCATCTCATAAAAGCTGGCAAAAAAAGCAAGAGCACAGATCTGAGATTGGTGTCTAATAAGTTTTTAGGCTGTTAAAACACTGGTGCTGAATTGTTGTGGAAGTAGTTCAAGTCCTGAAAAAGTGATTTAATATGTAAGAATAAATCAGTGCCAGACTGTGACCCCCCCCCCTCAACCCCCACAGTGTCCTACTACAGAATGATTTGCCAGCAGCAGAGTCAGAACTACTGGAAAATTCAGCCTTAGAACTGCTTTATTTCTGCTAGGATCTTGAAGAGAGATTGACACCAAGTCATGCTACTATTGTTACATAAAGAAGAGACAAAGGGCTTATCTGGCTAATAGTTCAATTTTGTGTAAACCTGTCTCAGTTGTCATTTAGGCATTAGAGGGCTTGACATAGATATCTCCAAACAGCAGGTAATGTACTGGAGACTCCCAAAGGGCAGTGTATGTATACAGTCCTAACTTCAGTCTCATTTTCCACAATTAAACCCTCTTTGACTGAAGGAACGCTGCATATAACATCACATTTGCTCTCTCTAGATGAATTCCACTGTTTTTGCTATAGGTCTCAAAAGTGGGTAGTGAAAGTTGTTTATGTGATGATGAGAACACAGATCTCCTTGGGTTTTCAGATTTTAGAGCACTAAATAAGTGTTACATCCTTCAGTCGGGTGGGTACGAGGCCAATACTGGAAAGCTTTATAAATGACTATTTGTAGCTATGGAAGTTGTGTCATATCCCAGGACTGGTTAGGTAGACAATAGACTTTCCCTCTATATTGCTTTGAAGATTCAAAATCAAAATACTTGAAGGATCTGTGCTGTTGAGGCAAATTATCTTTCCTTCCTCTGAGTCTAAAGATGGAAGGACTGAGTTTCCATGGTCAGCATAGGAAGCTCATGTCACAAGGAGTAATGCAAAAGCCACAATGTCTTTTGATGCCTGCAAATACTCCCAGAGTGACCTTCAGTAATTATACTCCAATGCATTTTACAACTGTTGTTCAAATAGTAGGGCTTTCCTTGATGATGATAATAAGGAGGGAAATGTCACCACAAATACGTTCCAGAGGAAAAGAGCAAGTTGGTTGAAACCACAATATGCTCAGTCTTGGCTATATTCAGATTCATAAAAATTTAGCCTCCGGATGTTAGATCAGATAATAGCACATACATAGACAGCTAAGCCCTATTACCTGGAATAAATCCTTCAGTAACGAGTGCATTTAAAATTAAGTAAACAGATTAGATGGAATTATCCATCTATTCCAGAAAGTAGGAAAAAGTAAACATGGATAGCTGAGGCATTTTTGAGGCAAGAGGCCATGTGAACAGTAAATTACTAAGCCTGGGCCTGCATTTATGGAGAAGAACAGTGAGGAAGGCTCTTGATAGGTTTATTCCAGACCTTGGATCTTTCAGTGAGTTTCCATGAGACAAACCATTGAGCAACTTTGATATATCTGTCTCTGTATTTCAATCTTACACTCGTCTGGCTGCAAACTCCTTGGGAAGGAGCCTTGCTTACTCAGGGACTAGTGTTTCCAGGTTCTGAGCCCAGGAGGAGCTCGCAGTTGCCGCTGTAATTCATCAAATGTTAGAGGAGGGAGAAGGCAAGCTAAAAAAATCGATGAAGTAGGCACGATTAATTGAATCCATAGAGCCCCAGAATGACTCAGGTCAGAAGGGACCTCTGGCGTCCATCTGGTCCAACCTCTGCTTGTAATCTCCTTTCATGTCTGGACATGTTGAAGAGATCATCTGTTTCTCCTCCAGTCTGAACAGTCCCAGCTCTCTCAGCCTATCTTTACAAGAGACGTACTCCAGTCCTTTGACGATCTTGGTGGCCCTATGTTGAGATCTCTCCAGTAAGTCTCTTTCTCTCTTGTATTGTGGGCCCCAGAACTGGACACACGTGCCACGTACAGCTTCATCAACTCTGAGTAGAGGGGAGTGATCACTTCTTGTCCTGCTGGTGATAGTTTGCTCCTAGTTTTGCACCATCTGTGAATTTACTGAGGGGACATTCTACCCCATTGACCAAACTGCTAATGCAGATGTTAAACAGGATGAGATCCAGCATTGACCCCTGGGGTACTCCACTCTTTACTGTTCATCAACTAGACTTTGTGCCTGGCCCCTCTGGGCCTGGCCATTCATCCCATTTTTTATTCACCTCTCTGTCTTTATTATCCGTTTATTTCTAAACTATTTCTCAGACTCCAATGGCATCAGTATCAGACATTCCTTCACATTTCTTTTTCCTCTGAGTTACAGAGGACAAGATAGCCTCTGGAGTCAAAGAAAATGAGTAGCCAAAAAGTGTTAGCATAGACACTATTCCCTCACTTTTCATCAGCCTGCAGCTAAATGTCCCCCTCTAAACCTTTCAGGGAGCTGTTTCTGTGCTGGGTTTGTTTGCAGCTGATCTGGGACGGTCACAAATACAGAGAGGAGGCTGACACTGAGATCTGGAAGCTTTGTTAGTACTTTCTGTTTCCCTCTTTCTTTTTCTTTTACAGCTTTCTGTAGTGCTTGCCAGAAAAGATGCAGATTGGACTTGCTCGCTGTTCCTAACATTACACTCTGAGTGGTTCAGAAGAGGAAGGTTTTTTTCCTGCTTTTGTACAGCATAGAGTAGTATCTATAGACGCAGACAGCTATGAGGCAATACTAATGCTGATATTAAAAGTAAAACATCTCTGGTTTTATGTCTCATATTTCAATCCACCCTAATATAACTCCCTTCTGGGAGAAATAATAATAGTCAACAAGGTTGAAAAGGATGATTTCTCTGTTAAAACCATTTATACCTCCACTGACCAGTCATGCAGAGGTTTGCACTGATATTCATCTCATACTTTTGTTTTCCTCTCAGGGTTTACTTTGGGCTCGGACCACGCAGTTCAAGTTCCTTTGGTTCAGTACATTGCTGCAGCTTTGCCCAAGGTTGTGACTGAATATGTGGGCAGTTACTGTGGTTCGGCTGATACTTAGAAACTTATTATGTTGTGTTAACTTGATTCTGAATTTGCACCCTGGGGGGTTTATTTTACTCAAATATTCATTTTTATGGCACTAAGCTCAATGAATAGCTCTACATTTCACTCAAGTTTTGCAGAAAAAATTCCAGACCTATAAAAACTCCAATACATAAAGAACTGACAGTGAGAGATTGTAGGGAGAAGAACTTATAAAATCTGAGGATTTTAGTGTGACTACTGGTAAACCAGGCCTGAATTTCAAGATTGCACAGAATTAGGAGATACAGAGTGTTATTTGTGTTAAGTAAGTGGCATGCATTTCACAGCAGTCCTGTGCCATCTTGAATCTACTGAAGACAGCTCGGATGACTTCTCTGGTGCACCAGCATGCTTGCTGTGAGACCAAAGTGTTTAAGGAGAAAAAGTTGTCAGGAGGTGGTAGAAGTTGTGGAGCATCCTCAATGCTTGTCAAGATGAGTCTGATCTAGCCTTGGTCAAAGGCATCAATAGTCTCACAAGTCTTTTGCTTAGCAAAGCTCACAAGATATAGGCTATAGGTAGGACTATAAATATTTACAGAACTATCACTGCAATTATCTCTATCTACTAAATACTCCTCAGAAAAAAAAAAAAAAAGAAAGAAAAATAAAAAGTAATTATAAGTGTTAACATTCTGATGACAGATCTCATCATTACAATAGGTTGTACAGACATTTCAGATAGTAGGGCTAGATTGCGAAGGTGGGAGCAGTTTTTAGCTGCAAGGATGAAATAAACAGTCTCTTCTCCAAACAGCCTGGGGTGGAGCTGCTGCATCCTTTGGCTCCTTTGCTCATCAATCTGCCCCCAAGAGATAATATTCTCCCTCCCCCTAAAGCACATTTAATCTGAAAAGTGAGTGGGTGAAAAAGGAGTGGAACATGGAGGGCAGATGGATTAATGGTCACAAGGGCATGTGGTCACATATGCTAGCCCATGTGTAAAATTTGTGGGAGTAATAAGTCAATCTCTGCTTATTGGAACAGAGGGGTTTAAAGGCCTCATGGCTGAGCTGGGAGAAAGCTTGAAGACAGAGCAGGAAGGTAGGGGTTGTACAGGGAGATAATGTTCCAGCACTACTTACAGCATCTATTATTAGAACTCTGGCTTGTCTAAAAATGTTAAAAGTAAAATGGTGCTACCTGGTACAACATGGGGTAGAGTGAAAGATTAGTTATGCTACTCTGGATTTAATTTTGGTGTACTTACACCTCTAACCTCATGTATGAATGAGGTTTTTTTTACCCTCTTCAGGATTTTTTTTTTTTTTTTTTTTTTTTTTTTTTTTTTTTAAAGCATAACATGTTTTTGACCTTTCCAGCAGCTCAGTGAATGAAGGAGGATGTGGAAGATACATCTGCAAACTGCATAGCTGTTTGCTGTGCATACGGGAAAATAGCATCGCTCTACATTTAGATGGATGTGGCTGGGCCAGGGAACTGGAGTTGCAACATTTTCCTGATGAATTCAAGTAGATGTGAGTTCATTATCTGTGATTATCAGCTGATGTAGATCAGTGGAGCTCCTCTGACTTTACTAAACCTTACCTGATTTCACTGAGGAGTTGTCCATTTGTGTTCTCAGCATTCATTAGATGACAGTATCTGATGCATAACAATAAAGAGACCATCAGACCTCAGGTAACAATAGCTGAGAGGATACTAACACTGGCAAGATGTATCTCAGCATTTAGAAAAAACTCAAACAAATTAGAAATCACATGAGTGTGAGACTGGAGAATCTCACAGTGTGTTTACAGGCTCCTTTATTCAGTGCCATTCCATTACATTGCCAAAATTAATCACTGTCTTCAGCTCCTGTCTTGGCTTCTTATTTACTGCTAACTTGATCTCCTTGGTGAGATTTTATTGCTCCCAACCATCATGCTCTTTTAATATAAGATCTGATACAGATTGCAAAGAAATGAATAATGGAAGGACCAAGCAAATAGGAACCGAAAGGTCACATGTGACTGCTAAATGTAAGCGTAACACCTATTCCATTCAGCACACAGTGTGTGTACAGCCTGTGTGAGGTGGGAGCTCAGCTGCTCCCCTGCTCTGCCATGGTCAGGCAACATGAAGTTGTTTTTGGGTGAGTGACACCTTCCCATGGAAGAACACAGCAAGAACTGAGCTTTAATTTGGATCAAATCCTGAGTTAGGTTTGGACTAGGACTTTGAGCAGCTCTACAGCTACAAAATACTCTTTACTGTGCTGAATCTCTACTTTTTTTTGGATCACCACTGCAATATCTTAAAGGATGGGGACTCTGTTTTACTCTGTGTATATGGTGCCTGACACAACAGGGCCCTGACCCTAACTGAAGCCTTTGTGCTGAAGTGTATGCTTCTTAAAAGATCTTTGTAACAAAGTAACAGGACATAACAGTGGAAAATTCCCCAATGTCAGTCCTTCCTTGACCTTTGAAAGACTGGACCATGCCCATCTCATTAAAGAAGAGGAAAAAAATCATGTGAAATTCCTAAGAATTCAAAATACTTTCAAGTACTTGGAAAGAGATAGTACATGGAGAAGTTGAGTCTCTGCTTCTGCAAGTCATGGCTGGATAGATCATACTGGTAAGAGGAGTGCTCACACCACGAGTTGTAATGAATGTAAGGACATACGGCCGAATCCTTCAGAAAACATCCTCTAGTGCACCAATGAGAGAGTGGGAGTTAACCTGGCTCAGACAGGGAGCCTGTTCTGATAACATAAAAGATGGCTAATGATATTTATTCACTTTCTTTCCCCATGTCAGCACTTCCCCCTCAACAAGATCATTGCCTCTGATTAGCTGCAACCCATTTTAATCGGATAGTGATGATGAGCCCCTTTAACATAAATAGGTGCAGCTCCAAATGGCAGTGAGGTTGTTGCTATTCCTTATTCAAAGTACAGTAAGTCCTATATGTATATCTGAGATAGATACCAGAAATATATTGTGGTAGAAGATATTTCTCTGTCCTTAAGGATAGAACTAGCTAAGAAAGGTAAATAGAACTGTTATCTCCACATTGCAGATGAATGAGAAAGTATGAAGTCAGATGCCTACCTGTGCAGCCTGCTGTAGGGGACCTGCTTTTCAGGGAGGTTGGACTTGGTGATCTCTGGAGGTCCCTTCCAATCCCTACAATTCCGTGATTCTGTGATCTCTGAAACCTCGTCTGTGGCCATCTTTGCATCATGCCTATTGTCAACCAAGCACAAGGCTGTTCTTTGAAATGCTCTGTGATTCTTTAAAGAAAGTTTGTGGACAAGGGCCATTGAAACTCACCACACTGAAAGCCTTAAATGGAGGGCACAAGTTGAGGGACTGTTACAGTGTGAGCCAACTGATAGCAATCTTAGGAGACATATTTTGTCATGATAGGTACCAGCTTTCTAAAGCAATTGGGTCTTGCAAGGGCATATAATGATTGTGTAATAATTTCCCATTTGTCATACAGGGTTACATGCTTTCATAAGGTGTGGAGCTGCTTTTTACACAGCAACCACATAGCCTCAGGCACCTGATCCTGACTGAAAACGCTGCACTGTAGAATACAGCGATCTCTAAGACAAATACTCAATTTCTGCTACCACATGACGATCTTCTTTATTGTCTATGTATCTTAAGTCTCTGATGGCTCACAGAAGTACTTCTTTTCTCTTTCACTCTACAAGTGAACTCAAATGATAATGAGAAAACGGCATGTCCCACAGCTGGACATTTCAGCGTTCTGCTCACTGTAACATATGGAAGATGGTAGCCCAAAGGCAGAAGTTATAAGCAAAAAAATACTGTGCACAGAAGAACATGCTCTACCATTAAACTAAAACGTGTTTGAAAATGGTGACTTAAGTAAGTAGCTCTGTGAGCAGTAGTTCAATGAAGTCTTTTGACCCCTCCCTGCTTCTTTTAGTTTGACCTGGAACAGACAGCAGCACAGGGAGCACACAGCTGGTCCAGACCTGCATGAGTGATGGGGCAATGATCACCTCTTCCTTAAGAAACAAGCTGAAATTAATGCCACTAATTCTGAACAAATGTCTTCCCATGCTGCATGCAGCCTCAATGTGTATTTTATACAGGCCTCATGTAAAAATATGTTTCATTTAAGATCTCTTCTTTGCTGTCAGATTTGGATGAAGCTGGGCAAAATGCCTTCAAGAAGTTCACGTAAACCTGGCTTCCCTGGGAAAGCAGGGTAAGCAAAAAGCTATAAATTGTATGTAAATTTGTTTCCAGTTTTCTTAGAAAATCTGTAGCCAATTCAAACGTAACAACAAAGAAAGAAGACCAGGGAAGGTATTTGGGCAGAAGGAGTTCATTGTTCACATGGGCAGCTGTTTCAGCCTTAGGACATAATTTTTCATGGTGAGAACTTCTGAACAACTCTCAATGCCAAAATCAGAACTATGTTCTTCCTGCACTAATTATACTCAATGCAGAAAGCTCCATTGCTGTTACTGCTTTACTGTATTCCTCTGCCTCACCAGTGCAGTTACCAATGTTACCAATGCATTTTTCCACTTCAACTTCCTCTTCAAGGGTAGGATGCTGGAATTCTGCAAGAGGTAAGAATCTCACATTCCTAAATGTTGTTTCAGGTTTGTTTCAGTTTTCTTTTCTTTTCTTTTCTTTTCTTTTCTTTTCTTTTCTTTTCTTTTCTTTTCTTTTCTTTTCTTTTCTTTTCTTTTCTTTTCTTTTCTTTTCTTTTCTTTTCTTTTCTTTTCTTTTCTTTTCTTTTCTTTTCTTTTCTTTTCTTTTCTTTTTTTTCTTTTTTAATAGTTTTTAATAGTTTCTATCCTTATGGATGAAGATGAGAACTTTAAAATATAGCTTGAATCAGTCCTAAAACTTTAAATACAAATGGCACGACAAAAGACCCTTAAATGCTCTTATAGCTGAGTGTTATCATTTTAAGCTGGTGATGCTGAACTTTGAGGTGCTGGCATTAAGAACTTCCTGATTGGGGATCTTGGAAAGTATAGTTATGGTAACAAGGTAGAAATCCACACAAATACACTAACTTGCACCACTTGGTGAACAACAATCGGCTTGTTGTCTGTTTTAGTGTCACTTGCTGATATATCTTCTCTTCTGCCTTTGACTACTCAAGCACAAAAAACCCTAGAAATAAATTCTATCACCATTACACTCCAAAAGCTTTGAGAGTGTGGGGTAAATATTGGAAACTCATAATTTCAGCTTCATCTAGGCTACAAAGCTGGCTGTACTGAAGTCTGGGGAAAGCCCTTTGATTTCAATAGTTTTTCTTCTTGAAGTTTTACAGACTGTTGCTCACTTGTCCAATGTAGCCCTACAGGTTACATCTTTGCAAATGTTCTCCTCCCACAGTTATGTCTGTCTTGTCTGTTTACACTGCTGTCTATTTTCGGGAGGCCAAAGCTGTTTTGTGTTTGTATGCAGGTTCTCAGCTGGGTCTTGAACTACTGCAGCAGAGCTTAGCAGCGTTATCTTGATGCGCCTTTCTAACATTAAAGGTATGTGCAAAGCAGATGCTTGCTCATTTTTTAATATAAAAGGTAAATGCGAAACTCTTAGAACACTGAGTAACTGTCACTAGAACTTAATTTGGATAGACACCCTAAGGTCAAGCTTTCATCTGAACTAGAGGTGAGTCTGAACTTCATAGGAGCAGCATCACATTTTTGAGAGGTTCGTATTTGCATCCATGAGCCTATCTATGATATTTAATCTTTTGAGTCAGCAAATTTTGTCTGGATAATTTCCAGTAAAAATGTATTCTACCTACCACTGTAAAGTTTACAGGAAAAGTCTTGCTCTGAAGACTTCGGAGGGGAGGTCTATAAAGTTCCACAGAACTTGGGCTAGATTTTATTCTGAAGGCAAATAAAAGTATTGAAAGCTCATTTGAGTATGGCTGCATGTACTTCCATCGTACTTTTGATTAGAATGAGATATAACCTGAGAGTTTAGCTTGTGGTTTCTAGTCTAGCAAGTCACACCTTTGTGCAGTGTAGACACATATCCTTACATGGATAACACCACTGCAACTCAATAATGCTGAGTTCCCCTCTGGGCACGAGCTAATGAAGGTGAATCAGAGCTTCACGTCAACTTGAAATGTTCTAACAAACCTTTCCAGGCAATGGGCTGTCTTCTTCGTAAATGGCTTCTCCTGTTTCTGGCCGCATGCTGAGTGCACCAGGCAAGCCAAAGTTTTCTGTGTATTTTCATCTAGTGCTGTGCGCTCCACCCTGGGAAATCCTCCTCACACAGAAGCTTACCTGTGCTTGGAGAGGAGGCACGTAATATGGAGGAAACAGACTTTGCAATACAATGAGTGCCATTTGATTTACAAGCTAATCAATCAAAGGTAATGTGGATACACAAGGCCCATAGTAAAAACAGTTTTCTCTACAGAGAAGCAGTGAACAAAGCACCATGTCACCGAGTCACATCATGAAGTAAGAGACTGCATTAACAGTAAACAACTATTAGTTTTCTGTGTCTTTTACTCTTCATTTTACCATTTCTCCGTGGCTCCCATGGAAAAGAACTGGCAGTTGGTGCTAGATGTCAGGAAGAAGGTAGACTTGGTTCTCCTGGAAACTTGTACAGTGATCTTTGTTATTCTATTTGCTGATAAGCTTTTACATTGTTACATTTTCTAAATAAATAAGATTAATAACAGATATAAATCCATATAAAATCACTGTACAGAGCATGTAAGTCAACTCTTATTCTAAAAGCTTTGATAGATGTTTCTATCTAGTCAGTTTATTTACTCTTAGATGTATACAAGTCCTCAGGTGAAAATAAATTCCCCAACTTTGACAAGCTGAAGTCTGAAAAGATGAGGTTCTTTCAGTAATGAAAGTTTCTCTTCGTGTAAAATTGATCTTTCAGAGACCCCTCTCGTTAAAGAAGTCACAATTCTATCAAGACAGACTTCTATTTTTCCATTATCTTTAAAACACAGTGTATAAATACATAGAGGCCTAATGTTGATCATTAAATGAAAGGATGCTTACTTCTGCAATCACCACTCTGTGCAAATTGAATGAATTTAAACATAAAAATAATATAAGTAGCTCATCCTCATCAGGCAGGAATATTTTGCAGACTCATGAAGAAGACCGACAGCACTGAAAAGCTGATGGAGAACAAAAAATCACAGAGCAATGTTGCAGATGACAGTATTAATTAACCTGCGA
This sequence comes from Pavo muticus, assembly GCA_016647715.1. Taxonomy (NCBI): domain Eukaryota; kingdom Metazoa; phylum Chordata; class Aves; order Galliformes; family Phasianidae; genus Pavo; species Pavo muticus. The sequence continues at coordinate 1,212,178 of JACDJE010000066.1, read as the reverse complement.
AAGAAGGGGGTTTTAGTAGTCCTTGTGACAATTCAAGCAAGAACAAGATGGAAAGAAATGTCTGTCCAGAACACGTATAGGGCAGTGGTAAAATATTTCTGTCTATCCTGGGAAAAAAAAAAAAAAACCCGAAATAAAAAACCCACAATTTCCAGGGAACAGGTATGTGGTCTTTCCAAGATGAGGGCATTATAGCAACGATGATTATGTTTAGACTTTTCTCCTCAAAACTCAGATATTACAAAGTCAGCCGTAATCTATTCATATAATGGTTTAAGGCAGTTATTCTCTCCTCATTAGCTGATGGCATGCAGCAAATTGCTTAAACCCATTTATAAGGGAGAAAGGAAGATGGGATCTCCTCTCATCAATCATTTTGGCACATGGGAGTTGTGGCTGCCTTGGAGCCAGTTGCAGGAAAGGAGGAGCCCACAGATAATGGAGACAGCTGCTGTCCTGCATCAAATCACTGCTCTCCAGCCCATTGCCTAACACCCAATCCTTCAGAGAGCCAAGCTCTCCCACTTGCCTCATGCGCATCACTAATTGTGTCCATGTCCATCTGTCGGTCTGTCTCTCCAGATTCTTATGACAAACACCGGATGCAACATTGCTGCACTTCCAAGAGTAAAATCAGCTTCTTGTTTCCTCTACCCACCCTAAAGATAAATTAATACCTATAATTCACAAGATCAAAAATGTCATTGAAAACAAAAGCATCTATGCTGCAGAATCTGCAAAACGGACATTGTAGCCAATTTATTTGTATCTGGAATGAAATGTTGTAAGTATTGAGAAGAAACAAATATCATCCAGTCAAGTGGAAGGCAGTCTGGGATATCACAAAACACCCAGATGAAAACAAATCCTGGCTGTCCGGAAAGCACAGGCGAAAGAGGCACAGAGGGCATAGAATGGGGCTGGGAATGGTTCTACATCAAAGCTCTAAATCCGAGTGAGGAAACAAACAAACAGAAAAACTCCACACATTCAAGAACATTATCATTTTCCTTATTTTAATTGAGATCCTTGTCCAATATTAGCAGAAAATGATAAACTCTATGTACTTTTAAGCTGTTCCATAACCTGGGGACGTGTGCAGCGGTGGAACTGAAGTCCGTGGTGACAGAAATTTACAGAGGAAACAGCTTGGTGGCAGAATGTTTTACTAAAGCATTATCAAATGGGTGCTAGCATGTTGCTAACAAATTATAATGTAGACACATAAAAGTGCAGAACCACCTTTTCACATTAAAAAGCTGAGGATATCTAATAAAATTTTGATTTTTTTTTTGTGATCTCAGCATTCTGTGTGAAGGTGGGCATTGTCTGGCCCAGGTTTTTTAGTCAATTCCCTTTTGTTTAAGTCTTGTGCCTCTTAATGTTTACTTTCCAGGAATATTTTAGGAGTTGGTTTTTACTGGCAGAGATGTTTATTGAAAGCCAACATCAACATTGCATATGGACATATCTGAGGAAACTGAATTTAAAATTGGTGCTTGTGCCAAGAAGTTATCACACGTGTGTTCAGCTGGGGAAAAGATGGAGTCCCCGATTTGTCTGACAGACTCGAGTCTTAGCCATGCAGCTCCAGTGTACGTTGGGATAGTCCCAGCAAACTGCTGCACTTTTTCTGGGACTGCATTTTCTGCCAGGTCAGACTCTTTGGAAATTCCTTGGTGTGTATATCTTCCAAGGCATAATTACAGACTATTAGCTGTGCTTGCTATACACCCATACATACAGACATGCGTAACTGTGTTATGCAAATATTGACCGTAACACAAATCATGTTGCTTTGCTTCATGTCTGTTTGCATTTCCTGGTAGCTTCAAAAAGAGGTCCAACTTGGAAATAGGCTTCCAATCAACATCCTCAGTGTGAAACTCCTCCTCCCCCAAGTCCCATCAGAAATGTGGGGGGAGTTCAGCTGCTTGTCCAAGTGTTGGCCCCTGCACTGACTGGATCTCCTCATTTGCTTTCATTATCTGATGGGTGACAAGTCTGAACGGCTTGCCATGTGTGACTAAATCCACCGCAGGAGCTCGCGGGTCCCAGCCTTTTGGAAGTGAAAGCTTCCTTTGGCCTCAGTTCAAGCTTTCCTGTCAGGGCATTTCAAACACTCCCATCACAGGAGTTATTGCTCATATGGGGGCAGGTATGTTAACACATTCTTGGCACATCACCAAGCAAAGGAGCACATGACTCTGTGAAAGTTTTGATGGACTTGTGTTCAAGTTTGTTGAAAACCTCCTTTAATGGTGCGTCATTGATGGATATGGAGGATGTTATATGAGTTGCACACTTTGTTTGTATATAAAAATGTTACAGTATGATTTGATGACTATGTATACTGTAGGGACCAATAATTTGATAATAGAGGGTCTTTTAAACCAGCATGCAAATGTTTGATGGGATTTAAAGCCTGAATGCTGAAGCTAGACAAATTTGGACTGAAAATCATGGACATATTTTTAATAGTGATGGTAATTCAACAGAGAAAAAAATTCCCAAAGTTACTGTGGATTGTCCATAATTAGGAGGCTTTTAATTAACATAGAAGACCCGATCAAGCTCATTGGTTTTCAGATTGCTCGGTAGACTGCTGCAGAACCACGGGCTGCTTCAAGAACATCAAAGAAAACATGATCTAGCATTAGGTTTGAGTTCATTCTATATAGGGGAAGGGTTCTAGCAATTTTTAAGTGACTTGCAAATAATAGTTAAGCAGATTTAAGTCAGCTGTGACAAGTTCTACTTTATGAGTGGACCCTGAGCAGGAATTAGTCCAGAGAAGATCAGTGGTATGCATGGAATCAGTTCAGCTGATTTACATGCAGGTAGCCTTCTCTGTCCTTAAAATTTAGACTTAACAAATTTTTCTAAAAACCAAATCTCTATATTTTTTTAATTAATTAATTAATTATTTTCCAGCAGGAACAGAAATACATGCAACTTAGGTGAATGTAAAGAGCTGGAGATGCTTGCCAGCTTGCAGAACTGGGAACCTGCAAAGATTATTTACTGTATATTATTTTTTGTCGCTACATGAGTAGCTGCATAACATAAAAGTGTGTTTTTTCCTACTAATATTATAATGTTCTTTGCTGCAGCCATCCTAAAATGATATGTAAAGATGATTTGGTGCTTTAAACCTTGTTTTCTCACTGATGTGGTTAAACCTATTTCTGCGTGAAAATGTTGACACTCTTTCGTTAAAGAAAAGCCCCATTTAATTGACCTATATTACTCTTGTAGGGGTGGAGTAGTAAATGATACTAGGGCAGTGAAATTTGTATCAATATATCTTAAATTCACTGAAAGATGATGACTTCCAGAAACTGCAACAGTAAATGAAGCCACTAGTATGGAGAGCCATCTCATGTATAAAACAGGTGCTGCATAAACACAGAACAAAGGGGGCTGTCCCTGCTCTTGAAAAAAATTTATTGTTTCAAGGAAATAAGTTAAAAGCAAATGCCAAAACAGCTTTTTCCTCATTCATTTAAGTATTTTGAATGCACCAGAAGTCAGACAGAATCACAGACCAATACACGAAATACTCGAGGGACCAGTTTGTCTCAGGAAACATCACTGCTTGTCAGGACTACCTACTTCTAGCTGGTTGGCATAAAAAAATTAATGCAGAACAAATGACTGGAAATGGCTGCAAAATACCAAAATTGCTACCTTGCATTTTTAAAAATATTTTATTTGTTTGTTTGTTTGTTTCCAAGGATGCTGTTTCTATGTTGTGATTATTGAAGTTCACTTTATAGTTGAGGACTGATGTCTATTTGACATTTCTAGCCATTTTTCTCTGCTGAGTTGGGAAGAGTGCCATTAGTAGGAGAACAGGAGGACCACCTCACTGCACAGGGAGTTTCAAGGTGTAGATGGGCTGAGTGACACTGTGCATCCCATTCAGAGGACAGCAAATGAAGCCTTGGGGGCACTGTAGGTAAAGGTCCTTGGGTCCTGGTGAAGCTTGGGAAGGTCTGTCCAAGCCTTCAGGAGACAGATGAACAGCTGTTTCATCTGGCTGCCACCTGCAGAACTCACAGTGATGTGGGTTTGACCTTAGAAGTGAAATAAGCGGACTTTCTCCTTATGGAAACTCAGAGTGATTTGCATGTTCCTGGGTAAATGTATGCCATGCTGACATCTGTTTCAGATGGAAGATGCCATGTATAATTTTAGAAGATAATTCAGAACTCATTGCAAAACACAAGCATTTAAAGCAGTGACTGCCAGGTGAGGGAAGAGACGTGTATCATCTTGCTCTTTCCTCAGAAAGGGGGATTTGCCCAGACATCTCAATGGCCATTTGCCCTCACTGTGAAGAAGCAAGCCTATGGCTGCAGCACACCATGATGGTACCTGGGGAATGCTTCTTCACGGTCTAGGTGGCAAGGAGAAGTTACCAGACTCTCTCAGCCCTTCCCACCTCCCTGCTATCTCACGCCCTATGAAGGCGTGCAGTCTCTGGAATCTTCAGGGCCATGGAATGGGCTGTGCAGGAGAAGTTCATGTGAGTCTGTCTTTGTTGTGCTGTGTCTGCTGAGAGCAGTTGGTAGAGATGACTGGGAGAACATAGGGGCTCTTTGTATGTTTTGAACCGCTTTAGATCCTAGTGCAGACCAGATCTCTAAATTTCTAATTCACTGATATCCTTATGGTTAATATGTCAACTGCAGATAAGCAAAAACGGTATGTTCTCTTCTCAATTCCTCTGCAAATACTAAAAGGCAATGTGTGGAACAGGTACAGGGCCAGCCATCTTCTGTCTGCATTGCCTCTTCTCTACCATATGATGGGAAACTATGTATTAAGAGCCAAAGAGGAGTTGATTTTGGTATTTTGGATAATTGTAACTTCAGTATGAGTATAGTTTGTCAGAGAGTTACGGAAATTGTTTTCAAATTAAAACTAAATCTGTGGATTTGTTCAGCTGAGTAAGAAAACAAAGATTTTTCAGAAATTCAAATCCTTTAAACTTCTCAGTTTGAAAGAAATTAGAATGTTTGAGAAAAACATTGAGACAACATGAAAGAAATGTATGTTGAAAATCAGTAAAACGAAGTAAAGTTTTCTTTCAGGTAGAACAAGATATTGGAGTTGTGCAACCCCCTCTCCCCCCAGTGATACTTAGTTATTTAATTTTATTTTATAAAACAATTACACAGGCAAATATGTTTGGGGTTAATATGAAACAACTGCACAAAGTGTTTTGCTGCAGCTGTTGAATTAGAAAGTTCTGGCTGCAACTAACTGTTCTGTAATGCAGTCGTCTGAAGAGACATACAGCCAGACAAGACTACTGACCCTAAGTTATTGTATGCATTTTTGGTCATCACCCAGATCTTAACAAAATGACTGTGTTTCCTATGTGCTATGTCAAATCCTGCTGTATAATGTTGCATATCTTGATAGGTATCAGTCGCAATTACTGTCTGGATTCAGGTAGATGTTACTATGTCACTTGGAACAAAAACAAAGAAAACAAAATCCTTTTCCTCTTTGAGAGAAGATTGCATCTTCTCAGCATGGGAAGTGAGTCTATCTTATGCTTCAGGACATTTGACTCTTTCATTTAGGGAGGTATCCAGGGCACAGTCTGCCACACTCAGAGAGGCAGTTTCAAATCTGTCAATGATTTCTGTGCTTCCTATTGGTATTAGATAGAAAGACCAACATCTGTGACTGGAAACCTCAGCTTTTCAGACAAAAGCGCCATGCTGGAACTATTAGTGGATGTTGCAAGGGAAAGGTTGACCTGTTAGTTACTAGACTGAGACTAAAATTACAAACTGTAGGAAAAAAGCCTGCATTGCTGTGTGTCCTCTGCTTCACTTTTCATGAGATACACAGGATTACAAAAGTTACATACTGTACTCTCTCTTGAAATGTAACACATAATAGGATTCATACAAGAAATTGAATTAGAGACACTTTGATGTCTGGGTTGGGTAATCCATTGCTGGGGCTCTTCTTGTTTTGCTGTCTCTTCCCAGGCTCACACAGCCCTCCTTGCCAACTGCCAAGCCCCACACTACTTCTGCTCCCTGCTTCCATCTATGTGTCCAGATATTAATGTGCAGTGCTTCAAGGATTCCATTTAGGAGGACCTGCACTATGTTTTATTGCTTGTGGAAAACTGACTGTGTCAGTCAGCAGACTCCGAGCTCTGAATTCTTTCAAATCATAGAATAATTTAGGTTGGAAAAGACCACTAAGATCATCTAGTCCAACTATCACCCCATCACCACCATGCCCGCTAAACCACATCTCTCAGCACCATATCCCTCAGGCCGCCCCCCAGGTACTGTGTTGAGTTTTGGGCCCCTCACTACAAGAAAGACATTGAGGTTCTAGAACATGTCCAGAGAAGGGCAATGAACCTGTGAAGGGTCTGGAGCACACATCTCATGGGAAGCTGCTGAAGCAACTGGGATTGTTTAGACTGGAGAAGAGGAGGCTCAAGCAAGACCTTATCACTCTCTGCACTCTCCTTTCAACCTCTGAAAGGAGGTTGTGACTAGGTGGAGGTTGACCTCTTCTCCCAGGTAACAGTGACAAGATGAGAGGGAATGGTTTCAAGTTGTGCCAGGGGATGTTCGGGTTGTATACTAGGAAATATTGCCTCAACCAAGGTGCAAGACCTTGCACTTGGATTTGTTGAACATCATGGGGTTCTTCTGATCTCACTGCTTGAGTCTATCTAGGTCTCTCTGGATGGCATCCCATCCCTTGGGCATGTTGACCGCACCCCATAGCTTGGTGTCATCCACAACCTTGCTGAGGGTGCACTCGATCCCACTGTTGATGTCATTGATGAAGACATTAAAAAGTATTGGTCCCAGTACTGACCCCTGGGGGACACCTCTTGTCACTGATCTCCATCCAGACATGGAGCCATTGACCACCACTTTCTGGATTCAATCCTGCAGCCAGTTCTTCATCTGTTGAATAGTTCACCCATCAAATCCTTATCTTTCCAATTTGAAGAGAAGAATGTTTTGGGGAACAGTATCAAAGGCCTAACTGAAGTTGAGATAGATGACATCAGTGGCTCTTCCTTTGTCCATTGATGCAGTGATACCATCACTGAAGGCCACTACATTGGTCAATCAGGATTTGTACTTGGTGAAGCCACACTGGTTCTCCTGTATCAGCTCCCTGCCTTCTGTGTGCCTTAGCATAGCTTCAAGGAGGATGTGCTCCACGATCCTTCCTGGCACAGAGGTGAGACTGACTGGTTGCTAGTTCCTGGGGTCATCCTTGTAGTACTTGAGGACACTTGTGGAAATACCGTTGGCAGATGGTCAGCTGGACTAGATGATCTTGGAGGTCTTTTCCAAACATAGTGCTTCTACGATTCTACAATTTTATGATTCTCTAATCTACCCTTTTCTTGAAAATCTCTATGGACAATGATTAATTTTTCCTTGAGAGCTTCAGAGTCTTCTAGGGAGCTCTGATGGACCAGGCCATCAGCTCTGTAAATCATAGTTTGCCCTTGTAGGCCAATGGGAGCTCTCTTGAAAATCAAGATGCATATATACCTGCCAAAGTAGGAGTATCAGTATCCAGCCAATTCGTGAACCACTGGCTGCTGTTCCTTTCTGAGATACTCTCTTGGACTCTGAATATGTTCCAATGTGTTTCTTCCTATACACACGTTAAAAATAAGTATTTCTCTATTGTTACCCCTAAGAATTCTGTTAAGACTCTTCTCTCTGCCAAAGATCTCTTAGATCAGCATCAATAAAAGAGTTAACAAGGTCACTTTACACGCTCTGATCATTAACTCTGTATTTGTCACAACCATAAATTGTGAAAATCACTGCTTAAAATACTTCCAGGATTCCTCTGTGTTGCCCAAAAACTCTGTTGTGTATGTAATAATCACACTGCTCAGTACAGAATGGCAATTCAGGCTGTGGTTTGAAAATGTCTATCCCTACAGGCAGCATTTTGTGTGGGGCAGCCTCTGAAGTTATGTTCTACTGAAGCAATCTCTATTTATCTGAAATTTTCACCCTTTTTCTTTTGAACTGCCACATTGCATTGGTCTCTTTTTCATCATTTCTCAGCACTTCATGACTATTTCACAGGCACAAAGCATTACTGAAATTCAGCACATGGAATTTATTTTGAAGAGCCATCTGTAACTGAAGACTGTTTGGGACAGAGCCTCTTTCTCTTAAGAGACAATCCTTTATTTGTTCATACAGTGCCTTGCACACTGAAACTCCTGCTGGATACACCTCTAACTCTAAAGAAAACATGCCTAGCGCCCTTCTCTGGCACAGATTCCCTATTATTAAGCTGTATTACTCTCTAACAGAGTGGCTGCATCCAGACTGCCTGCTGAGAGTGGGCTGTGGCTTATGCTAACAGCAGGGCCTTCCAGGGAATTGTTTAGGGACATATTACTTGTCACAGGCCAGAAGTGTGCCATGAGCTGTTCCACAGCTAAACAGTAGAGATGATGAATTTCTGATGTCCCTACTGTGTTCCATGGGATTGCTTATATTACTAGCGTAAACACGAACTTTTTATCTGTTACCACTAGGAAGGAGTTAATATAAATAGCAAATGCTAACAACCAAGATACTGGTACCCTTACTTGCCTTGCAGTGTATGTTACTTCATGAGCAGTAAGCTAGATTTGTCAATCAACAGGACTAATTCTGACTCACAGCCCAGATTACTCATGGTTTTTATTGACAGACTATATATGATAGAAAACGTATAACTGAGCCAGAACATAAAGAAATCAAAACAGGCTTATCCTGCACTATTTACCTACGTGGCTGCAGGACAATAGTCTTTCTTGCTTAGTCTTTTTGTGTTACCATTTTGGTTGTGCTAATTGTACAACATGGACAGCAGAAGTAGAAGAATATGTGCCCTGCCCTGAAGGTCAGTGCTTAGACCATGCCTTCGAGCTGTGGGAGATGGAGAACTGAAATCCCTCAGGCTGACAAGAGTCTAGGACATCCATTCACAGGGGTGCACCTTTACAACTAAGCTGCTGTGCAAGAAGTTCTTCAGGCTCCTTTGTTATTACTTTGATTTTCAAAGACACTACTCTCATAAAGGGTCTTGTTGCTCAAAAGTTTTCTTTGTATCACTTGGGTTAAGATCAAAGATGGATGAAACTTTTGTCTGCCTCCTCCTGTCCACACTGGAGCTACTTCCTGCCTGAGAGCTGAAGAACTTCTGGCTTAGCACGCAGGAGCCTTGAATTACCCTCAAGAGGTGTCTGATCTCATTCTTGTTTTTATTAGTAAGTCTAGGTATCTGAGCTGTTCCACTGGGACCAACTACTTCTTAGATGTCACAGTGTGTAAGTCAAGCACCTGAAGATGGATGGTGTAGCTTAGGTCCCTCTTCAGCCTTCAACTTCTACAGACACAGGCTTCTGTTAGACCTGCTGTAGAGCACTAACTTCTTTAAGTGGCAGACTGCTCTAAAGGATTTATTTTGCCCTAGGTTTTGATGCATATGAGTGATCATATGCTGCGTGCAAACCCGGGTCACACCTCTAAAGTATACTGGCTTCCATGTCTTCACGCATGCCACCAGTAAGTGTGCCCTCACACAAGCAGCTAGCAAAGTAACTGAACATACAGACAGTCACCAGGGCCTGCAAATTAAATGGAAATACAGTACTAAAAATCAAGATCATAAATGTTGCAGGCTAATTAATTTTGTAAAGGTGCATTAATAAAGAAGTGGCTTCTGTATTAGAACATCATCTGCCAGGGAGCAGCCCACAAAGAATTACAGCAGATGATTTTTATCTCTTTCCCACTCCTTCTCATTCCACCAAAAAGGAGGATTCATGCGGGAAAGTGCTGACACATTCTTAATCAAAGGTGTGTGAATTGCTCACATCTGTGTAATTTTATTATTCTGTTGCTGGGATACTTTAATAATAATAATAATAGTCACGATGATGCAAAATCTTATTAAGTTATTGAAAGGTAATGCTTTGTTTTTCTAGATTTATTTTTTAATTTCTTAAGGAAGCCTGTTAATGCTACAAGAATAGACAGTATACATATTCTCTATAAATGAACAGGGAAATTCATAACAAAATGTATTCCCGTGGTTGGTACAGTAAACAACTTGTGGTTCCAAAAAGGATCCAAGTGTGTTACATGAACATCACTGACTACTGGAGATATGGTGATAGATTGAAATCTAGCCTCCCCCTTTGGAGCTGGGTTTGGGAGTGTTCTTTTGCTTGCTGTTCTCTGACAGGGCTTGAATTTGGCAATAATTATTTAAACAAACAAACACAGAAAAATACCACCATTCAGGAATGGGACATCATGTAACTTTGGCTCCAAATGCATTGCCCAAAGCAATTTTGGATCAGTTGACTCCTGAGGTCTCTTCCCTGTTTCTGTTGTGATAAAGCAGCAGTGCTCCTGTTCATGGCTCGTGCGAGATTATGTTGTTTAATCTGTTTATTCATTTAAATTGACTTCTGTCTGGATATATAAAAGTTGTCTGAGACTATTTTTATCTCATTGACAGACAGTCTCATAATTATTTCCTGAGGCTTCCACTCAAATGCTGCCAGTTTTTCCCTCTAACAATTTAGGTGGGCTGTTACAAATAATGTTGAAGGTCCATATGAAATAAGCACAATGTGATATATTGCTAATCCAGAAATAGAATCTCTTTGGAAATATGAAAGATTACTGGACAGGTTCGGATGACTCTTAACTCTCCACTTGCAAGCAAAGTGCCAAAGAAAAAGGAGTCAATTAAGAAGGAGCATTCTTCTGATTAGATCAGGCCTTGATGCATTTAACGGTTTTCAGTTAATTCAACAGAGGAGGGTAGATACGAAATGGCACTACAAAAATTTAAAGTATGTAGAATTAGAAAACAAACAAACAAACATAGAATCATAGAATATCCTGAGTTGGAAGGGACCCAGAAGGATCATCGAGTTCAACCCCTGGGTCCATATAGGACTACCTAAAACTCAAACTATGTCTGAGAGTGTCCAAACTCTTCTTGAACTCTGGCAGTTTGGGGTCATGACCCTGTTCAGTGCCCAGCACCCTCAGGTGAAGAACCTTTCCCTAACACTTACCTGAACCTCCCTTGTAACAACACAAAGCTGAAATACAATGAAAAGGAATTTTTAGCATTAGGTGGACAAAGGGAAGCTTTATTGTAGAACAGGCTGCAGCTTCAATCAGATGAAGATCTGACCTTTCAGTTCTGGAGGGATAATTCAGTGGATCACTTTGTGGATGACCACATCAGACAGAGACTTTAAATAAAAACTGAGAAACTATAGCAAGAGATGCATTCAACCCAACAAGACTGTTTTGAATTTGCCAAACAAGCAAATCTGAGAACACAGTGAATCTCCTTGTCACTCTTATAGGTTATTTGACACCCCAGATCAAGTAAGAGAAAGCAAAATATCTCTAAAGAGTTCAGGAGCAGGAAAGCATGTGAATTTTGGCTCAGAGAAGACCAGCCCCAGGCATTCCTCATGCTGTGATGATCAGTTCACTACCATAAACTAAATACCCAGAGAAAGATACACAGAAGATATCGCTTGACAAGATTTTGGATGGAGATGATGGCGATAGCAACTCCAGCTTGAATGAGCTTTTCACAGAGCTAATGGACTTCACTGAAGCAGAAGAGATGAAGACTGCCTGCCTAAGGCAGTCCAGTTATTAACTTTACAGTAGACACTGGTGCATGTGTTGCGATGTTGTTGAAAAGACGAGACATTGTGGTGAAAAATAAGTGTTTATCTATATTGCAAGATATATTTGAATTTCATGTGTACGAAAAACAATAACCTGGAAATTGCAACACTTTTCAGACAGCACTGTGAAAACAAATACTGGGTTAAAAGTATGTCAAGCTCTTAGTTTGCTGAAGATGTTTTTTGGAAAAAGGGAGGACTAAAATCCTTCAGGATACGCCTAAGGACGTATTTCAGGGGATAGAGAATCTTCCCACAGGCTGCAGAAGACAGAGGATTTACCATAAGTCTGCTTTCTTCTGCCCTAATAATAAAGGAGGAGACTGACAGAAAGATAGATATGTTTAGTAGTGAAGAGGGTAAAGAAACTAATATGGTAGAAATGAAAATGAAAATCCTCTCCCTGTGTACAGACATGTAAGATGGGAACATTTTCTACTGCAACCAAGATGAAATGTGAATGAGTGTGGAAAACAACGTGTCTTCAGAACACTGTATACTGAAATGCCTTACTAGAAACTACGACATAATTTCCTCTCTATACAGAGTGTTTCATTTATTTAGATGACATTCTGATTCGGGTAGAGAATTGGAAGTTCACAGTCAAAGGCTCCAGAATCCTGAAACTCTGGGCTGGAGTAAACTAACAAAAACATGTGTACCATGGAGTAGGAATTATATATTTACTTGGGAGAAGTCGAGAGGTAGGTTACAGCCAGCCAGATCAGTACTAACTTGCCTGTCCCAGCAAATAAGGTGTAGAAGGATTTTTACACATACCTATGAATACAACCAAGCTCCTCAAATCACAGAATCACAGAATGGTGTAGGTTGAAAGGGATCTTAAAGATTGTCTAGTTCCAGCTCTTCTGCCATGGGAAGGACTGCCACCCACTAGGTCAGGCTGCCCAGGGCCCCATCCAACCTCAGTCTAATGAGCACTTAGTGCAACATAGTGCAAAGGAGAAATTGAAGAATGATATTTCCACATGCAGAACTTGTAGGCAATCTGTAATAGCTAAATAAAACAATCAATACTCTTTAGGTCATTGGCAGTATACATAATAGGTGTGTATGTAATAGTAGCTTACCAGAACTGACTGTATCCCCAGTAGCCTCACTCATTCTGACACCACACTGAGTAGTTCTCCTACCTCTGATACTCTTCTCCCACTCTAACTCTTCTTGCTTCTCTCTTGTTTACCCTGGTTCTTCTCCACATCTTTTGTGAGAATGTACTACAATTTATTTTAGAGATACAATATCTTCTAGCTCTACTGGGTCAAGTGCACGAGAGTGGTGACTGAAAAGGCAGCAGCTCTGAATTGCTGTGGTAATGAGTCTGAAACAGCTGGTTTGGCAACCTCCAAAACAAGTATTTCAGAGCAATATGGTTAAAATAGGAGGTAACTGGCTGATAGAAATAGCAATTAGCTTCCAAAATTTCTGTTTGAGATTGATTGAGATATTATTAATGTTGGAGCCTAAAAGAAAAATTCCTTTTTTTTTTTTTTTTTTGGCCCCACCTCTAGAAATATTTTTATTTTCATGTTCCTTTTATTAAAATTTTTTTAAAATTTCTTTTTCTTTCCTTCTTCCTTGCTTGCTTTGTTTCCTTTGTTTTCTTTACCTTCTTTACAAAGCATAGGTTGAGTTTTGCAGACTAACCCAAAGGGAGTATTTTTCTTTTCTGTATGCAGTCTCCAGAATATTTGCTGACTAGTCTCTAGAACATTTTGCTGACTACAGTCAGAGGCAGACATCATGCATGTCAATATGATTTTAAAAGTACCTTGTCTGTTTTCAAGTGAAGCGTAGGCTAGAATTGCCATATTGAAAGTTTAAGCTGAGGGAGTATAGTAAATGCATGGATGATTAGCATACAGTGGCCAGGATAAATATGTTCAGGCATCTGAGCAATGTGTTGGAATCTCAGTGTACCATCTAAACACACCCTAAGAGATCCTGGTAAAATCACTCCTTAAGACACACTCGTCCTGTGGTAACGTTGTGCAGCTCACAGTCTAATAAGTGTTGTAAGGTATTTCCAGAACCTGGTAACTTTTCTGGTCATTTCAGTTGCCTATTTTTGTTTCCTTCTGGAATAAAGGGTTTCTTATTTTCTCGTAGAACTTCTTATGTAGATTTATTATCAAAATCTTACACTTTTCCCACAGTTTTTATAAATGGAGCAAACCACGTGCTTAGGTGGAAGGAAAAAAGCAACAGTGTCTGCGTGGAGTATCTTAACCTCAGGCATGCTTCATGCCTGCCTAAACATTCACATCCTTCTGCCCCACTGCAGTATGTTTAACAGTATCTACTTATCTAAATCCATTTTATGTCACTGGGACTCTTCATTGTTATTTTCCTGGGTTTCCCCAATATTTCAGTATTTAATTTGCAGTGTTTATATAAATCCATTATTATACATAATTTTATCTGATTAATGATAAGTCTGCTAGGTGTTAACATTTAGCATTACAGGAGGCAGGAGCTCTTAAAAAACCTACCTTTCATCTAGGTCAAATTAATCTGACATATGTATATAACACTTCAGAAAAAGCTGACTCTGTGGAAGTTATCTTATGCAACCCCAACATGCAATCTGCATGACAAATCATGACTTTCCGAATATTACCTTGAGCTGACAATGCTAGGGAGACATTTTGTTCCAGAATAAATCTAGGTTACACTGGGATTAGGTAAAGACAGATCCATTCTCTTCAACTTGTCATGGTTATCATAACTTTACGCACTCTGTTGACTAAACATTCCTCTTATTTACACAATCAATCCCCTGTAAGTTTGTTATGATTCATTATATGCCTCTTACTTTCCCTCCCACTTCATTGCTTAAACAGGTAGTGCTTGTCAAGGGCCTGATCCAGAGGGCATGAAGGCATTACTAAGATGCTGAGAATTTGAGGCCTCAGGTGAGTGGGAGAAGAAAACAATGTCCAAGAAGAGCAATGAGTGGTGTAAAGGAAGAGATACTGCAGGTCTGTACCATCAGCAAAGGCCATGCAAATATGTTAGAACCAAGCCTAGCTCTAGATGGGAACTCTCTGCTTCCATCAGCAGATACAGGCTACCTGGGCCTTTCTCTTGCCTTGACGTGCTGTGAGAAGGTACAACCTCCACAGGCTGGATTTGTCTCTCTTTCCCTCTTCATTGTATGCCTCTCCAAATTTCCATCTTCCTGCTTCACCTTTTATTGATCTTGTGGCCAAATTCCTTGACAGCAGTTAAAAGATTTATCTGAGGCTTTGCAAAACCACCTGCTTTATGACAAAGGCCTCCCTGGGGGGCTGTTGCAGAGTTTGAAGCTGCACAAGAAGGATGTGGAGTTCTTGGAACAGGTCCAGAGGAGGGTCACTAAGATGATCAGAGGGCTGGAGCACCTCTCCTATGAAGAAAGGTTGAGGGAACTGGGCTTTTTTAGTTTGAAGAAGAGAAGGCTCTGGGGAGACCTCATTGTTGCCTTCCAGTATTTGAAGGGAGTGTATAAACAGGAGGGGGAACGGCTGTTTACGAAGGTGGATAGTGATAGGACAAGGGGGAATGGTTTTAAACTGAGACAGGGGAGGTTTAGGTTAGATATTAGGAGGAAGTTTTTCACTCAGAGGGTGGTGACGCACTGGAACAGGTTGCCCAAGGAGGTTGTGGATGCCCCATCCCTGGAGGCATTCAAGGCCAGGCTGGATGGGACTCTGAGCAGCCTGGTCTAGTGGTTGGTGACCCTGCACATAGCAGGGGGGTTGAAACTAGATGGCTATGATGGTCCTTTTCAACCCAGGCCATTCTATGATTCTATGATTCCATTTATGAAAAAGTATTCAGCAAGGGACTGGCTTTTCTGTGTCTTGTAAGGAAGAGAGTATTTCAGGAGAATGAGTAGACTGGAAAAATAGGGACACGGTAACTATGAGGGATCTGGGTTGGTGTGACACTAGGCAAAGGGGGATCAGACAGGTAAAACATATAATTTTGAACCTCAGAATACAAGGAAGGCTTCTCAGCATGTTCTTCCTCATTTGGGAGGAAATTTGTCATTTGGGAGCTTGCATGAGATGAGAGTTTGGTGTATGATCTTTACAAAACACATGAAGGTATACAGACTGTGTGGGAAACCAAGTTTCACAGAATAACTCTAGTGAAGGTGGGTGGCAGGAAAAAAAACTATATAGAAATCTTGCAGATGAGTGTGGAAGATGGCTGTGTGCAATATTTTTCAGATTGCAAATCTATAGGCAGTCAATCTGTTTGCATGAGTTCAGCATTTTACCATTGACTCTATGGGACAGGATCAAACTCCATTAATGCATTAACACGTCAATACAATGGATTGTTGAGTATCACCAATACACCAGCAGACTGAAGGGCTTTGTTCTGAATGCTAAGGGCAAGTGGAGACTTAGGTTAGATGTTAGGAAGAAATTCTTTACTCAATGGGTGGTGAGGCCTTGGCACAGGCTGCCCAGAGAATCTGAGGATGCCCCATCCCTGGAAGTGTTCAGTGCCAGGCTGGATGGCACCGTGGGCATCCTGATCCGATGGGTGGCAACCCCCATGGCAGGGGGCTGAGACTAGATGATTGTTGAGGTCCCTCCAACCTAAGCCATTCTATGATTCCATGATTCTGTGATTCCATGATTCTATGAATATGGCTTAGGGGACTGACTCCTATGAGTGTTGGCCAGATGAAGAGCAAACCTTGAAGGGTTTCTAGAGATATGAGGTCTACTTTAAGGTACTCTTAGGAGATGGAAAGTTAAAAAATAACATAGATCTGTTTAGTCTGCTTGTAGTTCTGAAACCCTTTTGTCTCTACATTGTTCCTGATTCTAAACAAACAATAGTTTACTGAAATAGTTTTCTGATCACTGCATAAGCCATTGATCATAGTCTCCTTCAGGGAGGTCCTGTAGGCTCTGGTGCTCAATCAGATCTTGGGCTGACATCCAGGCTCGGGTCCAGCTTCTGAGCATCAGGAGTTGAGCTTGAGTCCATGGGCTGAAGGATGCAGAGGGAAAGCTCATACCATGACAGAACCAAAGAGGGCTTCATTGTGATCCACTGAAATGGCAGATTGCATTACGAACTTTAAAATGCAACATGTGCTGCTGATGATTGGACTGCTCCTATAAGTGTTTAAAATACTAACACTTGGTATTGTACACGTAGTTATTAATTAATAATATGCATTTATATAGCACCATAAATGTCCGTGGCACTTTACAGATAACGATATTCCTAACAGTCAGGAATATTAAGCTTAAGCACCTGGAAGATAGCCAAATGATATAAACAGCTATAAAGTCTAGAGCTGCTATTTGAAATTTGGTTAGGTCCTTTTGAATCATCTTCTGAACAGAACTCACTGAGGGCAGTGCCTGCATTATTCCTATAACTGGGACACTTGGCTAACTAAAGTGAATGTATACAAATACCCTTGAGACATAGTTTTTAATGGAATCATGGATGAGTGTGTGCTACACTGACTGAGCATTGCTACAACCCTTGTGCATAGCAGGAGAAATAACAGTTCAGCAGGGACCACTTATCTCTAGTGGTGACTGCAAGTTTGAAAGAATGGGGGAGTAAAGTTATCTACTTACTGTCTCTTGTGGTGCTTCGGACAGATATGTTAATCTGTGCAACAGATCCGTCCTAGAGAAAATAAAGTCTGGTGAGAGGAAAACTAACTTTCTAAACACCACTGAGCCAGAAAAAGAGTGTATGTTGATCAAAACACTGGATTAGCCAGGAAGTGTAACTTTCTGCTACTGTCTGTGTCCCCTGGCATGAAGGAATCTAAAGAAAGAACAGGAGCAAGATGGATGCATACATTTTTGGCAAGAACAGTAGCTAGCTCTGGCTTAACGACCTTAGACAACCTGGGGCATAGGAGTGAAGCTGGTTTAATTAGGCAGAAAGTCTAAGGAACTTGGGAGATATGGCACTACACAGAGATACTGCTTTTTTCAGTTCTAAGAGGCTCATAACAAGAGAAATACTTGTCCTTTGCCAAGCCCAAAGGGGAAAGGGCTTAGCACCAGGGGTGGAGTCTCACTCTCCCCACAGGTGGCAAATATTCAGCACCTCCATGATGTCTGTGCAAGTTCCTTACCAGACACACACACTCAAATCACATGGAAAGAAGTGAGCTGGTTGCTCCTGTCCACACTTTTGCACTTGAGGGGAGAGAACCTGCTGAATGCAGCATAGAGCGTACCCCGAATTGTCTTCTTCCTCCCTCCTGCAGCGAAACTGCCAAGTCTGTGCTGGCTTGGTAAGCTCCTGGAAAAGATTTCTTTGGTGAGCAGTACTTGTCCCTAAAGAAGAGGAAAAGTGGGAGAGCTCGTCTTTCCCATTACTTCCATAAAAAAGAGAGCTTTGTTCCTTCTGCCTGGCTGAAGGGCAGACCAGCATTGCACCATCATTGCTGGTGGCTCATGAGCTGTGTGCTGAAGTATTTCTCTCTTGCTACCGTCTATTTTAACCTTTGTGCTAGATTTTTTTTTCTGTTTTTTGCAGTGGTGTTTCTCTTTTCTCACAGCATCTCCTTAGAGTGTTTATTTTAGAGAGCTGTTTTGAAACCAGAATTAAGAACGAATTATTCTGTGCTCTTTGTGCTTATGATTTTCAGAGGTGGCTGGTCTTGCATACATGGAAAGCTAGCCAAGAAATTTAATGAGCTGCAATGGTGGCAAAGCTAACTGAATGTTAATGGAGAAAATCAGTGAGTGTGTTCCTCCATGCTTTGCCAGGTTTAAAGGCTGCTGTATCACAGAAGAGCATTTTCTCCATTTGAAAGTAAACAGACTTTGCTTAGCAGATCAGATGGACCTTAAAAGGGGAAGTGAAGGGCTCTGGCCCCACAGAATGAGGAACTGGATGCCCATTCCAAGCACAAGCCAAAGGAGACTCAGTCAATAGATTCCTCACATCATTTTAAAGCTTAAATCTCTACCTTGTAGAAGTCTAAAATTTCTGACTGAGTTTTCTTACCTTCTGGGTTGGGACTGACTGTGAACCTCATGAGATGACTTGCTTCTGTGCATTCCAGTGGTTTAAGTAACCATTTTTAAAGTCTTTTGAGGTCAGAGCAAGAATTCCAAGTCTTTTGAGGTTCTACCTCTAGAAGGCAATTTTTAAAGAGTAGAAAATTCCCATTTGTATTCTGTCTTTAGATTCTGCTTCAATTCAGTCTTCGGGTTCAAGGCCCAAGCTCACATGAAGGGCTTGAAATACCTTTCTTGTCTAAAAAAGGATTATGCATAGGTATAATTTCCTTACCTTCCAGATCTGGTTCCATGCATGTTAACACTGATGACTGTTTACTTTATTAGATACAAATGAAGTGGTTGTTGTTTACTGTGTTGCCTGCCTTGTGTTTCTGCTGCTCCTGATGCAAACCTAGAGGAACACACTGGATTTTACTCTGGATCCCGTCTCATCAGCAGGGTCTGTAATTGAACTTGTGGAGTTGCTTTGCAGGTTGGACTCTTGCTCTTCTCGTACTGGCAGTATGCTCTGCACAGCATATTTCTGCCTTCTTGTGGGGTATGCACTACACCCAAGCAGAGGGCACGTGGCTAAAACAGAAGATCCAAGAAATCATGCAGATGAATATTTAACCTCAGGGTTTAATATTGGCATTTGGTATAAGTCTTTTTGTACTTGTTTATTAAGGATCTAACACAATTTGAACTAACATCCCTGTACCTTTGAAAAGCATAATAAAGCAGGGGTCACTTTTAAAAACCTAAGATAGAGAAAAGAAATGGCTTAAACTATAAACAAAATACCTTTCAATGATGCATTGATAAGAAGAAACTGGTATTACAACTCCCTGGGAAATAGATATCATTCCCAGTAGCGATAGTTTGCATATTTTAGTCAGGACTGGGAACCACAGGTGATACAGTGCTTTCCTGTCAAGACTTGATTTAGAATTTGTACATGGTGAAAGCATGCCAAACCCTACCCATATTAACTGTTTGACTATTCCTACAGGCCCATACATATAATCTGTGTGGTTGCAAAACAGGAAGAGTAGCAGGACAAAGAACATATTGTTAAATTAAAGAGTTTCAGTTATTGCCTGCAGTATGCAGGGAAAAAAAAACAACCAAAACAAAACAGAAAACATAGCTAGAGATTGTGAATGCATGTATATAAAGTTGAAAGAATAGAGAATGCCGAGTTCAGGGAACTCACTGAGTTCCTGCTTCTGACGCAGAGAAAGTAAATGAACAGCTGGTTTAAGCTACTTCTTTCCTAACTGAATGGCACAGTGTTTACTTTATTAGTTGGCAGCATGAATTGATTTAAAACAAAATACCCAACGAAGAAAGGTCCATCATTGTTTGATGTTGCACCTGATTTTTGCCCCCCAGCTGCAGTGACTGAATAATCTTTCACTCCTGCATGGTGGCTGAAAGGGAGCATCTCCCCTATGAAGAAAGGCTAAGTGAACTGGGTCTGTTTAGCCTTAAGAAAAGAAGACTATCAGGTCTATAAATATCTAAGGTGTGGGGGGCAAAGTGGTGAGGCCAGACTCTTTTCAGCAGTGTGTGGAGACAGGACAAGGGGAAACAGCCGGAAACTGGAGCATAGGAAGTTCCGCACAAATGTGCGCAAGAACTTCTTTACTGTGAGGGTGATGGAACACTGGAACAGGCTGCCCAGGGAGGTTGTGGAGTCTCCTTCTCTGGAGATATTCAAGACCCGCCTGGACGCCCACCTGTGTGACCTGGTGTAGGGAACCTGCTTTGGCAGGGGGGTTGGACTTAATGATCTCTGGAGGTCCCTTCCAACCCCTATGATTCTGTGATTCTGTGATTCTGTGATGGATATCTCTGGCTGTATACTAGCTGTACCTGTAAAAACCAATATGTCAGTTGTATTTCCAGTATGCTTGCTATTAAAACAAAAATGTGATCTGATCAAACGGTCCATTGTTTCTAGATCTGTGACTGCATGCAATTTGTGTTAGTGTTTTGCTAGCTTTGAAGTAGTCTTTTGCATAGTATCTCCTACAACTGTTAGAGTTTTGCCTGCCTGCCTGTTTTTGGCATTAAGCAAGCAGAAGATTTAGCAAGTAAGGATGAGCTTAATTCCTGTTGCTATGCTGAGAGACATTTCTGTTTTGCCCTAGCCTTGTGACAGAGTCAAAATTCCTGTTTCTCTTGGTTCTCAGCTCCTTCCAAACTTGGACTGCAGTGGGACTGGACATCAATTTGGACATCAATTTTCCTGATGCACTGGCAAATGTTTCAGTAGTCAGCAGGAAGCATAGTTCAATCTAGATACCTCATTATCTACTTCCCTTCCCTTCCCTTCCCTTCCCTTCCCTTCCCTTCCCTTCCCTTCCCTTCCCTTCCCTTTCCTCCCTTCCTCCCTTCCTCCCTTCCATCCTGTTGTATTTGGATATGGTTATTGTTTGTGGATGTTAATCTTCTTGTATGTTTCAGCTGAATTACAAAAAGTGTCAAGAACTGACATGCTGGTCTACAGTGTGACAAAAGGAAGTTTTATTTAAGGACAGATTGCATAACTGCAGCATTTGTAGGAAGGAAAGAGAAGAATTAAGACAAGAACACAAATTACAATTTGATGTTGTATGATTTAAGGAAGGAGTGATAGTAGTCTGAGATCTCAAAGATCTGTCCTTCCTGTTTTATGAGTTCTCATAATCCTTAGAGACTAAGGGAATATGAAGAATTCTCCAGACCACTAGATAGGCCAAAACAACATTTTGGGTATTCAGAATTTTTAGCAGAAATGGAAGTACATAAAAATATTTTACTTCCAGAGAAGTGAAGTGGTACAGGGCTAATTTTGGACTTCTGTATACATCTAAATTTAGTGTGAAATGAGAACTACTTTTAATTGAGAAAAGATGACAAAGAAATTACAAAAGATTCAAAATGCACAAGAAATTAGGCAAGGATGAAACACGTTGAAAAGGGATTTAATGGTCTGAGCAGCTTGATCCAATTTTGATATTACTGCTACTTTGAACAGGGGCCTAATGAATCTCCAGAGAACCTTTCCAACCTGAATTCTTCTATGAACCTGTCATCTGGCTCTATGAGAAGTGGGTACTTATGTGAGCCATCAGAGAATGCTCTTGACACACATTGCCAAGTTTTTAATTAGTAATGTTCACACAAACAGAGAAAGTGTGCAAATGAAATTGGGTGTTGACACAAAGATGAGAGTCATCATCAATATAGCACAGGATCAGAACATGGGAGGCAATGAAGGATTTTGATGGGTAAGATAATAGAAAGGGATATGTGTCTAACTGTATGAGATGCAAGTTCATGTCCTTAAGGAGGAACCACAAGAATTTTCACAATAAACTGTAGTCACATCTATTGAAAAGGGTAGAAAACAGAAATAGTAGTGTCCATTATTCAGTCACAAGCCAATTAGGTATCACTGCTGTGATTTGGCTGTAAATGAGCAAACGCTATGTAGCAGATATGGTATTTAGAGTAGTGAGGAAGAAGTCCTGATACCACTGTTTTCAGAAAGAGACCAAATCAAAACAAATCAAACCAAAACAAACAACAACAACAACAAAACCAACCGAACCTAAAAACAAAGCAGAAGTGGGAGCAACAGAAAATTCAGATGCTTCAACTAAAGCCAATTTTGAAGTTGAAAATGAAAGGACATCACTGAAAAATGTACAGGATTTGTCTAGCTGTAGGATAACTAAGAGATTTTAGGACAGCCTAAACACTTGAGATAGTGCAACCCTGGCTCTATGTGCAGAATGGGGGACAAGAGACTGGAGAGCAGCCTTCTGGAAAAGGATCTGGGGATTCTGGTTGACAGCTAGTTGAACCTGAGTCAGCAGTGTGCCCTGGAAGCCAAAAGGGCCAGCTGTGCCCAGCACTGCCACCAGGTGTGGGGAGGGATTGTCCCACTCTGCCCTGCGCTGTGTGGCCTCACCTTGAGAACCAGGTACAGTTTTGGGTACATTATAAGGACATAAAACATAAAGAACATCTGAAGGAGGGGTACAAAGATGGTGAAGGATCTGAAGGGCAAGACATATGAAGAACAGCTGGGTTTGTTCACCCCAGAGCAGAGGAGCTGAGGGGAGGCCTCATGGTGGCTGCAGCTCCTCACAGGGAGTGGAGGGGCAGCACTGAGCTCTGCTCTGTGACAGCAGAGACAGCATGGAGCTGTGTCACGGGGCATCAGGCAGGGGCTAGGAAAAGGTTCTTCTCCAGAGAGGGATGGAATGGCCTTCCCAGGGCAGTGGGCACAGCCCACTGAAGTTCAAGGAGTGTTTGGACAATGCTCTCAGACACTGGATGGTCCTGCGTGGAGCCAGGAGTTGGACTTGATGATCTGTATGGGTTCCTTCCAACTCAGGATATTCTGATTCTATGATTCTGCCTCTCACTGTGAATAGCAAGAGCAAAAACTTTGAGCATTTCAAGCTGACATTGCCAGAGAGAATTTTTGCTTGTTGTGATACTAGAGATCATTTCTGATGATCCATGAGGTCCCTTAGGCCCCTGACTACATTAAAAGAACTTAAGAGGCCAAACTTCACCTGGGACTTCCACGTAGAACCTTTGTCCATTGACCCAAGAGTTCTGTTTGAGTTCAGGTCTGGATCTTCAACATCTACCTGAGTAATATCATACGTTTACCTAGATGGAGCTTGGACCTATCTTGCAGTTAAATTTCCTTTTGTTCTTGACTTGGCATTGGGTTAGAATTTGAACCTGATTCATTCCTTACCCTAAACGGGACTGTTAACGGACCCTGCTACCAGCACCTGGCTCTGCCTGATGTGTTAAGGTGTTGTGGGCAAGGGCACAGACTCTGCCATCATTACCCCCTGCTCCTGGCTCATCCTCCCTCGTGAAGTAGTCTTGCTCTTGCTAGTCACTGACATCATATTGTTGCTATGTTCATGTGTTCTTTTTTAGTATGGTTAAGTTCTAAAACACTACAGTAATATTGATATTAATAATCAAGCCTATTAATTCTCCAGAAAGGATGTCTTAGTGATTCTCCATCCCTACTTCACCGTTGTCAGAGTGAATTTAAAAGGGTTACATGAGGTGACTGTAAGAAAAGAACTCAAAACCAAAACTCCTCCAGCCATGAGGCTATCTGTCTTCCATTCAGAAAGCCTCATTGTCTGAACAGTGGATAGCATGCAGGATATACATGCTCTTAGTTAATGACAGTGTATTAGACTTCACCTGCAGCAGTTTTCTATCTGAAATAATTACATGTCATGACAGTGTGAGCTCTCCTTTCCCTTACTTGGTATTTTGCCGTACCACGTTTGACAGTGTCACTGTGAATTATATCATGATATGGCATGTCAATACCATGTCCTGAAATAACAGGATAAAGAGAACCTGTCAAAATACAAACAAGTTATGGAAAAGTAAAATGATGTACTTTCATTTATTAACAGGTTGATCTATTTGTTAGAAGCAGGAATTTCACCAACATCAAAACAGCAGATAGTAGTCAGCTAACATCCAACTGTCATGGGATGTGGTTTTATCCTAACTGCAGTTTATTTTTAAAACTTTGAATGCATTCAAACACATTCAAGTATTGCTGTATCTGATCCATAGCTGTAATGACTAGCTATTGACCAAAAATGTCTACAACTCAAAGCTTCAAAGAGAGGTCAATCCTAAGTGATCTGAGGTGCAAGTAGCCATTCTGAGCACAGTAGTGGGTTTCCAAGCTCACATTCCATGAGAAGATTTTGGAGTTAATAGTGTCCACTCTAACTCAGAAGAAAAACCCAAACAACTTAGAATCCAACTTCACATACCTGATTCATCTGCTAATTTACAAGAGTTATCTTAAGCACTGATATTATATCACAGTGTGAATGAGTAACAACCTTACAGCCAGACCAGAATTGATTTCAAAACCTGGATTCTAATTTTCATCAAGGATGGATTATTTGGTCACAGCATTCACATTTGAACTTCTACCATATAGTATGCACCATAAGCTCAGATGTATTTCAAGTCCAAGTCCAAATCTATTATGAGTATTATTGTGCATAGTGAAATACTCAGATGGACTGAGCATTAATATAGTATGAATCAGATTAAGATCAGTCTGAACTATGCTCACAGATCGAAATTAATTACCAATTATTTGGATCAAAGAATAATGCAGTCAAAGGAATGCAGTCCTCCAAAATTGTACAGCCAAGTGAAGACCTGTCATGGTTGGATGTTGATGAATTTTAACATTTTATTTAATTTCTTCTAGGAAATACATCTGAAGGATTCATCACTTCACACAGCCCATGTTCTACTATGTACACGTAGAACAGTGATCTAGGCATTTACTAGAATGAGAGAGCCCAACTAGCCTCTCCTGTTTCACAGACTTGTGATGTTTGTGTGACAAACCTGAGACTTCAACCAGGATAACCTGTTTTAAGGAATGTGGAGAAACACAACTATTTCAGCCATTCTCCTGTTCTTCTGTTTACTGAACAGAGGAATGATCCTGATTTACAAAAGAAAAGAACCATTTTAGATTTGTAACTATGTCCTTCATTTATTTTGTCTTCCAGACTGTCTATAACACTCTCCAACATCACCTCTTAAACAGCATGCGGGATTCCCAGTAGCTTGGGTACAAACCTGTAAGAAAAGTACAAATCTTGCCTAAACTTCATCTTTAGAAAATATCTACTAAGACTGTTGCAGGCAGATGAAAGCAAGTTCTTTAGCCAGCAGGGCATGAATCAGCTGTGATCCCAAAGATGCCTGACAATGTTAGCTTGGAGCTGAGTCCAAGCTACCTTGGGCTTGGCCAGACACAACTGAAGCAAGTAGGTTTTTGATGGTATTGGACAATGAATATATAATTATACTGAACTACCCTCTTGCGTCAGATTCTCCCCTCATTTACACCAGTCCAGCTTCATGGCAATCAGCAGCTTTGAAGTGGTAAAAGAAGTATTTGGCTTAGTTCCTCAGTTTTATGCAAATATCCTATGTAACATGAAAAAGGAAATTTAAAGAGGAGGTGGAATAGCACTTAGAAATCAAGACCTGCAAATGCCTGTTTGCTGTTGAAGTAGGTAGTACTGCTGAACAATGGCTATAGTTGAACCAGCAAGGAAAGTTTTCCTTAAAAGGTAACCCAGAGTCTGAGGTTCAGAGAAGCCATCCAAATTTCCATGTGTTTACTATCAAAGACTAAATGCAGAAGTTTGAGTGCTTGAAAAAGCTGCTACAATTTGAACTAAAGGATAAAATCTATGTTCAAACTAGCACAAACATCAAATATAAGTGTCACAAAGTTGAGATTAGTGGATACCTAATCCATCAGGGTGATTCATAGCGTCTAAGTTTGAGCACCTTGGATTCAATGTAGGTCACTGAAAGAGGAGTATATTGGCAATATAGTGAGTTTACTGAACATTTACAGTTGTGATTCATTTCTGAGTGGACTGAGAGGACAGCTGGCTAACTTCTGGGAATCAGTAGGCAAAGATATATGTCTGGACAGGCACCAGAGTCTCGTCTTCAAATGTCCTCATGCAAGTAGGAGTCAGAACTGTAAGCATTGTTTTGATGCTGTTGGTATTAGGCATAGTCTGAGCACATCTAACAAATCTGGCCTCTCTGAAGTAGTGTGTCAGAGCCTCGTAGTCTGTCTCTGAATTACAACAATTTAGTTGCCTACCACAGCAAACCTGTCTGCTCCTGAGCACTCGTACCAGCAGAGATTGAAGCACCTTAGTGACTCTGAATAGTAGAATTTGACTAGATTATTGCTACCTCTAATATCTCACAGTCCTGAATACCTGTCCAAGTCACCTCTTGGACTGAGAGGCTGTTTTCACAGCTGGCCTAAATTCATTGCAATTCCCTACACCTACTTGGTGAAGAGTAAGAAGGAGTGATTCAGCCAACGAAAGCAGAGTTCAGAGAAGGAAGTTGCTGGGAAACACCAATGGGAAAAGAAACACAGTGACTTAGGTTCAAGTGAGGTGACTGAATATGGCTCTAGGGCACCCAAATTCCACCAAAGACAGACAATGCCACAGGCTTCTGGCTGGCAGTGGTGGCACATTTCTACACCTTGTAAACTGAGCTCATGGGCACTGTATCACATGTGTTAATGGAGTGAGGGAACTGGTGTTGGACTTGCAGTGACCCTGGCCAGAGGGTAACACTAGATTGGATGTTTTCTTCCCTCCTGCCTACGTACTGGATGGTTTTACTTGACACCAAACACAACCAGAAAGGAACCCCCGCAGTCCAGGGTGTGAGGCAATTAGACAAGTTGTTTCTCCTAAAATTGGATTTGATTATACAGGCCGTTTCCATCCCTTCAGAGCTTGTGCTTGAGAATTAATATGATAATTATTGATCTCTTTTGTGTACTATGAAAAAGGATGTTCTGCACCTCAGAAGTGGATTTGTTCTGATGACACATAAACAAAACCCTGGAGGGAAGAAGGTAAGGCATAAAGAGGTGTTGACAAGCTGTACACCATTTGGTTATGCAAACATAGATGTGGTAAAGGGCAAAGAGCAATGATTTTGCAAAAGTTAAAAGTGTGGGAACGCTGGCGGTTGCTCTTTAATGATTATAACACAAAGGAATGCTGGCAACTTTTCCCATTGACTTTACATGAGTAATAAGATAGATACACTATTGGAAATCTCCTTTAATGTACCAGCTTTTTATTTGAGACTTTAAACCCCTCGCTGTTATGTGTAAAGCTTCCTGTGAACTAGTGTGGTGGTCCTAATACTACTGGAGAACTTTTGCTTGCAGATAAAGTGCATCGTTGTTGGCAGATCAGGCCCATTGCATGCTGCCCTACTCATTTACAAGGAAGCTATGATTAGGATTATAAAAATGGGAAGGAAGTCTCTGGGTAAGCTTGTCAAAAGTATGATTTATGTAGCCTCCCTTCCATGGGTTCCTAGTTTGACATATTTGTCTTGATCTTTCCTTCCAGAAATTAAGTCCTTTGAAAGAGTATTTCCAAGCTGACATACGCAGCTTTCCAGCATATCTCTGGTGTCAGCAACTCATGGAGTTGGGTCCATAGTACAATATTTGTGTTTCGGGGAAAAAAAAAAAAAAAAAAGGCATTATTTTCCTCCTAAGTTTGTGTGTTTTGCTGCAGAGTTCAGAGCAGTTGTGTGTCCCAGCTCTCACAAATGAGAAAGGTTGTTTGTCAGGCAAAAGATCACTCTGCAGTCACTCAAACACATTCCTCATCTATTGATTTCTACCTCTCCAGTCAGGTCACAGATTGGCATTTTTTGCAGACCCCATCAGATTTGCACAACCTTTTTTTATGGCTCTTGACCTTATATGCCCTAAAGTGCTGATGAGCTAAATATGGGCCCTGAACACAAGAATAGTCTTTGAAAATAATAGTGTATGTGGGTATAGATGGCAGAACCAACAGAGGGAGGGGATCTAGGGGAACAAATGCTTTTTTTTTTTAATGACTTACCCACTGCAATGAATAGGTAACGGTCCTTGCTGTAGACCTTCCTTCCGCTGTGGAATAGGCCGATTAGTTTATAAAAGTTAATCTTAAGCCACTTGAGAGGTTTGAGATTTTTCTTTCCCATTTTTTTTCTGCGTATATTCCCAAATTCCAGCTCAGTAATTCAAGCTAGGACACGCAAGGAGCATGTTCCTTGAAGTATGCTCACAACTGTGTATTCTGTCAGCAAGTGAAAATCATTCCATTGCTACATCATGCAGGCAGGGATCTGAGACACAAGCAGGAAGCCTTCTGTTCTCCTTGCTCTCCAGCTTTGGATTTGGGCAGAAGTTCATCTTCTCTGCTTTGCCCTGTAGTACACAGAGACATCTAGTGGCTGCATAATCCTGAAAGGAGGAGTCCTGGAATATGAAAAAGGGAGTAGAGATGCCTCTTCTCAAGAGAAATTTAGCATGTTCTAAGAGCTGGAATGTTCTCTATGGACATCTTCCAGGTGTTTTCTAGGGTTGAGGCCCTACTTTGCTAATGCTGAAGAAAGTGATACCATTTTCTTAAATTCATATCAGTTAAATTTGTTTTTTCCTTCTTATTAAGCCAAGCCTTTGAGCAAGGTCTGTCAAATGTACTGTTTAGACACCAAACGTACACAAAGATGGGAGGCAGATTTTGGTTGCACATTCAGTGTCTTGGTATTCATTCTTTCACTTCTCACAGGCTGTGTTTTACACAAAGAATTAACCCATGAAAAGGCTTACATATAGTCAGTCCTGTGGTTTGCTCCTTTCCCTTCTCCTTGCTGGGTGCTGGTGCTGCTATGGGCCAGGCTCAGAGCCCTCACTGTGGCACTTCAGAAGAGCTGAGATGTTCCCTGGCCCACGGCTGACCTCTTTGCCCCATTCCCTGTACTTTTCCTCTTGTCTTTCTCTCTCTTTACTGCCAGCAGTTGGACTTGATGATCCTTATGGGTCTCTTCCAGCTTGCGATATTCTATGATCCCATGATTCACTACAGACCATGGCTTCAGACTATACCTGAGCTTATATTAGCAGAAGAGCCAGAACTGGAGCTTAAACTCAAATCCATGCTATGCTGCCTGCACAGTGGACATTTCCTATAAGTCTCTGCCCCAAAAAGTGTTCCAAACTGGGTAGTGCAGAAATCAGGAGATGATGAATAGATGCTCTGAGAGCTTAAATTTTTTAATGGAATGGTTTCTGTAAAAACAATAGGGGAAAACCCAGTGGTAGAGTGTCTTTCCTGTTTCTTTCTTTCACGCATTGCAAGAGTGATTTTCAGTTACTAATAAAATTCTTAACGTGATTGTTCTTAAAGAGCTGTGAGTCTCTGTGACTAACCACAGGGCAGAGCTGAGCCAACAAAGCTTTAATGTTAAAACTCTGAAGGGTTTCTCATGAAGATCCAGGTAAAGAGATTTTCATCATGCTATGGGCTGTACATACTTCTGAAATGCAGTATCTCAGCTAAAAAATAAGAATTAAAATTTCTTTATGAGACCCTTATAAATGCTTCCCCAGCACTAGTTAGGCCCTAGTTTGCCCTTTTTAGAGGTGGTTCTTAAGGTTATATCTATAATGTTTTTTAATGAAAGATACTA
Source organism: Pavo muticus (assembly GCA_016647715.1). Classification (NCBI taxonomy): domain Eukaryota; kingdom Metazoa; phylum Chordata; class Aves; order Galliformes; family Phasianidae; genus Pavo; species Pavo muticus. Next base: position 1,182,289 of record JACDJE010000066.1, on the reverse strand, counting down.
AGACATCTCCCAAGACATTTTTTGAATAGAAACTTCCATCTGGCTCTGTATCCTTGGAAGTTGTGACTTGGCTTCTTTGTTTGCAGCGTGGTTAATCCTAGTGAGACAAGCACAACAATTTGCTGAGCAGAGATATATGCTTATCAGATCCAATTACTAAGCTGATTTTCTTTTATAATTATTTATTCTGACTTCAGTGGATGAAGCAATGAGAAAACATTTAAACCCAGAGCTTTTATCAAGAAGACACAATCTCACACTCCTGCGTACAGCTGAAAGCTTGCCTACATGCAAATGTCCAACACAGCTGTATGGTTGTCCCAGTATATCCTGCCAGCTAAACTTCCCATGCCCTTCCTATCTCAAGATAAATGTCCTGGTTTAAATTATATTGAGATGATCTCCATAGAAAAGAGGTATTTTTATATGGGGACAGAAATGTCCATAGAGGGAGAATTTTACTGGCAAAGCTAAGCTAGTATAATTATACTGGCATAATTACACTTGTAATTTTCCCTGTGTATACAAGCTATGAGTCTCAAATTGTGCTTCACTAGCAGAAGAGTCTCCTTTGTTGGAGAGATTCTTTAGATCTGAATCAGGACATTAATAAGTGCTTCTACACTCAAGTCAGTGCCTTCAACTTTTTAATGAATTTTACCCTTTACCTCCCAGAGAATACCAAACTCTTTTATGCATATAACAGACGGAATAAAAACCCATCCTCTGCTGACAGGCAGCTATAGCAGTTATTGTACAGCATCATCATCTTGGCTGCATGATCTTATGGAGAAGGAGATCTAGTGGGAATCAGCAAACATATGGAAATACCTTCAGACAGCAATATGAGTGGATCTGGTTATTTGTGTTTCTATTTATTCTCCCACTTCGTGTTTCCATACCATACTTTGTTTCCTACTAATGACATTTCTCTTCAAATGAGGGCCACTATGTGTAATTTGTAATACATACGAAGGTAATAACTGTGAATAACAGCTTATGAGAGGAGATAAAGGCATATACAGTAAACATGCAAAATGGCATAAGCAACTTGGATAGAAATATCTTTAGTGACAATGAGTCATCAGGACCACGATGTGCTGCCTCATGTGAAAGATAACCATGTCAGTTGGATGAGGCTGTTAATACAGCCACAGCCTTTGCTAAATATAAAGTCATACAAATTTATCAATTGAACTGAAGTCTGAGAGTGGCAAAATGAAAGGCTTAAATAATCATTAGAGAAAAGAAGCTAAGCAAATATAGCAATTATATTTTCTATAAAAGTGTAAAGTCAGCAATTAGTGGGTTTTCTCTATTAGTGATTATTACAGAATGAAATGAATTAGAAGTTACCACAGGTGTCACAAAATCACAGAAAAAAAACTGACTGGAGTTAATTTGGACCAGCTTCCCTCCCCACTGTAGGAATATTGCCAACGCTCCTTGCCTCATTGTTTAGCCATGCCATGAAAATCCCCAAGGATGGTGATTTTGCAGCATCTCTGGGTACTTGCTCCAGTAAAGTTTTTCCTTATATCCAAACTGAGCCTCCCAAGCCATATCTTGTAGCTTTTGCCTATCATTATACCATCTGCCACTACTGAGAAGTTTGGCCACATCATCTTTATTGATTTTATTCAGATTGCTGAATACGCACAGGCAGTGGAAGCTGGAACAGGTAAATTGGGACAAGAATAGGGATGTTGCTAGGCTTTGTAAGGATAGGATCAGGAAGACCAAGGCCCAGCTGGAACTGGAGTTGGCAAGGAGTGCAAAGAAGGATAAGAAGGGCTTCTATAGGTACATCAACTGGAAATGGAAAGTCCAAGGGGGCTCAGCCTCCCTAGTGAGCAATACAGGCAGGCAACAGACATGAAGAATGTATTCACTTAACAATGTTTTAACAACATCAACAATTTTTTGCCTCAGTCTTCACTAGCGACTGCTCTACACACAGCCCTTGAGCAGATGGTTCAGAAGGTGGGAACTGAGGGAGCATTGCCCTTCATGCTGTAAGCAAAGATCAGGTTTGCGACTGCCTGAGGAACTTGAACATTCACAAGTCTATGGGTCCCAAAGAGTTGCATCCAGAGTCCTGAAGAAATTGGCTGATGTACTCGTCAAGCCACTCTCAATGACATTTGAGAAGTCAGGTTGTCAGGTGAAGTCTCTGTTGACTGGAAAAAAAGGCAGTGTCACACCCATTTTTAAAAAGGGTAGAAAGGATGACCCAGGAAACTACCAACCTGTTAACCTCACCTCTGAGATGGGAAAGATCATGGAACAGATCCTCCTGGAAGCTATGCTAAGGCATATAGAAGAGAGGGATGTGATATGGGATAACCAGCATGGCTTCACCAAGGGCAGGTCCTGCCTGACCAATCTAGAGGACTTCTATGATAGTGACACTGCATCAGTGGACAAGGGAAGAGCCACTGATGTCATCTGCCTTGAATTCAGCAATGCCTTTGACACAGTCCCCTAAAACACCCTTCTCTTCAAATTCGAAAGATACAGATTTGGTGGGGGAACTGTTCAGTGGAAGAACTGGCTTCAGGATTGAATCCAGAGAGTGGTAGTCAATGACTCAATGTCTGGATGGAGATTGGTGACAAGTGGCATTCCCCAGGGGGAACCAATACTCTTTAATGTCTCTTTAGTGACATCAACAGTGGCGTTGAGTGCATCCTCAGCAAGTTTGCTGATGACACCAAGCAGTGGGGTGCAGTTGACACACCAGAGGGATGGGATGCCATCCAGAGGGACCTAGACAGGCTTGTTCAGTGGGCCCAGGTGAACCTCATGAGATTCAACAAATCCAAGTGCAAGGTCTTGCACCTGGATCATAGCAATCCCTGCTATCAGTAAAAGCTGGGATGTGTAAGGATAGAGCGCAGCACTGCCAGAACAGACCTGGGGGTACTGGTGGATGGGAAGTTGGACATGAACCAGCAATGTGCCCTTGCAGCCCAGAAAGCCAACCGCACCCTGGGCTACATCAAAAGAAGCGTGGCCAGCAGGCTGAGGGAGGTGATCCTGCCCCTCTACTTTGTGATGGTGAGGCATCACCTGGAGTACTGTGTCCAGATGTGGAATCCTCAGTACAGGAGAGACACTGACCTGCTGGAGCACATCTAGAGGAGGGTCACAAAAATGATCCAAGAGACGGAATGTCTCCCCTTTGAAGACAGACTGAGAGAGCTGGGGCTGTTCAGCCTGGAGAAAAGAAGGCTCCACAGACACCTGATAATGGCCTTTCAGTATCTAAAGGGAGACTGTAAAAAAGAAGGGGACAGACTCTTCAGCAATGTCTGCTGTGATAGGACAAAGGGAATGGTTTCAAACTAGAATGGGGGAGATTTGGATTGGATAGAAAGAAAAAGGTTTTACAAAAAAGGTAGAGAAGCACTGAAAGAAGTTGCCCCAGAGGGGTGATGGATGCCCTGTCCTTGGAGACATTCAGGGTCAGGCTGGATGAGGCTCTGAGCTGAGAGGTGTCTCTGTTCATTGCAGGGGAGTTAGGCTAGAAGACTTTTAAGGGTCTCTTCCAACTCAAATGATTCTGTGATTCTATGATTTTATTCTGTGATATTTATAACTTTTTTTAGCCCCATTCTCAGGTTTGTCAAGGTCAATCTATGTTGAGGCTTTGCCTTTCATTGTGTTAACCACTCCTAATTTCCTAACATCTTTATTTCCTAGCATCTAGACATAAGGATGAAAGTTTATACATAAGGAAGAAAATATTTTCCACAAAGATGATGACAGACTATAACAGGCTGATGAGAGAACCTGTGGATGCTCCATCCTTGGGGTGTTCCATGACCAAGTGCTCAAAGTCAGATTGAATGGGCCTTCAAGCTAATTTATCCATAGATGTTTAGGCAACTTTCATGACATCTAGTGGACTGTAAATCCTCAGCTACCAAATGAGAGGCCTGCTGAAGATGAGACAGAAGATTTAGTGAAATCGAATGTACTGCACCCACTACTTTCTTCTCATCCACATGAAGAGACATTTCATGACTGACGGCAATCAGGTTTGTCAAGCACAACCTGCCCCTCGTAAATCCACACTAAATGCTTGTGATCACCTTCTTGTCCCTGCACTCGTGACTTGCACCATCAAGTCCATGCTTATTTTACAGTATAAGAAAGAGAAAGGTGAAATTTGCTCCTGGCCTGTCTCCCCAGCAACTGCTTCTGACCCCCAGCTGAGGCTCAGAGCCTTCACTGCAGTACCTAATTACTGGAGGAACAGTGTCTCCTGGTGCACTGCTGACCACTCTGCTCAGTCTGCTGGGCTCTTCCTCTTGGCTCTTGCTCTACTGAACTCTAGACCTTGGCTTGCATCCACATGGAGCATGTGCCTACATGTAAACAGAGCAGAAGAGACGTAACTTGAGATTAGGCTCAAATCCACATTATGCTGCCCATGTAGGTGCACCATAGAGGACAAATGGAGTTGACATTTCTCACAAATTCTTGCCAGATGTGTTCCTGGTTGGGGTTGTGCATTCTAAGCACAAACAACAGCAAACAACTTTGGAGTTCGTTTCAGCTGTAATTGATCTCTGTCCTAGATGCAGGTTAGAGTTTTAGAGGTGCTCAGGGTTACATTCCCAGCTGGGCATTTTGCACATAAAGCAGGTAATGTATCTTCCTCTGCTATTAACATCTTCTAGAAACTAACTTTGCATTGTATGGACAAAACAAATGCATTTCTATGCACAGCCCAGAATTTCCATTTTGCACTAACTGTTGTTATATCTTTCCTTTTTTGTTTTTTCCTACTGCTATTCATTTCTGTTACTAAAGATTTAAAAGAATACTTAAAGTCAAAAATAATTTTCAGTTCAAAGGTTTCACTTGGATTTATTATTTTTATCAGTTTCTTTTATCAAGTCATCTTCACTCAACCCTTACAAATATATTTTAAGTTTTACCTGGGATTTAAAAAAATGAGATGTTCTTGCAAACTTCTCCACTTTCTGTATAAAAAATTGAACATTTGCTGAAACCTTTCATTGTATTAATTGACATTTCAGGAAAACAACTGAATGATCACTTGTATCACTGTCTGTTCCTCCCTCCCTCCTCCTTATGAGTTGGTTTTTTCTAAAGATCTTTTGCCTTTTAGAAACCAAAATATCATGTCAATTTTCTAGATTATTCTGCCAATTCCTATCAACATTTAATGTGAGTTGAGGCTTCAGTTCCATTTTCTTCAGATCTTTGTGTAACACTATTTACTTTTGAAATTTAAACAGTAAATTACAGTAAAATACAGAGGAAATGAATCTTCTGTGGGTTACTAGTCTTAATAGCTTTTGTTTTTCAGAAGTATCTCCCTTAAATCTGAATCAATGAGTAATATAGCAATTGTTATCACAGAGAGCTTATTGTCTCAGAGAAATAGTATCTCTAAGCAGAGTTCTTCTGGATCAAAGTTTCTCTTGAACTGATTGCCTCTTGAATTCGATGGGATAATCTTAGTGGAGACTGTGAAAGGATAAAAGATGGGATATGTAATCCTGAATATTATACTTATTTTTCACATGCCCTGTTTAAGCTGTTTACTCTTATGCGGCCCAAACAGTCAAGGGTTGTAAATGTTTGCTGCACTGTGAGCTGGCTCCTGTACAGGGCTTAATTATGCTCTCCTAAAAACTGTTGAGCCCCCTCAGCTGCTATGATTTCATTGGATGAGTAAAATCTAATCGAGTGCCTGGTTGCACTGCTCAGTATCATCAGGATTGTGCCTAATCCCAGGCTGTGGATAAGAGGGTACAAACACCTGTAGAGACAGGCTGTTTCTCTTTTCTCTGAGCAGCGGTGTGTCTGGCTTCTTCAGGACAAATATCACCTGAAGTGAGGAGCCTGTGTGGAGCTGACTGCTTTTGCGTATCAGGAAGGTTGAAAAGACACCAAGGGGGGCTATATGACTTCCATTTTGTTGTACCAGCTCTTTGGATCTGCCCCTCAGGTCTTGCTCTACTGTGTAGCCCTAGCAGTGTTTTGACAGACGGGAAGAAAATACTTTGGGTGTTCAGCAAGTGTAACCAATCTTTGTTTGCTTCCCTGGTGCTACATTAACTCTTATCTCCAGAGCATGATGTCTTTTTGTTGCTGGGAGCTGATTCAAGATTGGAGCACATTGCTTTCCACAACTGACTCTCTACAAGATGATGTGCACTATGTGCTTTATACTCCTTGAGCTGCTGGGGGTAATTCAAATGCTACCTGTCACTTTACCTGTTAACACTGTCCTTTACTCCCGGAGTTAATTTTATTCAGATTGAACTTTTGTTTCTTGCCTTTCCACTAAAATTAAGTGTTCATTTTACAAAATATATCAAAAATATTTAATCTGACAAATCATCAGGAAATGCTACCAAGTGTGTGTCATAGCTTCGTTTTAATAACTGATTTTCTTCTAAGCTGTTTTGTTGGATACATGCTGAGAAAAGAAGTGTTGGATGCACACATGAAATGCTTTGGGAGCCAGTGAATCAGAGAATAGATCAAATAGAGCAATTGACGGCAGAGAAAGAAAGAATTATGCAGAAAGTGTGAAAAACAGAACAGGAGGATTGCTGATGGATGCTATTACATAATCACAGCACCCAACCTCTGTGCAATCAGGGACACCCAGAGCAGCATGCCCAGGCCCGTGTCCAGGCAGCTTTTGGAGATCTCCAGAGAGGAGATGCCACAACCTCTTTGGCAACCTGTGCCAATGGTCTGTAATGTACACACTGAAAGAAAGTGTTTCCTGATGTTCAGGTGGACCCCGCTGTCTTCCAATTTACTCCCACTGCCTCTTGTCCTGGCACTGGGAACCAGTGAAAAGAGCTTGGTCTGACAGGGACTTTGCAATCTCCCTTCGGAGATAGATATTATAGATATCTATATCTATGTTATAGATACTGATAAGATTCCCCCTGAGTCTTCTCTTCTCTAAGCTGAACAGTCCCAGCTCTCTCAGCCTCTCCTCATAGAAGAAATGCTCCAGTACCTTACTCATGGCCTGGACTCTCTCTAATATTTTCATACTTTTCTTGTACTGGAAATCCCAGAATTGCACACAGAACTCCAGGTATAGCTTTACCCATACCAAGTAGGGGAAAAGGATTACCTCTCTTGGCCTGCTTGTGATATTTTGTGTAGTACAGCCAGGGAGACTGTTGTTCTCCTTTGTGACAAAGAGCATATTGCTGACTTATGCTTAACTTGGTGTCCACCAGGACCCCTGGGTCCTTTTCTGCCAGTCTGCTTTCCAGCTGAGTGGCCCCCAACATCCTCTGGTGCTTAAGACTGCTCCTCCCCACGTGCAGAACTCTGCACTTTTATTTGTCAAACTTCATGAAGTTCGTGTCACTTCAATTTCTCCAGCTGTTGGAGACCCTCTGACTGTCAGCACAACCCTCAAGTTGCGTATCTATCTGCCACTACCTCAATATCTCTGCTTGCAGACTACAGTGATTGTGCATAGCTGTAAAAACTGGTTGTGACAGATCTGCATATTTGGCAGAAAATCAAAGGATGATGTAGCGATGCCTCAGCAGTGCCCAGAACATGGCCATGAACTTGTGTGTTCCTTGGTGTAATTACACAAAACTGGCTTGGCACTTACGACTTGTGTTTTAATTTGTGCTTTGATGTTGGTGGTCTGAAGGGTCTTGGCCAACTAAGTCTCTCTGTTGTCTTCTCCCTTTCGAATAACTGTCTTCTCTAGTTAGAAACTGAAATTGTTGGAGCGGGGACTGTCTCAGCATATTTCGTACAGAATTATTAGACTCTGAGACACTGGTCTTGCGTTCATAGATAATACATGTAAGAATACACATCTCTTATGTCCTGTATTTTTCCCATTTCACTTTTTGATGAGCTTTTTAAGGTATAGAGAAGGTTACTAACACACATAGCTAAACAGACTCTAATATTTTAGAGAGTAGGGCCACCTGCACAATTCCTCATTCTTAAAATTCAATACTGTTTTCAAAGGGAATACAAACTCAAATGGCATCAAAGCCCTTTTGTGATTTCATTTTGCTGGTTTTACTTTGATGCCAGACTCCATTCATGGATCTGTTCCAAAAATCATCATCCAGTCAAACTCTGTGATGCAGTGACAACTCTGTCTCATTTTCTCAGCCTGCGCTGAATAAGGAGAATGAATTGCATTTCAGCACTATCTACCAAGGAGATGTAAAGAGTTCTAAGCAATAAATTGTCTTCCAAAATTTATAATTTTTATGTTATGATGAGGAAAACCATTCCACATAACTAAATTACTTTCTTCTTTGCTCTCTGTTTGCTGTGTTAAGTCTGATTTTCTCTAATGCTTCAAGCAATACAGAAGGCTGAGTTCTCAGCTTGACTGCCATATACTAATCCCACTTGGTCTAAAAGCTGTTAGGCATGGGAATAATTTAGTTAATCTGCTGGTCGTTATCTGGGCAAAGATTTTAGCATCTGTGCTTATTAATGAAATAGCATTATGTGAAGGGCATAACAATTGATCTTTTCCAGGTTTAGAAACTGTGTTAGAATGTTATGATCCTCTGTAATGATGAGAGCACAGTTCCATTACCAGGCCTGACTTTAAACCTTTCTAATAACAGAGATGTCAGTTATTCCATAATATTTAACAGGAGTTTACGGTTTATGCATTGGATCTCTAATAAATCTATTTGGGACTTGCTTGTGTACAAATAAAAGGCAATGTTGTATCTTTCTTTTCTCATAAGAGCTTTTCACGTAATCTTACATGACTTGCAGAATCACATCACGTCATTTAAGGACTGCCCAGCTTTTGCATTTCTGCAACATTTCTGCGTTGATTATGGAAGCAGTCAGTGGCAGTGCACTGAGCTAGTTGCTGGGCTAGCATTATATAGCATTAAAGCACTACCTTAACTGTGCATGGGAGAGAATTATCACACAGACCACTGCTTGGACCCACTCAACCTTGTTTTAAAATTATCCTGCATATTTTTCTGTAAATATGTATCTGTGTATATATATATATATTTATATCCAAATGGTGAAAGGACAATATCTTTCAACAGTCACGGGTTTTTATTTAAGATCTTTTTTTAACTGTATAGCCAAACTGATCTCTCCCCTTTTCTGTTGATGCTTGTAGGCAGCTAGTGGAAAAGGTTAAACTGGCTAATATCAAATCAGAGTAGATGCACTGAATTCACTCAAAGTGAATTTGCTATGGAGTGGTAGAAGTTGGTTTGATATTCTCATGCAGGTTAATCATGTCCTGTTAGATCTGTACTGAAGGAAAATTTGTCCTTTGACTTTTAGATGCTTGTAATGGAACGAGAATTAGGCCAAAAATGAATTAGTTAATGTTTATCCAGCAGTTTATCTGCACAGAGAAGCCAAGTAAAAGGGATTTAGTGCTTCTAGGAAAAAGTTGTCAGACAAGAAAAGAAGGTTTCAAGTCCAGAGTTGAACAGAATGTTCTCAATGGAACAGCTGACTTTCCAAAAAAAAAAAAAAAAAAGGAAAAAAAAGACATGAGACCTTGCTGGTTTTGATATAAGCAATAATTTATACTTTTTCATTTTACTTCTGTGCTTCCAAAACAGCTTCCTTTAATGTGACTATTTTAAACTAAGACGTTAGAACTGTTATTTAACTGTATTTCCTGCTTCTCTTAAAATAACCATATAAATGCATAGAGCTATATATTATATTGAATATATACTTATTATCATTGCAGGCGTTATAAATTAAAAGTTTTTATGTCTCCCATGTGCTTTGGTGGTGTTTCCATGAAACTATTTGAAACTGAAAAAAAATATATTTGTTATTTTATTTTTTAATATTATGCAGGGTTTGAAACTGAGTATTATTTTTTATATACTGGAGTTTCCCGTGAATGGAAATTCCATTTCCTTATCAGTTCTTTTGAAGATATGTTGGACTTCTAGCCTCTTTGAGCTAAATTGGCCCTTTGTGCTCAGCCTAAAGTTCTTTGCTCTATGTTTACTTTTAGAAATGCAAGTTCTGAACTGTTGCATTTGTCTTTCTGTCCAATATACTCCTACGTAACAAATTTACTCATGTGTAAGTAATGATATGTGGAAATCAGCATGCTTTCCATGACTGACTGAATAAAGAATTCAGCTCAGACACTACACACACTTGTAACTGGAGGTACAGGTATTCCTGGGGCAGGTATATCACTACAGTCATTGTAATCTTACTGAGGCTGGAGTAAAACATTTCATTCAGGGAGGGTTCAACTTCTGTCAGATCTTGTATTGATAAGCTACCACTTATTTGTACTGGAGGAGTCCTGAGATAAGGCACAGAATAAGAATCCATGCTCAGCAATGAACCAGACAGGAAGACCATTTAACTTCTAGTGGTCTTTATGGCCATGTTCTGTGTCCTGTACCCCTCCCATGCACAGAGGTATCTCTGTCTCCTACCATGCAGAGACTACAGCATTCCAGTATGGCCAGAAAGGAGACTGCTGCTACCAGAAAAATGTATTCAGTTCATAGTCTGCTCCTTGTCCATTCCCAAGGAAAGTTCAAGGTCATCAGCTACCCACAACTTGGGTGAATTGTCCTTAGCCCTTTCCTGCCATACCATTCACAGTTTGAAGAAATGAAGAATAAGAAAATGACAAGGGATGGAGTGATTTAGTCAGACTGCCAGATCAGCAGGAGAGCCTAGGCTAGAACTCATCTATCTGGAATTTGTTGGATGGTCGTTTTAGTATACTACTAGTGATGTAGTGGGTAATTTAATTATACCTGTTAACAATAATGTCTACAGCCTACTGTATAGATGTGCTACAGGTAAGGAACTGTGATTTATGTGCATCATTATTTGTTTTGGAAATGTTGTTAATGACCATTGCCCATAGAGTTCTAAACACTCATTGATTTTTGAGGAGAAGTTTTGAAGCATCAAGCACTTCTTAAATGAAATTTATTCTCACTTGTTTTGTTATTAAATAGATTCTTGAATAGCTCATAATAAAATAGCGGGAATTTAGGATGATTTTAAGATGAAAACTTACCCTTACCAATGACAGAATCATTACTATGGAAGCAAATGACTGAGGATAACCAGTTCAGTCCTCACTGTAAAAACAAGCAGATATCCCCCGCAATTTGCTTTTTTTTTTTTTTTTTTTTTTTTCTGAAGGGTGGAAAAAGGTCTCCAACAGGAGATTTTTCAAGAAGATCATGACATTAATCACTCAAAGCACTAGGAGGGAGCCACTTAGCATGTTTCATGGATATCTTGATTTAGATTTTAATCAGTATTTTCCTTGAACAGTAATCCTTCAGATTATGCCATCCAATATTGTGGTCCCTAATTTTTAACTAATGTCTTGAACAATTCTTGAGTGTAATGTGGTTATTACATTTTAGAATAATTTAAATATTGCATTTTCCATAGTGTAAGTGATATGTTTTCAGAGCCATAAATCAGATGGTTTAATATACAAAACATTAGGGAGGCTGAAGACTCCAAGTGTTTAATTTATTAAAATCACAGAGTAGTTTATCATCCCTGTGATATACTCTTTATTTTATTTATGCCTGGAGCATCTCCCCTATGAAGAACGGCTAAGTGAACTGGGTCTGTTTAGCCTTGAGAAAAGAAGACTGAGAGGGGACCTGATCCAGGTCTATAAATATCTAAGGTGTGGGGGACAAAGTGGTGAGGCCAGTCTCTTTTCAGCAGTGTGTGGAGACAGGACAAGGGGAAACGGCCAGAAACTGGAGCATAGGAAGTTCCGCACCAATGTGCACAAGAACTTCTTTATGGTGAGGGTGACGGAGCACTGGAACAGGCTGCCCAGGGAGGTTGTGGAGTCTCCTTCTCTGGAGATATTCAAGACCCGCCTGGACACCTACCTGTGCGACCTGGTGTAGGGAACCTGCTTTGGCAGGGGGGTTGGACTCGATGATCTCTGGAGGTCCCTTCCAACCCCTACGATTCTGTGATTCTGTGATTCTAAACATAGTATTAAATTCTCAGTGATCCCATCGGGGCTTTGACCTCTATTGTCAACTTTAACCTCTTTAGAGTAGCCAAACTAATGAAATTGGTCAATTGCTATTGCATAAAGTAAGGGAATATAAGACTTGGCTCTGATTTTGTGAATGTTGCTGTAACTCATTGCAATACACTGTGCATTCAACATAGGTTCAGAATTTCATTTTTACTATGTATGGCTTAGCATTTTCTTCTTAAAAGTAGGAAGATCTTATTGTATTGACCAGTTTCATGTTGTGTCACTGTAAACATTTTTAAAAGACTGTCTGAACTAGCCATACTAATTATCTTCATAACTAGTAAGGAAAAATAGACACTAGTGGGTGATTTGGACGGATGACTAAAAAAGATAAATCTCACATTCTGTAGTTGCCAGTTTCTTTCCTTTGTCTAAGGAGAGGAGGATAGATTCATTCAAGCATAGACATCTATATTACATATGGCTCACTGTAGGTGAGAGAAGTTACATTTTTCAAAAGAAACTTAAGTTGGTGCTTGGTTTCTGCCTACTAGTCAAATGATTAAAATGGTTATTTCTTTTATAAACAATGTCTTTCAGAAAGGATATGGAAGAAGGAGATGGCAGAGAGTTGCTATTGCCCATAACGGAGTTGGTATGTAGCTGCAGAGATCCTAAGTCATCTGCAATTTGCAAGTTGATGTGCAAGTCCAGGAAGCTTGACATTGCAGTGAACTCCAAGACTGTTGCAAGCTTAAGAGTTATGAAACATCTAAATGAAATTAATGTAAATGTTAAAATATACTTCCCATTACTTAAAAATGAATGCTATGGTAGGGGAAATTGGCAAAGCAGATAAACTGTGTAACATGGATATACTACCCTGGCATTTAAGGAGAGTAAGTGCTTTAGAGACTTCACTGCTCTGCTCCAGGAAAGAAAACTTGTAGGAACCATTTTCAACAGAATGATTTCCATAGCTTATTTAGATCTGTGATGTATTATTACATTTATGGATCACCTTGCTCTATTTCTTCAAACATCTTACATGTCAGTGATAAAACAGACAGTGCTCTGAAGCATTCAAAGTTGTGGGCTGGACATTGGAGAAGAGAGAAGAGAGAAAGAAAGAGGTAGAACAGAAGATGAGAAGGTGCGATCCTGTCTTATACCTACCTGACTTGCTGTAGAGTAACACTTCCATGCAATTCATGGCTGCAGCAAATGAAGAGAGGTGAAATTTGGTCATGTCACAGACAAGGGCAAAGATGTGCCACTCTATAATTGTGCAAGAAGTAGTCAGACGTCACCAAAAAAAGTATCATGACATCTTGGCATTGATGTTTTAAATACTTTTTTTTTTCTTTTTCTTTTTTTTTCCGGCAATGAATTTTCTCTTTGAATTCACCTATGGCTGAAGTCTGCTCAAGAGCAGAAGGAACTCCAGTACAGCAGGACAGTGATCTCTTCAGAGAGTAAGTATGTAACAAGCCTTCTCCCATGTGAAAATAATGGGCTTGTCCACATAAAATCATCTTTCTGCCAGGATTCTGGACAACCTGAATGCTGGATACTCAATTTTCTTTATCAGGAAGAAGCCTGTATAAATTGTTTTTACTGAGCAAAAAAAAACTGTCCTCCTCACAAATGTCTATAACATCAGGCTTGACTTCCCACATTACACAATTCTGCGCTAATTTTTATTTGGCTAAAGGATGCACTGACAATCAAGAAAGAGATAATCTGTCTTTTGCCTTAGGAGTGTCTCCCAGCAGTAACGTTTCCCACTGTCAGGTCTTTTGCTGCTTGCCTTCTTGAGGAAGCAGATAAGCAAGCTTCCAGTGTCTCCCAGCTGTGCATTTTCTGTATCATTCACATAATTCATAAAATCATAGAATGGCTTGGTTTAGAAGGGATCTAGTTCCAACCCCTTGCGATGGGCAGGGCTGCTGCCCAGGACCCCATCCAACCTGGCCATGAATGTGGATGGGGCATCCACAGCTTCTCTGGGCAGCCTGAGCCAGTCCCTCCCCACACTGAGTGAAAAATTTCCCCAACATCTAATGTAAATCTCCCCTCTTTTAGTTTAAAGCCATTCCTCCTGGTGCTGTCACTGTCAGATCATGTGAAAAGTCGCTTTCCCTCATGTTTATAAGCTCCCTGCTGGAAGGCCACAATGATGTCTCCCCAGAGCCTTCTCCTCAGAAGACTGAACAAGCCCAACTCCCTCAGTGTGCCTTCATTAGAGAGGTGCTCCAGCTCTCTGATCATTCTCATGGCCTCCTCTGGACCCGCTCCACATCTCCCTTGCTCTGGAGGCCCCAGGCCCGGACACAGAGCTCCAGATGGGGCCTCACAAGAGCAGAGTAGAGAGGGACCTCCCTCCTTAATTTTGGTGGCTCTCCTCTTTACCCTCTCTACATTTTCTTTTTTTGTTTTTTTAAATGTGAGCACTGAAGATGGATTGTGTGCAAAATCCTTTCCACACTCCAGTTTGCATTTTTTTTCTTTTTTTTTTTCTTTACTCAGCTGCGAACTTCTCCTTCCTATCACGCTATAATTTTGATCTTTTATTGCCAAATACTGAATTAGAATCTCTTGTATAAATATAGTTCAGATTTTTTTTTCCTCCTCCTTGAGACAGAAATTACATCCATAAGAACTGGCCAAATTATTCATAGCAAATAATTTATTTCATTAATTTTATTTCATCTATGTCTATTTGTTTACAGCTTTGGAACTGATTGATGCATATTTTACGCATGAATATTTCAATCCATTTGTTGTGCACAGGCTATTTGTGCCAACTGTGTCTCTGGCTGTTCTGTTCTCTTGTTCGATCTAGTTGGCATTTACAAATGAAAAATATAAACTGTCAAGGACTGCATACTGAATCAGACAGACCTTTGTTCTGGTCTGCTGTAATCATTACTTTATTTGTGTGTATCTGTCCCTTGTAAAAATTAAGTCAGAAGTAAAATTTCATGATACTGAGTTGTTTTAAGCAATCTTCCATAGTTAAAAAAAAAAGGTGATGTACCCCATATTGTCATTATCTGAATGAAATGTTTCTGTTTGCAACATAACTTCAAAATTTCAGTAACTGAATGTGAAACAATTTTTAAGGAAATCAATTATCATGGAATTTTTGAAGATTTTTTGCTTTTTGTTGCATTTAGGATGTGGATATGCTGCATACAACTCCAGTTCCAGAGACATGGCTAGTTTCTGGAGTCTTCCTTCTCTGTGTATATGGCTGAAACTGCTACATATGAGAGACAGGAAACAGATTTCAGTGTAGCTTTACTTAGTTTTGTGTGGTAATATGAGGGACATGCTGAAGGTAATGCCTCTTATTTTATTTTGTTGGTCCCTGATGCCAGAAGTGGGGGTTGGTGGTTTGGCACTAGAGGCTGAGCCTTCCTATCAATATTATTCCTTAACATGTTGTGCCATTTAACAGATGGCAGCAGAGGGGCAGTTTGACAAAACTGTGTCTGACATGGAAATGCTTATGAAGTGAAGGGTGGGAAATTGAATTCCTCCATGCAGAAAAAGTTGAACCCATTGACATTCATTGACGCTTGTTGAACGTCTGTGGAGACCAAACAGTGGATGAGTGAACAGTGCGGCAGTGGGTGCTGCATTTCAGTGATAGCAACATGTAAGAAAATCCACCTTTGGGACAGCCGTGCAGATTTGTACCAGCGCAGCATGCAGACTCTTCTTCATCACTGGTGAAAATGCATAGCTAATGGTGGCGACTATGTTGAAAAATGGTGTTTGGTAGCTGAGAATTTCTCTATCAACTAGTGTTCTTGTGCTTTTTGTATCTGTGTTAGTTTCCATGAGAAGGAATAGGAGGCATTACTTTCAGGGAGACATTTGAGAGCTAATGGAAAGAGTGTTCCTGAGGACTTTCACAGGAAAATTAATAAATATTATAGAGGTAAGTAAACGTTATAATCATTTTCAACATTTTAATGAAATAAATAAATTGAATGAACTCTTTCTTGTGGAAGCATTTTCCAGCTCTGTTGTCTTATTTTAGGGAAAATGCTGAGGCCACTGCCAAAAGTTTAAACAGTTTTTTGTAATAAAGATACTGCTTTCAAAGAATTGTGATCAATACCTGGATCTGTTTCCTGCTTTCTGGCCTTGGACAGATCACCTAAGCTACAGATTTATCTTACCTATCTTTCAACCTTTCAGGTGCCTAAGTTATTTATGTATAGACATGAAAGAGAAGGACTTCCACAGAGAAACTCTGGCTGACAAATTTATGAATCACCCAACACTGTCCCCCACTTATTCTTGGAGAAGCCTCAAGTGACTGTTCCTAAATGAAACATCTCAATTAATTGTCTCAAGTTAGGTCAGGTGAATCCAGGCTGGACTGTCTTTCATCTATAAACAGTACTTACCACTGAACAATCCTATCCCTGCAGGGGCTGCAAGCAAAATATGATAACTGATGAAATAATAACAATGCTTAGCAACTAGTAATAATGTCTAGCAAATGACAAAGTTGGTTTCAAGAATGTGTGGATGTTTTTTTCATTTTTTTGGCATCTGAGCAAAGATCTGAGGTGTACAGGTTCTTTCACAGTCAGGATTTAATCTTTAAAGGTATATCAAAGTCACTTAAGTAAAGCCTGAAATTTCAAATTGACAGGAATTAAAGTCAGATAGACTCAGAAGAGGGTTATTGTCCACTGCTGTTTCTAAAATGTTCTGTTCTTGGAAGTGGAATGGAAAATTATCAGGAACGCTTTCCTAGGTGACAACAATTTGTCCGCTCTTTCCCGCCTTCTTCAGTGCCATAAATCTCAGCTTTTACAAATGAGGCTTTCAAAGTTCAGAGGACAGCTCTTAAAAATTCTGTGAAGGTGGGTCACCTTATCAGTACTTCCCCATCTGAGCACCTCCTACACCGGTTTGCTGTGAAGGCTGAATATGCAGGTTCAGAACACTTGATTTATTTTTCTATCTATCTGCCTGCCCTGGGTTTGCAGGACCATACAATAAAAGAGGATGATGGCAGAGCTGTATTCCAAAAAATGTACTTTTGAGAGTGTTCCTGTTAGGAAAATATTATTTTGCAAATATTTACCCCCCTCCCAAGTGAGTCCTAAAAGCAAAGGTTCCAAGCTGAACTGGCTGGAGGCCACCCTATGTTATCAATATGTATATATTCATGGGAGAGAGGACACTGCAATAATTTACCTCTGATTTCTGGCAAAGTAGGCACAAATGTGCCCCTGAAAATGGGCTTGAAAACTCAGTTTGTCTTCTCAAAGAGGATTTTTCTTTCTGTTTTAGCCTGAAGTCAGGGCAGTTCCTTCTCACATTATAGAAAACAGGAACAGCTCTATTCTCATCCCAGTCTGTCTCCCAGTGGTGGATGACAAACCATCAGCTGTGGCTGAGACCTCCCCATCCCACAGGCATTTGCATCATTAAGATAACAAGTCACACAGCTAGATGTGAGCACAAATACATACATACATACAGAAGAAATCTCAGCAAAGCCAAGGATGTTTAAGCTTTTGTTTAAGTTTGGCCAAATATCAAAGAGTTTGAAAAAAATGCAAATGAAGGAAATCCATAACCAAACCTAAGCCCCAGGCTCCTGAAGTCTTTGAGCTGAAGTTCTCAACCTTCACATAAGTACTTGGATGTTTCCTATCTAAAATCAAACTGCTCCCATCAAATACCTCCCATCCCACCTGTCTAGACAAGGCTTGTAGAGCACAAATGTATGCTGTCCTATACATACATACTGTTCTGTTCCCTCACATGCCCACAAATTCTTACATCTGGTTCTTACATCTCTGCCATATTGGCCAGGTCACTTCCACTTGCTATTTTCAATGGCTATGTGCCTACACACACTGAATCACTCACAATGCAAGTGGGTAGAAAGCAGAAAATACTCTGAAGAAAATGGAAGATCTTCCCTGAACAGTGTCCAGACCTCCACTCCTCAGTGCTCCTTATTGTATATTTATCTATTCATCTGTTATTGGGCATGAATATATCACTGTGCAGAGTAAAAATGTTCTTTTTCTTCTTTATTTTTATCTAAGTTTTCTACTCATGTTTTAAGTTTGGGGAGTTGAAGATTGGCTCGGGTCTCAGAAAGGAGCCCTAGTTTTACACTGAGCTTTATAGTAAGCAGTACTTATGAAGATGAAATGGCATTTGTAAAGGAGGAACCAAAATGCAAAGAAGTCATTCACAGAAAGGTGATCACACAGAGTTGTTTTGATGTTTCTTCAATATTTCCCAATAATTTTCACCTGAGGAAATGTAAGAGTAAGAGGACACAGTTTTATGGCATATGAGTAAGGATCTTCTGTCCTTCAAAAATGCTGAATTTATGTGCAAACTGACACTGGTTCAGTCCCTGCTCAGCACTCTATTTTTGTCCGAAGCTACACAATTAAACAGTATTTCTGTGTATTCAGAGAATTCTGTTCCTGTTCACTGGAAACCTAAGCTTCTGTCTTCCAGAAAGAAACCACTTTTACCCAAAATGATACATGAGAAAGAACTTGACCTCTGTACAAATATCCTTGTCTCCATCTAGCTTCCATAAAGCTAGTGGAAAGCTCCTAAGAAGAGCTGGGTTGGATACTCTTGTACATAAACCAGGATATATAGCCTCTTAACTTTTTCTCAGCATGTCTTATTTATTCAGTGTATTCCATTGTCTCTTTCCATGGGGACCTTTGCAATCTCCTCTGTCAATAATGCCAGTCATCAAATCCCAATGGCCAAATTGCCACAGCCATAATTGTCACCTCTTTTTTTTTTTGCTTTGCTGTGCTTTCTCATCTGCCAGCATCCATATATTTAAGATGTAGCCTATTGAAACAGCCAGGTAATATGCAGAGAAAAAAAGAGAAAAAAAGAGAAAAGGTTCTCTTTTTACTTGTCTTGTTTTCACTTCTATTCTATTAGACTCTCTTTTTTTTTCTTTTTAATTTGACTGCTTTGCCTACATTAAACCCCAATGATGGGGCAAGGTGTTATTCCAGTGGGGCAGAATCCAGCACACACTGCGATCCCTTCAGGCAATGAATTGCTTTTCTCTTTTTATGTTGAAGTGCCCAGCATATTTTGAAGGAAGAGTTTAGAATAATGCCTATTGATGTTGCTACCACACAGGGTAAGACAAATTATCATCTGTGTCTTGCAATTCTTTTTTCCCACATTGAAAAGATATAAACAAGAGCAAGGGATGTGTATGTATGTCGTGTGGTACGATAACTGCACAATCAATTACTTGTGCCTTGCATTTCAAATGATAGGCAATTGCTGCACACCCACTCCTTTGTGTCTGATTGCTTAATTCATTTACTTAATTCATTTAGGCAGAAGAGTCCTTGATGGTTCCGGCTGTCTGGCTTTCTAGGGTAGAGCTGTGGGCAATCAATTAACTCCACCAGTCTGAAAAGCAGAAATGCATGCAAGCAGACATCAAATCCTGCTTACAAGGTTAGCACAAGCCATTTGCTACAGAATGCTAAGTCCTACCAGAGTGTTCCAACCTCTTTGCAAAGCCATGACTTCCTATGAGGGATCTGAGAAGTGTTTTACAGTATCCTGTAGTAAGAGCGGAGTGTGTACAGATGCCAAGGTGAAATGACCTAAATGTGCCATTGAAAATACACAGTTATTTGTACAGCAGTTTGGATGAGGTGCCTATTTATGGCAGAGTTCCATCTGACTTTTAGGATGTAGCTAAATTATGAGATGGAGAACAGACCCAAGAACAAGTGTATACACATTGTGTTCTGATGGTCTTTCCATTCTCTGTGTGACACTAGCTGGCCAACTCTCCATGTGCAAGGGCAGTCCTGTGTTCAGGGGAACCTTGGATCACATAGAAGGGAAATTTGGTACTTCCAAGTGGTTCAGCAAAGCTATTCTGAAGGACCACTACTCACAAATTCTTCATTTCCAAGCTAGCTCCAGAGTTCCAGAGGAGGATCATGGTGAAAGCTTAATTTAACTTTTCTGAATTTCTTTCCCACTACGCTGATCTAATTTAACAGCCTATAAATTAACCCGTTTTGCCCATGGCAGTAGTTGGTCTTTTCTTGTCTTTTCTTGATCCATAAGTTTTCTATCTTATTTTCCACCCTGGCCAGCTGAGGAAGAAGAATGATAGAGCATTTCACTGCAGGAAAGTGGTGGGAAAGTCTTGAGAGCAGGTTTATTCCGTATACTACTCATGGTAGTTACCCTGTTGCAACCAGCTGGTGTCAGCTACAAAGCAGTATAATAACAGAACTTGATGCTGCTCTCACTAGCAAGTAAACCCCAGTGATTTCTTCTGTGAATTTTCTTTGCCACAGTCTCACAGTAAATATTATTAAACAAATATTAAAGAAAAAAATGATTTTGGAACTGTCAGCATTTCCACAAGATTGGCTGATGGGAAGGAGTCCTGTCAGCCAGCTAGTAACCATGATTCTACTTTGCAGATATCCGCTGCATGAAATTATTCAATTTCACTGAGTGATTTAGCATAACAGAGCATCACAGCTGTCAGATGCTGTTTGTGACAAGGTGAATGCCTCCTTCTTTGAAAAGAAAAGTCTCAGATCCCTTGTGATATTTCTTAGGAGATTAATATTTCAGAATTTCTGTAGCAGCAGGAGACCATTATCCCATGGCATTGCTTTACTTGATCAGCCCAATCTCCTTAAGTCTGTGTATCTGATAACCTCTTTTCATTTCAATTGGTTGCTAACAGCTCATGGCTGTGTGGAAAGCACCTTACTATTATCCAACACCTTTCATCTGAAAGCCTTGGGGCTTTACACATATTAATAGTTGTATTAATAATTAATAGTGTTAATAGTAATGCCTCCTATTTTATCAATGTGGGAAATGAGATACAGCAAGATTGCTGAGTGATTTAACAAGGATATCTGAAGCTGGGGCCTGTTCAGATGAGAGGAGTTGGTGTTGCTATAATTACAGAATAGCTGCATGTTTGGAGACACCCAATAAAGACTGGCTGTTCAATTACTAAACAAGGGAGTTGTTTCACTGGACTAATAATAATGTCAAAAACACCCAGGCTTCTACCTACTTTTGTCACTTCAGTATAGACCAAAGTGGTACAATTTTCAGAGGTTCAGATCATTCACACACTCAAGAGAAGGTGATATAGAATCACAGAATCATATAATGGCATAGGTTGAAATGGACCTTAATGATCATTAAGCTCCAGCACCCTGCTGTGAACTGGTTGCCACCCACTAGATCCGGCTGCACAGGTCCCCATCCATCCTGGCCTTGAACACCTCCAGGGATGGAGTATCCACAGCTTTGCTGGGCAGTCTGTTTCAAACAACAAAAAAAATCATAATTATAACCCTAGCCTATTTAGAGCTAAGTGAAGACTGTATTAACACGGCTGATGATGTGACATAGTGATTGCTAGCTATCTAGCAATCTTGCATAGCTATCTCTGAATCAGTGAAGATCCTCTACATTGGTGGCTGTTGGTGACCTCCATGCAAACCTTCCAGAAGAGAGAGATCCAGAAAAGAGACGTGATGAAGAGGAGGATGGTGGACTTGAAGCTTGTTGTTCCAGTGATGTAAACCCTTAGGAATTTCTGAGAAAAACTCAGCAACAAAGCATTAAACATGCACCTAGGCACCCTTTGAATAGGTTCTCATGAATGGGAGTGTAATTTGAGGTTGAAGAGGAGAAGGAGAGTTTCAAGTACAAACCACTGCCAAAGGCAGTGCCAAAAAATCT
Source organism: Pavo muticus (assembly GCA_016647715.1). Classification (NCBI taxonomy): domain Eukaryota; kingdom Metazoa; phylum Chordata; class Aves; order Galliformes; family Phasianidae; genus Pavo; species Pavo muticus. The sequence goes on along the minus strand of JACDJE010000066.1, from coordinate 1,160,496 downwards.
GCAAATGAGCAAGCCAGGCTGGTCTCTTCAATGCTGGTCTCTTCAATGGTGTCAAGAGGGTATTGGTGAGAGAGAAGGTCCTGGTTATATAATTAATTGCCTGATGTTGGCACAGCACTTAGTGAATGCAAAGTGCTCCTAATGTGCTACACATTTATTACTATTACTACCCATTCATTATTATATCTGACACCAGTTTAAACAGACTTTGTAGCATGTCTTTATGCCTTTCTCTGTGCATCCACCATAATCTTCCCCTTCCCAAGCAGTCCTGTGGTGTGTGTGGCTAAGCGGCACATGATTATAATAGGTTAGACAGAGTAATTAACAGAGACCACATCAGAGCTCTTGCACCACACACAATGTGTTTATTCAGCATCAGACCAGCTAATTCCTAATGAAAGGGCACTGCATAGCAGAGTGCAGGACCCCAGTGGTCAGAAATAGTTCCACTTAAATGTTATTTACCTACAAAGGGCTCAGTCCTAATCAGGGGCGTTAGGGGCATGGGAGCCAGCAAGGATGAAATCAAAACCTTGCCCTAACCATTCCCTCCATGCCTCTGCCCCAGAAGTTCTTTTAATAAACACACAAATGCTCAGTTAGATTTGGTTTGTATACTTTTCTGCTCCTCTAAACTTCCTTCTTTTGTCTGAAACTGGAAGCAGGAATGAATGAAGGATCATGACAAGTTTTGGTTTTGTGGCATTCCCAGAAACAAACAAACCAAAAAATTGCCTGATCTCACAAGATGCCATAAGAGCACTGAGGGCTAAACTGGCTTTGACTCTCCATGTTAGATTGGAGAAAGTAGAAGCTAAAACCTCCACTGTCTTGAACAATAGATCTGAAATCTATGGTACTTACGTGGACCTTGCATCTTGTGGAAACTCAGTATTACAATGTCTTCCAAAGAATGTATTTCTTCAGCTTCCCAGTTAATGATGGTTAATATTGCTGTTAGAGATGAGGAACAGGGACTCATAAAAATGTTAAAATACTTACAAGATAGAGACATCCTTAAAGGAACACTTATGCTCTTGAAAACGAGGTTTAGCCAACTGAAGTATTTGATTCCTAAGTGCATCATATTCACATGGGGACAAGTAAAGGGTTACAGTACCCAGCCACTCTCCTTGCTCTTTGGCTTGGTATGTGCACTTCCCATACTGAGTCAGCAACACCAGATGGACATCTGTGAGGTGTTCATCTCAGCTGATGTGAGCATATTTTGCTTTGGAGATGATAGGAATCTATGGTGAGAAGTAGCTGGGCATAGTAGACACATCAGTCTGAATGATCAGAGGTAAAGAATTGGAGAAGGGGGAGATTCTTAGAGGCTCTGGCTGAAAAGGAAAGGGATGGATAAAGGAGGCACACTACTGGCCTCAGTCAGCTTTGTATTTCCTTCTGCTTTATATCATGTTTATGGCTCCATTTTCCCCTCCATTTAGGAGACAGACCTTCAGGGTCTGAGTGTGTGATTTCTCTGGTGGATGAGCTAATCGCATAGTTTCCCACCTGCTACTGCAGAATTTATCCTGTGGAGGTTTATCTTAAGAGGAGGCAAGGTGATGAGAGTCATCTGCCAGCTGCTTGTAATCCCGAGGGTGAGAATGCTTGCGCCAGACAAAAGCAGAGGGCTCTTCCAAACAGTCAGGAAATTTGGCAAGGTGATGACAGGAATAATGAAAAAAAATGCACTGATTTGCAATTGCACTTCGGACGTACATCTCTGAGCATGTTTGTCAAAAGGTTCATGAACCAGGGTTTGAAGAACACTATTTCTGTCCTTTAATCTGATCATTCTAATTCTATAAGTTTTTTCACTATGTTTCTCTTTTTGCTCAAGATGAGGAGGTGTGAAGTCTGGCAGTTCTCCTTCCCAGGATGCTGCGTGAACTTTCTCTTCAGTTAGTCATGAACTATACTTGTTCACCCATGGGTTTCACCTTGAGTCAGAAGTTCAAAGAATCCCAAACTCTCAGCACAAATCTTAGTCACATGAAAATGAAAGTGTGCATTTTGTATAATTTGGTGGGAATTATCTAGTGTTTTTTTAATACAGTGACATTCAGGAGCATGTGAGAGTCTGTGTGAGCATTAACCATACCTGTCCCATATACGTTGTATGCAGTGGGGAGTATGGTATCTTCCTCGTTTTCCCTGAAATCTATAACGACCATCGATGAGTCAGTTTAAATCCAGCCTAAGCTGGCTAAATGAAACCTGCCAACCTGCAAACAGCAAAGTGATTGTCTGACCTTGCAGGTGCCTGCCAGGTTAGCCTGACAGTTCTCACGCTTCTGGCAGAATCCCCTGCATGTGCCCTGGATGGCATTTTCCATAGGAGATGAACACCAAGTTACCATCCAGATCTCTGTGGTGATGCAGTATTTGGTCATGTAAATTCTCCCCATAGCCATGGTAAAGGCTGGCAATAGAGATGGGATGTTAGTTTCAGACCTAGAACCAACTCTGTAAACCTGTCACCAGGTAGGAAGAGACGATATGTGCTCCCATACCCTTTTGCACCATCTTTTTTGCATGGCTGGATCTAAAGCAGCCCAACCTCAGTGAAACTCTCACAAATATTGTTATGAAGTTTTAATGTCCTTTTTATATCTTTTCCTCTCTGCCAATTTGAGCATCTCAGAAGCTGCATCAAGAAGCAACTTGCACTCATGTGGCTCCATCTGGAGGACTGTGTCCAAGTCTGGGGCCTCCAGCACATGAGAGATGTAGAGCTGTTGGAGCAGGTCCAGGGAGGCCATGAGAATGATAAGGGGGCTGGAGCACCTCTCTTAAGTAGACAGGTCGAGGGAGTTGAGCTTGTTCAGTCTGAAGAAGAGAATGTTCTGGGGAGAGAGGTACTGGAGACCTCACTGTGGCCTTCCAGTACTTGAAGGGAGCTTATAAACATGAGAGGGAGAGACTTTTTACGTGATCTGTTAGTGATAGGACAAGGAAGAGTGGCTTTAAACTAAAAGAAGGAAGATTTATTTTAGATGTTAGGAAGAAATTCTTTACTCAGACAGTTGTGAGGCACTGGCACAGGTTGCCTAGAGCAGCTGTGGGTGCCCAATCCCTTGTTCAAGACCAGGTTGGATGGGGCATTGAGCAGCTTGACCTGGTGGGGGGCAGCCAGTCCATGGCAGGGAGTTGGAACAGGGTGGGCTTTAAGGTCCCTTCCAACCCAAACCGTTCTATGATTCTATGATTCTGAGATTATATTCTTTTATTCTTATCTCCAGAAAGTCAGTGTTGGAGCTAAGGTCCAGTGCATGAGGAATTGCATCTATCTTTCCATACTTGCCAGCTCATAACAGAAGTTTTTATTTCTTCGATTGCAGCAATGCAAACTGAATACAGCAGCTTTGGAGATGACTGTTCCTGGACCAGGAGGGACACCAGCAGCGTGTTAGTATCTGGCAGACCTACAGCACAGTACATGGATATGCATTTCCAGCACTACCAGCCCCACCCAAAATTACCTGTTATGTAACCAAGTGAGATGCATTAAGATCATCTCCAAGATCGCCATCTCCTGACTTTGAATGATAGTGCATGTTGCTTCTGTGACACTTGGCATTCAAGAAATGAAGAAATGGCACTCAAGATTTCTGTTCTTCTGAATTTAAAAAAAAAAATAAATCAATTTTGCACTGAATTTTTCTTCTTTGTATTCTGAAACATTTTGTAGCTGATTATCAAATAATTTCTTTTTTATTTTGTAGTTATTGTTTGTGGAAGATCCCATTAACTCTTACAGGGTAGGTAACTTCAGGCAACTGAAAATATCAGCGTATAGAGAAGTTCAAGAACTTCGAGCACTGTAAGCTGTAGACAGAGTTCCGAGTAACTCTTTAGCAACCTCTGCAAAGTTCCTCTCTTCTGAAAAATGAATATTTACCCAGGACAAAAGAAGACCGAAGCATGATCAAGCCATGGAAATCTCCCTGATGACTTCACTGGGCTCTTGCATATACAAATAGAGTAGTCATCTCCATCCACTTACAGTCCTGCACTGATGGTGTTCACTTGAACTGTGAAATGGCTAGCATTTAAAAGTTGTCACTTCTATGTGAATCCTGCTGTGCCTCAGGTTTTATAATACTGAGAGTGTTGTTAAATGTTTGAACAATATTGCAATTGTTTCCATTAATTGAATTTATTTGAAAACTATTATCTGTGACTTGTTATTATGCCATGGAAAGAGATGATGTTTTAGGAGAAGTGTGCAACACTGAAGTTGAGTATTTTTTTCTCCTAGATACATGTGATCCTGTGGCACACATTGCTAAGCTTCTTTGCTAAGTTTTTGTCTTCTCTGAAAATCAATTATTCCAACCCCCTTTTTTTTTTCCCTCTAATCCATGCTGCCAATAAGAAAGAAACATAAATAAATAAATACATGTGAAAAAAACCTCTATTTTGATTTTGTTCTGAGTTAAAGCTTCATTTCCACTCCCCTTCCACTCCCCAGTAGATTTCAGGTGTACACAATCACAGTGTCACTGTGAAAGGCACATCACTAGTGTTGGTGCGGAGACACAGGGCCAGCCAAAATGATGTTCTCTCAAGTCAAATGGAAAGAAAATGACTTTGAAGCACAGGAAGACACAAACATTCAGTGTTTCCTTCCGACCGTGTGGTTTTCAGTGAGACACTCCCAGTAATTTCTAAGGAATCGTCATTTGTTTTTTTCAGATTCTTTTTTTTCTTTCTTTCCCTTTTTTGATGCGACAACTAAATCCTTTTCTGGACTTTCTATAAAACATATAGGGGAACTGTGGTTTGTGACAAAGACTTTTCCTCTCTTAGTCCTGAGAGTTTCAGTGTCTCCAAACCAGGGAAGGGCAATTCAGTCAGCAGCAAGCAGTAATGATTCAGGGACACTTCGTTTCTCAGACCCTCCATAGCCAGATTTCTTCTTTTTAACACTTCTGCATTTGTTATTTATTCTCCTTACAGATGTGATCTGCCTGAGATGTATGATAGCACCCTGACTGAGTGCCCAGGTACAGCCCTGCGCTGCCAGGGCTTTTGAGATGGTGTTTCTGCAGCAAATCCCCACAGCAGTTACACATGCTATTTTGAACACTAAACTTCTCTAAATACTATTTTGAACAAAGCAGTTGCTTATAGTATTATAAATCCTGGATACCTCAGCTAAGAACCTCTTACACTATACAAAGTAATCCTGCAGGCCTTTAGGCCCTTCAAGAGAAAGGGCAGAAGTTTGGGTGGAAGGAAACCACACCATCTCCATTTCACAGAAGCACTGCTCATATATGTGAGCTGCAAGAGGAATGAATGGCAGAGCCAAGCTCTGAACCCACACATTCAGAGGCCCAGTCCAGCACTTTAAATAAAAATCTCTCGTTTGCATTTTTCCTTTTAGCTGGAATGAATCAAAGCAGCTATGGAAAGTACAGGTGCAAACTCAAAAACCCTTTAGTGGTTCAGTTTTTAGAAATGGGTGTAGAAGTACTTGACGTTTCAAATGCAAATACTGCTGTGCAGCTCAGCTCAGAAAGAGATAAACATCATTGTTCTGTGGGAATTTAACTTTGATAGGCCAAGAAAAAAATACCAACTAAAAAAATACCATTGAAATTGACAACCCATGACACCAAGAGAAAGTGATTTGAAGATGCCACAGTGCAGGATGGCAAAGGGGCCCCACATCTGCAGGCTCAGCTTAAATCAGCATGTGCTGTGGGTGTTCAGCACCTTCAGAAATCTGGCCCTTCAGCGTCTTTTCCCTTAATCGGAGGCACTGGAACATTGCCAGCTACTAAAAGGTTGGGCCAGGCAAAAGGAAGTTAGTTTAGCTTGTCAAGTCAAGTGATTTCATGTAACTTGCTCTAGAGGGAGGCTTTTTTGTTCTGATTGCCAGTGGTTAAGTTGTACTTTTCAAATGTATATATTTAATTAGGAATCTGAAACTTGATAAGGCAGAATGGACAGAGGGGAATGTTCAGTGCATTGCTGCTTTGAGTATGTGAGGAATGATGTGAATTTATTGAGGAAGGAGGAAGATAGTCTACAGAAAATATTATTGAGAAAAAGAATTTTGAACTCACTGAGGAGAGGGTATTGGTCTGTGGACTTGAAACTGCTCAGATGCATTTCTTCCCTATCTAGAAAACACATTAACTAAGCTAGGTAAGTGCAGATCGTATCTACTATTAAGCATGAGTTTGTTCCTTTGGGCAGCATAACTTCCTCATCTAGAAGGTTTCCATATAATGGGATGGAGCAATCCCCCATCCATCTTGAGGCCTTTACAGCTCCAGAGCTGCAGATGCTCTATCTGCCAGCTATGCCTTTCGGAGGCTATCTGGATAGCAGGGGCCCTCTCTGCACATTTGACTGCTGGGACATGAGTCGTATGGGAAAGTATTCTCCTCATGGATTTTCTTGGCTAAGTTTTCTCCCAGGAAACTTCACACCAAGATTCCCACAGAAGTCTAGGTTGACATGAAACTGTTTTTCATAACCTTTGGTAAATCAAAAGTAGGACCAATTCCAGAAAAATTAGTCTGGAAAGGAAGTTAATAAAATTTTGCATAAATTAACTACATATTTTTTTCTTAAAAACCTTCACTTAGGATATTTTGAAGGAGTTTAATACCCCTTAAGGTATTAACAGTTTCCTTTTACCTCAAGGAAAGCGGAGTCTCAAAATCTGCTTTCGCCTTTTGTGAGTGGACACTGATGGTCTGTAGGTATTCAGGTCTGCTGCTTCCTTATCCACTCCTACTGAAGGATTTTTGTTTTATATCAACCTACAAGTATTCATTTACAGTAATGTGCGTTTACTTTTATGTTCAAGACAGCAGCACAGCCTGCTTTTAGACTACTCACCTGGAAGTGAGTGGCACTTGTGAGTTCCAGCAACTCTTCAAGTGACTCAGACATAAAAAAGTACCACTTCAGATGGAGTGGTAAACTTCTCAGCTCCTCTTCTGAGAAATAAAAAGTCTTTGATTCAGGTAAACTCTGAGTAGATTGGAGGGGGGATCTGAATGTTAGTCTTCTGCATCACAACAACAATGTCAAAATGAACTCTTTCAACATTAAGAAACCTTGACCTTTCTCTTCATCACATCTTCTGTTTTTCATGTCGAAGTCACCTGAACTACGTGTTGGGACAAATAAACACCTGCATCCAACTCTTTAAATTAGAAAGCTTTCTCCTAACCAACATTTTCAAGGTATTTTTTTCTTTAAGGTTCATGGTACAACATTTTTTGTTTCATTCCGGTGAGATCACTGAGGCTGAGATGAGAAGGAGGTAGATGAAGGGGTATCTTCAGCCTTAAATCCCAACATGACTCTCCGCAGAGGATTTTCTTTCTGTCTTGGCTGCATTAAGAATTTGGGATAGCTGAGAGGAGACAGATAAGGAACCATGCGCAACCTGCTTTTCATCTGATTCCTTAGATTCTTGGCTGAGCTTATCTTTTCATTTAATATTGCAGGATGTATTCCTGAAATAAAGAACACATATCGAAAGAAAACACGATGGAGTCGGTTAATAATTAAACAATGACAATGTGAAATACACCCATAGAGGGATCTACCTGATATCACAAGTCTTACATATTTGATAATTGCACAGGCAAGCTTTGTTTAATGAATAGTAATACCTGAAAAAAAAAAATCAAGTTAGGAATTGTTGTGAAAGGTTTTATTTTAATAAAAGAATGTGTGATTACACAGGCTGTTATATCATATCCTTTCCCACACAGACACTTGCATACTTCTGGCAAAAGCACTGGCTGTTTACATTTTCTTTCTTTCACTTCAGCAGCGTGTGACTAATCTTTGAATGCAAGCATTTAGGTTGACTCTGTCAAAAATGGCATTGGAGGGCTTTGCTGTTTGTTGACAATGATCAAGAATAAGAGAAAATCACTTCCTCCAAAACACAGCATAAATAGAAGAGCACCAGAGCAGCTGTATGAGGTCAGCCAAAAAGGCTCTCCAGCCCAGCATCCTGTCTCTGAGAGAGGATAGGAGTAAAAAGGAAGAGCCCAGGCAGCAGAAGAGAGTAAGAACAGGGAAAGAGTGTAAAATTCCTTCATTCTATCTACTTTTAGGATTTTGTGTACTAGGCATCCCTGAGTTAGAAATAGTTTCAGTGTTTGGTAAGAAGTACTGTTTGAACATGAAAGTTCATACTAGCATCAATGCTGTCTCTCTTGGCTTTATTTTCTGAAATTTCTTCTCCAACCATTCACCACCCCATTGTTACGTTACAGTTTTTGCATCCTTGCAGTGACCTCATGTTTACTTAGTCTATCGGAGGAAAAAAAAATGTAGCAGAGTTTATCCACTAGATGAATAGCTTATGCTATAACATAGCCTTGGATGTGAACTAGAGTTGAGAATCAGGAAAAACCATTTCTATTTCAAAACAGAAGTTCTGTATTCCTTATGATGGCTGAAAAAATAAGCAGCATATTTTGTGCTCTGTTCTGAAGAATTGAAATGCTTTAATAGAAAAAAAAAGCCCAAAACATATAAGCACATATCCTGAACTTCCTGATTTAATGATGCCTTTCAGGGCTTCTATGTTCTTAGCTTCCCATTGGTCTCGGAGAGTGGTCTCTTCTCTCAGGATGCCCCAAATGTGTCCGAAGAAATTTCAGCTTGTCAGGACCTCTGCTTTTCTTTGCATCCTCAGAAGAGTGTGGTCTCCCGAGGCTGCCAGATTGATGGTAGTCTGAAAAGGTCTCAAATCCAGATCATGCAACAACCAAAGCTGTCCTCTCACCATGGAGAATCCAACTCTGCATCCTGCTGCCAAGGAACAGAGCCTTCACATTCAGATCTGTGTTTTAATTTGTAGGTTTCCACAAACACTTGGATTCTGACATCTTTCAATCAAAAACACTTATCCTCAGAAAATTCTCCCCCATCTCCTTCAGAGGGCTTTATTTTCTAAAAAGAACTATAAATTTAAGTGTCTTGTTCTGAGAAGAATTTGAAGAGCCTTACACATGTGAATGTCTATTTGTAGGTGAGTTTCCTACACAGTCATAACAAAAGGGTATGTGAAGGCAGGTTTTATATCCTTGCAATCATCTGTGGGATACTCAATTTATGTCAATTTATTTTGATATCAGGGAAAATTTCTTCTCAGAAAAATTGTTAATGCATTGGAACAGGCTGCCCATGGAGGTGGTGGAGTCACCATCCTTGGAGATCTTCAGCAACGGTGTACATGTGGCACCGAGGGACATGGTTAGTGGGCATGGTGGGGATGGGTTGATGATTGGACTAGATGATTTTACTGCTTTTTTTCCAGCCTTAATAATTCTATGATTCTATGATTTTAAACTTCTAAAGACCAGACCAGAAGATTGGAAGACCATTCAGTTGTGATGAGTCTAGGGACACCTATTTCAGGCATGAAGATAACTTCCAACAGCAATCATAGATGTAAAATCTGGATTTTGGTTATTTAGCATGTATTTTTGTTTTCCTTCATTTTATGATCTTAGAAATTAAATGCATCTTTTTCTTTTTTTATTATGAAGCAAAAGTCCGGCACAGACAGCTGAGGCCACTAAATAGTAATATGAGATTATATTCTACTCTAGCATTGCTTTTTGGCATTACTGCTTCTTTCTTCTGTAAAAATGACCCCTAGCTTTTCTTTGAACACTGTTTTGAGTGAAAAAGTGTTACAGAAGAGCTGAGAGTCTGACTAACCACTCATGAATGGAGCAGGCAGGATGACTGGTTGCTGTTCTCGCTCTGACCTACTGCTGTGTGTGGATTTGGCTGGATCCAGCTGATCTTGCCAGCATCATAATCGAATGACAAAACCAAAAATTAGACTGAAAAATATGTTGTTTATAAAACCATCTACATCATTCTCTCTTATAACTGTTTTGTTAGCCACTTTCACCATTGCACTTTTGGGCCAGGAATATCTACATGTAGACCTTTTAGCCACATGCATTTCCCGAGTCGTGACAATGCTTTCTGTGTCTATTGTTTGTAAAGCTAATTATTTGCAGAGATATTGGATTTCCTGGCCCGGAAAGTGTTTGTGGTTTTTGTAACAAAGGAATTAAGACCCACAGGGAACAGAAGGGCTTAGAAAGCATCCCGGTAAAAATAACACTCTGTACCTTGGAAAGCCTGTTCTCCCTTTTTCATCAAAATGCAATCATAAGTACATCCTTTCCTTGACGGCTTATTCTGCCCTTAACCATTCTATGTTGAGGTCTAATACAAATTTCACTGAAAGCAATAGAGATGCCTGTAGACCAGGTTGAGTTTGGTTTTAGAGGAATGTAAAGTATGCATATCTTTTAACATCTTAGCCCACATTGCTTTGCTGTAGACAGCTGTTAGTCAAAGCAGTTAGGTCAATGCTAATAATGTTCTTCTTTGTATCTTCCATCGCTTTGCTTTGATATATAGTGAGCAGACTGAAAATGCATTGAGTGCAGCTTCTCAAGTGGCCCTCTTGTAGTAATTTACACCACTGCAGATCCCAGATGAGCAGAGTCCATCACTAAGATTAAGTTACCTATAAATGAGGAAGGGGAGGTTAATGACAGGGGCATTAGCTGCAATTTGAGATGCTTCGAGTTCACTTCTTTTGCAGTTTCTCCTGTGCAACTTCAGGAAAATCGCTTTGGATGGAAGCTGAAAAGTTACTTGCTCAGGTTCTTGCTGAGACAGATTTTTTGTGCCCAAACTCCCCAAGGGATGTTTTTGATGCACCAAAATCCTTAACTGCTGTGGTACCTCATAGTACAGAGATGCCTGTGTTTTTTCTGTATGGACCTGCTAGAGTGCCTCAGCTCATGCTGTAGATACCCAAAGATGCCTTGGAATGAGAGAAGAGCTGAGTTTGTTCCGAACCTATGGAGATGCTGATGATACATAGTATCAGGTAACACAGGGGAACTAGTCTTTCCCTGAGGAAAGAAAGTCACCTCACCTGGACTTGGGGACAATATAAAAGTGCAGCCCAGCAACTGAAACAAGGGCAGTCTTATACCTTACCATCATTTTGCTATTATCTTGGTGGAAAAACAGGGTGAAACTTCCAGGTCTGAGGCAGTATCATCCATATACCTCAGCAGCTGGCTTCAGTTTCAAAATTGCTGAGTATTTGTGACCCATTTGTTACCTACAGCTTGGAGCAGGAGGATCACAGAATCATAGAATCATTATGGTCAGAAAAGACCATTAAGAGGGTCCAGACATCGACTCAACACCACTATGCCCAATAACCATGTCCCTCTGTGCCACATCTCCACATTTCTTGAACACCTCCGGGGATGCTGACTCCATCACTTCCCTGGGCAGCCTGTTCCAATGCATTATCACTCCTTCTGAGAATAAATTTTTCCTAATATCCAACTTGAACCTCCCCTGGTGCAACTTAATGTGTTCTCTTGCCTGGCTGGTAGGATTACAGGAACCATTTTTATTCTCAGAGGTATCTAGCAGACCTTGATACTTTAACCTCTCTAAATTTGTCATGCCCCTTCCTTGGTAGTCTTTCACAAAAAAGACTTGGTCACTCTGAGAGCAGGGCACTGCTCTTCGGGTGTAGGTACAAAGCCACCACCAAAAGCAGTGGTTTCAGTCTTGGGGAGCAGGAGCCGTGACAGTGCCATGATCCCAAAGACAATTCAAAGGTAGGAGAAGGGCTTCACACCTGGGGTGGAGACCTGAGTGTGAGACTTAGTGGTCAAAAGCGTTCCAGCATAGGTGCAGAAAGATAAATTAGTGATGTTCCAGTGCTGTCTCAGATGTTCTCTGGATAGGTTCTGGGAATAATTTCTATGAAAGGCATTTACCCACAGGGCATGGCATAATTGCTGATTTGGGAAATAGGGATGATTCACTCATGTAAGTGACGCCCATACTATTAGCACGTAAGATGCACTGCTTATCATAGCTTTTTAGTGGCATTATGCCTAATTAATTCACGACACCTTAATTAATAGTTATACAAAGAAATATCCCCACATGAACTAAGTATTATGGAGTAGATTGTGCCCTACAGACTGCCTAATGTTGGTGTACAGTAACGCTTTCCAGTTTCTATAGGAGTTCAAAGGATGTATCAAGTTTAATTCTAAATATGGTTATTTTCCTCTAAGGGTGATTTGAAGCTACAAGAGATAGGACATGGAGCATGTCCAGAGAAGGTCAGCAAAGCTGGTGAGGGGTCTGGAGCACAGGCCTTATGAGGAGCGGCTGAAGGAGCTGGGATTGTTCAGTCTGGAGAAGAGGAGGCTCAGGGGACACCTTATCACTCTCTACAACTACCTGAAGGGAGGTTGTGGAGAGGTGAGGGTTGGCCTCCTATCCTGCGTAACTAGTGATAGGACTAGAGGGAATGGCCTTAAGTTGTGTCAGGAGAGGGGGGGGTTAATTTGGATATTAGGGGAATTTTCTTCTCTGAAAGAGTGATTAGGTGCTGGAACTGGCTGCTCAGGGAGATGATTGAGTTACCATGCCTGGAGATATTCAAGAAACATTTAGAAGTGGTACTAAGAGAAATGTTTAGTGAGGAAATATTGGTGGTAGGTGGACAGTTGGACTAGATGATCTTAGAGGTCTTTTCCAACCTTGGTGATTCTATGATTCTATATGAAGCCAAATAAAGCTCAAGGACAAAAGCGTGAAGTAATCATGAAGATTACTTGTTTCACCTCTCAGTTTAGCAGGTAGTTTCCAGCACTATAATGGGACACAGAGAAATCTGGAACAGAAACCTCAGATTTGCACATTAGCTAAGAGGAATCAGGATACTTCTATCAGGATATCAGCATGTTCTGAGAAAACAAACAAACAAACAAACAAACAAGAAATACTAAATAATTTGTTACCATTTCAAGACAGACTAATCTCACTAGGCTAGCAGCTGTTAGTAAAGTGAGAGTTCTGCTCTTAATGTGCAAATGGGATGGAAAAAATCATGGTATTGGAAGCCACAAGTGTGGGAGTTTTGTTTTTTTTTTTTTTTTTTTTAAAGCGTCCAGTGATGAAGGTAATGAGGTTGAGAGATGAGAGACCTAGTAAGTGTCTAGAAGAAGAAGGCTGAACTTCAGTGCAAACAATTCCAGGATGGTTTTGTGCTCAAATACATCCAATTTGCATAATGCTGACTGAAAATGAGAGCAATGGAATCTTTCTTTTTAAACTTAGTCTTAAGTTATTGTCATACTTGCTTAAATACCGCCATATGATCAAGATGTGTGTGTTCAGCTTAAGGGGTTCTAAATGCATGATCCATAATTCACAATTGGATTATATGGTGTAATGTGTTCTATGGATTCATAATTGTGTTTTAAAATGTTGAAATGCTTATTGTACTGGTTTGCATATTAGATTCTTAACAACCCCTCAGTAGTGTGGTGGTTGCAATGCCACCTTTGGGAATCTGAAGATTCTTCTGGCTCCTATTTCTGCTTGTAGCTAGAATGACAAATCTTAGTCTTATTTTAGATTACCTAAAGTTCTTCCAGAATTCAGGAGAAAATTTTGAGCGAATACCTGAAGTTACAGTATAATAGGACAACTAGAAGTTTGGGCCTTGAATTTAGTAAGAAATAACAGTTCTGGGCAGGTTTTGACACATAAAGAATTCAGAGCAAAACTTGGGAGATGGAAACCTAAGCAAACGGGAAACATCATTTATCTAAGTCTCTTTGAGTCAGATTTGCTTATTCTTCCTGGTTACAAGGCATTTGATATATTATTGCATATTTGGTCAGTGCACTAAAGAAAGGTCTAAAAAATGCAATCCAATGCTATTACTTCTCTGGGATGCTCTTCAGCTCCATTGGTTTCTTCAGCTAGGCCCAGGATTTTAGTTTCTATCCCTCAGGGTAAGGAAGATTGGATAGTTCATCCATGGAATGTATTAATACCACTTCTTAATCATCCAGAGCAATCACTGTAGGTTGTGCAATGGGGAGCACTCCTTTTTTCTTCAGGGGTTGTGCTTACTGACAGCCAAGCAGAGAGCAAGACTACAAATTAAATCCCAGCACCTTTATTTGAAAGAACTACGTCCTACCCCAAAATAAGTCCTCACTTTGGCATCTTTCATGGTCACTTGTGTGAGAAAATAACTTGGAACCATGCCAATCAAAAATACTGAAGAACAGAAATTGCTTTTGTGTCTCATGCAAGAGGGTAAAGGAGAAAAGAAACTTTGGATGAAAGCTTAAGAAATGTGGGCTCCATTTTGGCACCAGTACAGAATTCCTGTTTTGCCTTGGGCAAGTAACTTTGAAATTCAATTCTCTGTTTGCAAAATGGGGGCAATACAGCCTGACAGCAGTGTTGGAAGGATAATTCCATTAATATTTATACTGTGCTTGGGTACCCCAGTGCCAGGAACTTTTATAGCTACCTATCCTTCTAGAGGACACTCAAGTTCATGGTTATTTTGGTGAGGACACACACCAGAATGCCAGCAGGAAGTTGGCAGCATCTTGTTTGAAATGAGTTTGAAAAAATGGAATAACTGCCTTTTGAAAAATGCTGGTATATAAGTATTAGTCTTCATCCTCAACAGGGGTAAAGAGTTGACTAAGTTCACCTTATATAACTGCATAAATCTGTACTATGCTCTTCCACGGTAAGTAACTAGTATCTGCTGGGGGAGATGCAGTACGAAATCACACAAGCTGAGGTGGAAGAAATAGACTATACATGACCAAGATGCCTTACTGCCACAAAGCTCTTCAGTCATTCAGCTAGATGTGGGCAAAAGATTAATTCCAAAGGCAATATTATATTTTGAGTTTCTTGTTAGAAAGATCTAACAAAAAAAATTGTTTATAGATATGTTTGATTTTCAGTGTACTATTTGATGGAAAAAGATGGATCGAGAAGTTTGTTTTTCAGGGTTATTTGAGTAGCCCTCACCCCTTTCATTAAGAGCTTTTTTAAACCACTGATTTGCTTTTGGAACCATACTTCCATTATATCAAGGCCTCACTTGTAAAGTAGTTGAGATGAGATCAAAGAAAACACCTTCCTACTTTTTCATTTTAACCCTCCCCGGCTGGAAGAAGGGTACATTTGCCTCCGTCCTATGCAACCCCAAAGATTTATAAAGCCATCCTGTACCTTTCCTTTAAATGTTTTATCACTGCTTGGAACGGTCCTGGGTCTTCTGTTTCAGCATGTTAATTTTTGGTGGGAACACTGATCTGATTGCAGTGTACATGTGTGGGTGGGTAGATTATAAATTATAGGCTCTGAGCTCAGGTGCACATCTTGGGAGTGACTTTTTAAATAGCTGCATGATTAACAAACCCTTCTTTGTGGAACGGAAAGAAACTTCTGTCTTGAAGATCATTGCTTTACGTCAGGAATTATCCCCCATGAAGCCTGAATGACTTGACACTGGAGGAGAAATATTTGTTGTGCTATGAATGTGAAGTCAGCTAACTACCTATCTATGAGACGGTTTATAGTCAAGAGACTTTGGGAGCAGGGGGAATTTTCAGGAAAAGAGTTCATTGCTCTGGGGGGATGTAGTGTGCAGCACCAAGCGATACCCTCTTTGGCTGGAGTGGTTCAAGGAGTTCTTGTCCCCAGATCCTTGTCATCATCCCTCAACTGGAAACTGCTCATTGCTGTGCAGCAGTTGTGATTTTGAGACTGTCTTCTCCCTTCAGAACAAAGCTAATGATCTTGGCTTAAGGAGCCATCAGGGGTGGGCTCAGGTGTGTTTTTGCAGTGGATGCAGTGTGCTCTTGCAATTATTTGGGGTGGCTCAGCTAACTGTCCTGAGAAGGCCAGTAATAAAGAACTAGTAATTAGGACAGATCCAGGGGAATAATATGACATCACTCTTGGCTACTTTAAGATAGGTACTGTATTTTTTATAGAGATAGATGCCATATAAATATCCAGATAGATTAATGATATAATGGAGGCTTTTTTGTCATTACGACATCTTCAAACAGCCTACCACTGTTAGTCCATCTGTGTTACAGATTGCAGACTGAGGCCAAGAAATATTTAAGCAGATGTTTAATGTTAATTATAGAAGCAAGCCTATTGATTTCAAGGAGAATACCTGCACTTCTAAAATTAGGCATGCATTTAAATGTTTTCCTAAATGTAGGCCTAACCCAGAAGTTTCTATAAAATACGGTGCCCAACATACATCAAAATAAAAGGTTAAAAAATTGAAAACAGAAAAGCTACAGAACTAAAAAATAAAATAAATAAAAAATAAAGCAGCACCCTGTTCAATTTGCTTCTACAAGAGATCTTGTCGCAATTTTACTGCATCCTCCAACTGGATAGATCAGATAAAAGAGATGCAGACATATTTATTGAGTGTTTCTATGTAGCATTTGAAGTATGACACCAGAGCATATGTGCCTAATTCTAGAAACCTTCTATTCACAGCATTTTAATTCTTTTTTTACAGGCAATATATGCTGTCTCCTCACAAAATGGAACAAGATATTTATTAGTAGGAAATAGATAATTTATTTTTACATGCAACTTTCCATTGGCAGAGCTCATGGAGAAGGCACACATGGCTGGCACTTCTTGAAAGCCTTATTTTGATACACATTGCTAGTAAAAAATAAACAAAAGAGAAGCTTGAAACAAACTGGGCTGAATTTCAAGGGACAGTATCTCAAAGTAAATATGTCCTCAAACAGAGATGGTACGAACATACCTGAATACAGCATATTGCCAATGCTAGCATTTCCAAGGGATGTTTTCATGCAGGTAAATAGCTCCTTGGAGACTATCAATCCAAACAGTGCAGTGCTTATCTGATAAATAGCAAGTTTAAAAGGAAAATGATTGAAAATTAAAAAGACTTGTGATGAAATTGACATATGATTCAAGTCATAGTTAAATGCTGAGAAGAGCAAAAAAAGAAGACAAGGAGAAATCAACTGATGAGGAATAAATTTCATACAAAACTTTGAGATTGATTGAAGCAAATTTTAGCCAGTAACAGAAGAAAGGATGCTATAGGATTTTAAATGCCTGATTTATATTCACAGTGCACTGTACTCTTGAAGACAATACATTATTTATGCGTGCACAGAAAACTCTCTCCATGTGTCTATATACACACCTAAAGAAATAAATATGTAAGTTTTAAAAAGTAATGTATGCATGGGTGTAAAAACAACATTACTTTCACCTGTTGAATTTTTCCTAGGCTAAGCAATGTCTGCTTGAAGAAGTTGGCAAAATCCCACATCATAGAGAGTCATTTTTACTTTACTTTGTAAATGCTGTGAGGGACAAAAAGTCACAGAAGTTAAGGAAGGAGTTATAGCCTAGTCTTGTGCACAGGCCTCCAGAACACCTCAGTCAGGAGAAGTTAGAAGGAACAGAAGCTGCTGCTGACAATAAACTTTATTGTGCCAACTCCTTTTCCTAGAAAGGTCATTGGACAGACTTTTAGGGTGTTGGTGTTCTTATAAAACGTTGTTAGTACAGAAATAGAGGGTTATTTTGAGACAGAGTATCACATGATTCTGTACACACTATATAGTGTTTTCAACCTGGAAATACCTTTCCATAGTTTCTAACTAGTTCAGTTTCTAACTGAAAAATGCTTTTTTCTCTTGCTTCTACTTTTTTTTTTCTTTTTTTCTTTCTTTTTTTTTCAATATCAGAATTGAAATATCCACAGGAGAGAAAATAGTTATTTCAGGCATGATTTAGCAGTTTTACGTTATATGAAGAAAGATGTATTTAAAATAACTTTTTTTTTTTTTTTTTAAATAGAACACATTACACCAATTTATAATTTTGATTATGCGGTTTTCAAATATGGGAAAGGATGATTCAAGGAGGGAGGATTTATTCTGTTTCACATATCCAGGATAGAATCAGAATGGGCAGATGGGCCTTCGTTGGAAGGGAAGAATACAAGCTGTGGGGGAAAAAAAATACAAAACCTTTAAGATAAAAGCAATGAAACAGTGGCATGAATTGCATAAATCTAATGTGAGGATTCTTAGAAGCAGCTAATGAATTCGGAAACAGTGGTGGCTTTGACACCAGAGAGGTCTTCCCTTTAGTCAAGTAGAGAACTGATTGGTCTGTGGAGGCTGGAGTGCAACAGCGTAGATGTTTACATCCGACTGAACAAATTACATCCTAAACTCTATTGGCTATGCCTCATCAGCAGTTCTGGAATCAGATAAGTAGTTTACGTACACCCAGAAAGCTGAGGTGGGGCTCACTTCCTTCTCACTACAGCACAGGTATCTGCACTTGATCTTTTTTCTTCATTTCTCAGTGTGGTCTGTGAAAATTTAGTAGCTACAGTCAGTAGGTTCTGACAGTGACCAACTGTACCATAAACTAGGTGGGTTTGGCTGGATCTGTTGCTCACTCAACTTCATTTGCCACAGTGACTACAGTTCATAAACCTAATGGGGAAGGCAGCTTAGATTTAGACAACTTTGTTGCAGATACAGCAGCTTGGCTGAAAAATCTCATCTTCGTGACCTGGGTAGAGGTGGTAATGCTCTAAGATAGGAAGATAGAAGAAGTATTCTGATTCTTTCCAAATTAATTTTCCCCTTTCCAAGCAAAGCATCCAGATAAATAACTCCTCCCATAAATAAAGTTTGAAGCATGTTGTAGAGTCACAGCTCCAGGAACAAAGTGTTTTTGAAATAATCTCATTTTCATTTTGTTAAATAGAGTACAGTTGAAAGTATGAAGCCAACACACCTGGAAACCTCAGAAGTACTTGATTTTTTCAGACAGTTATACTGCTGAATGAGTCCTTAATTTTGACTTTTTACCATTTGGCACTAGGAACACTGACATTCCTAGTCTCAAGGATTTAAAACTTGGCATACAGCTGTGGCACCTGAGAAACGAGAAAGAAATGGATACAGAAGCTACATGGAGGCCCATGCAGAAGAGTTATGGGCTGCATGCAAATGATCTTCTCTTTAAAAAGCAAAGAAGCCTTCATGCAACAGGGAAGCAACTCCTGCTCTTTTTGCTTCTGAATGAAGGATAAAGCAGTTGCTGAGATCTGTTGCTGAACTGTTCAATGCCATTATGTGTTAGCACAGGTGGTACCCACAGGGACTAAGGTGAGAGGGTGCTTTCTAATCATGCACAGTCACAAAGCTGGTGCTTGTGTCGTCAAAGGCACTTGAAGACTACAGAGGGGATTTCTTTTTATGGCTCTGCTCTTTTGGGCTTGAAGAGGGGAGTCATATATTTTCCACCTAAACAGCCACAGAGGTGCCAACTGCTCTTTTATTTCCTGCTCAGATTCCTGGCACATTGCATAAAAAATAGATAATTCACAGTGGTTTGTCTGACTTTAGTGCAGTAATTTTCCCTCCCAAAATGTCAAGAGATTCTTTAGCATCACTAGGAACAACCTTGTCAAAATGGGTACAAATCAGAACACTGGAAAAGACTGATTCAGAGAAAAATCAAGGTCCCAGATTGTTCGATGCTCTCAGCTGAATAAATTTTCTTCTTCTCTTTCTTAAAATGCTCACCAATATTATCTGTTACAGACTGCCCAGGTGCAGCGCTGGTATCTCAGACTTCTAAGAAAAAGCAGTAGTTTTACAAGGAAGTGATGAGGAAGTTGTTGCAGTATGTGGATAAGTTGGAGGGGTCAAGAAGGTAGGGTGAGGTTAGTGAGACAGGGCCCTAGGGAGAAAGGGATGGGATTTGGAGGGTCACATAGGAAATGACACAGAAGGCAACAAGAAGCAGTAGTTTGATAAAGCTGTGGTACATGAGGCAAAGTCTGGCTGGAGGAGTTTTGCCCGGGAAAGTGAGACCCAGGGGCAATAAGGGAACTATGGGACAGAAACATAGGGTAGGTATGGAAGTGGGAGTAAGAAACAAGTGGGAGAGGAGATAGGAGCCCAACCATGCCTGTCTGGGGTGGGTGTAGCACAGGGAATACACAACACCAGCCACTAATGGTGAGAGAGGATATCAGGGAGGGCAGGAGACAGTGGCAGAGATTAAGTTTACATATGGGAAAACCATATGCAGTGAAAGAGTGAGCTAGGCCAACATGGAATGGAGGGATGAGGTGGGAGATTGCAACAAGCCTTTCTGATAAAGTGAGAGAGGGAGTTGTGAGAAGCAAGAGTCAGTCAACATCACTTTTGAGCCCTGTTGTCACACACCAAGTAAGCAAATACACTAGAAGAGTTTCATCGGGCCTAGAAATGAATGATGCTTTTGAGGTTCATAAGGAGAAAGCTGCACCACCAGTGTCTGTCACCTTGCTCAGCTCCAGGCCTGGTGGCAGCTACTCACACCAAGTGAGCCCACGTTTCCATGTAGAGAATGCATTGCCACTGGAAGGAGATCTGGAGTATGGCATCCAGGCCTGGGGCCCCCAGCACAAGAAAGATGTGGAACTGTTGGAGGAGGTCAGAGGAGGGCCACAAAGATGATCAGAGGGCTGGAGCACCTCTCATGTGAAGAAAGGTTCGGGGAGTTGGGCTTGTTCAGTCCAGAGAAGAGAAGGCTTCAAGGAGACTTCATTATGGCCTTCCAGTACTTGAAGGGAACTTATGAGCAGGAAGGGGAGCAACTTTTTACACGGTCTAATACTGAAAGGACAAGGGGGAATGGTTTTAAAATAAAAGAGGGGAAATTTGTTATGTGTTAGGAAGAAATTCTTTACTCAGACGGCAGTGAGTGAGGCCCTGGCACAGGCTGCCCAGAGCAGCTGTGGATGCCCCATCCCTGAAGGCATTCAAGGCCAGGTTGGATGGGGTCCTGGGCAGCCTGAGCTGGTGGCTGGCAAACAGCCCATAGCAGGGGGCTGGAGTTCAATGATCTTTAAGGTCCTTTCCAACATAAGCTGTTCTATGATTCTGTGATTCTATGAGATGGCTGAATGGAGGCCCAAGGTAATGAGGGTACATGAGGACACAGTTCACTAAAGGAGAACAGGTCTCGGAGCAAGGGCACCATTATGCTGGAGGAACAGCCAGGGAAACTAGTGGGGTGGAGGAATATCTCTTCAAAGGTGCCTGCTGCAAGGCATGGGAGAAGAGCCAGAGAAGAAAGTGGGAAGAAAAGGAGTGAGACTAAGGACTTGGCATGAAGGAAGGGAAGGAAAGCTTGAGGGGAGATTTTTCTCCTGTTATGAATCCTCTGATTATAAATCAGATTTAAAAAAAAAAAAAGTTATTGAGGAAAAGAATTGCAGTGTAAGTCAGAGAAGAAAGAAAACTCAAGCAGTGGGTGATCTCCACAGCTTGCTCAGATAAATATGCCACATAGCAGCCCTCCTCCCTGCTGTCCAGCTGCTGCAGGCAGGAGTGGATCATTTCCTCCTGTAACTTCTCCTTACTGGGGTCAGCAGTGGCTCAGATGATAGCATGTTCTTGCATAACCAGCAGAAGGACCTCAGTGCTACTGACACTCCTCCATCACCCTGCTGTCTCTTTGCTTGACTTTGATTATAGGAAGGAGAAAGGAAAGTTTTTCCCTTTAGGCTTTCCAATGCTATTGCTTAGTAAATATTTTTGCAGCTTCAAGCACCTTTGTAAAGCAACTTGATTTAAATTTTGAATTGGAAAAATCCTAGAAGTAAAATGTAGGGAAAGAGGGGAAAAACAAGCAACTGCAATCAGCAGGGAAACATCCTCTCCAATAATATTTTCTCTCCAAAAGAGAAAACAGCCACAAAAATGTAAGAAAATATTGCCACTGAACATTTTCAACAACCAGAACACTCTCCTCTGTTGAGTAATGTTTCTGAGAAAACCTGAATGAGGGAATGATGAAACTTTGATGCAATTTGTGGAATTGGAGGAAAGTTGAAGTGGGACGAGTCACCACAGGGCTATGGATTTCCTGAAAAAAAAAAAAAAAAAGTTCAGTAATGGATTCATTGAAACTTCTGCATGTCATGTCGACAGTTCAAAACAGATTTTTTTATTGATAAAGAGGAGGAGGAAAGAAAAAAGAAAATATCAGATGGACCATAATTATGTTGTAAAACAATAAATAAAAATCGTGCGTAATAAACTATAAAATATAAACCAAGGCTAGAATGAAAATAAAGAATCTCATCTGGTACAGGAGGCTCCTGCCTTGGGGGACAGAGGGAGAAGCCCACTGGGAGCACAGTTTGCCCTCTTCATTGCTTGTTGGAACATGGGAAGGGTCTCTCCACTGATCCAGAGCATACATATACAAAATAAAATAAAAACACATGTCCTTCCCATCCTATTCTTATTCTCACCTACATGCCAACAGGCACTGCATTATGTTCTCTGAGCCGATGTATTGGAACCATAGAATCCTAAAATCCTGCAGCCTTATTGGCTGAACTCATTCACCTGAACTCAGCTGGCTTCACTGTGTCCTTCCATTCAATTCAGTCGTACCACAAAGACTATTTAGATTACCATTTTCTGAAGACTGTTAATTTGTTGTGATCACATTTGTATGAGATGTCTAATGGATTCAGAATAAGCACACTCTCATCTCAGTGCCTTTAACTAACTAAGCATGCTACTGGTTTCTGTGCCAGTTTAGTCTCTTCCTCAAAACAAAAATGAAACAGCAATAAAGGTTTCTAAGTCAACACTGCCCAAACATTTATTTCTGGTCTCACTGAGTTAAAATCATCATACAGGAAGACATAATGCCCTGGTGTTCTCCCATGCAGTTGCAGCAGTCAGAGCAGATTATCTGCAGTCTATAACCCATTTGGTATATTGTTAGTAATTCTTCTTTGCTGACAAGAAAGAAACATCTAATCTGGGGCACGAAGGAGAAAAGTTCTTTCCAGATGCATCTCAAACTCCTAGGCATCAGTGGGAAGTAGGTGCTCAAATGGAGTAAAGGAACTGCAACGGCTGCTGAATGCACTGGAATGCTTAGTAGAGAGGTCTCAGCATCAATTTTTTCCCCAGTTCTGTGACACACTGTATTGCAACTTCAGAGTGATTCCTCTGCCTTTAGAGTGGTTTTTATGTTGTATTCTTGGTATAAATCAAGGATTACTATAAAGAACAGGACTTTACACAGAGACAAATGTTGATGTCTTCTTGGAGAAGAGTTTGGGAAGTTTCTAAATCTGGAA
Source organism: Pavo muticus (assembly GCA_016647715.1). NCBI lineage: Eukaryota > Metazoa > Chordata > Aves > Galliformes > Phasianidae > Pavo > Pavo muticus. The sequence goes on along the minus strand of JACDJE010000066.1, from coordinate 1,137,389 downwards.
AAGTGTTGTAAAATTTCCATCTCTCAGTGAGATTTCTTTCCTTAAATCTTGGGTTGGCTTGTGATGGTTTGCTACAAAGTGCTCTGCTATGCTCCATAGCGGCCAATCAGCAAGGATCTCCCTGAAACCCAGAGCTTTTGTGACTGATATTAGAAGCAGAAGCACAACTTGGGAGCTTGGTGCTGTTATCTTCTGGAAAATACTTTCATACTAAAAGTAGGAGAGATTTAGATTGGATAGAAGGTAAAAGTTTTTTGCAATAAGGATGGTGAGGCACTGGAACAGGTTGCCCAGAGAGGTGGTGGATGCCCCAATGCCCCATCCCTGGAGATGTTCAAGGTCAGGCTGACCGGGGCTCTGAGCACCTGCTGTAGCTGTAGGTGTCCCTGTTCAGTGCAGGGGAGTTGGACTAAGTGATCTTTAAGGGTCCCTTCCAACTCAAATGATTTTAGGATTCTATGGCTCCAATACATCGGCTCAGAGAAGGTAATGCAGTGCCTGTTGGAATGTAGGTGTGAATAAGGAATAGGATGGGAAGGACACGTGTTTTTATTTTATTTTGTATTTGTATGCTCTGAGTAGATGTGCTATCTCCAGCGGGTTGTTTTTGTGGTAGTGCTTTTGGTATGTTATTTAGTTTAAAAGATCTTTTCATTCTTTTACTCTTTTCACAGAGAGAAGCTTAACCGATCTAAAATATGTGGGTGAAAATCAAAGTCTGTTCTGTTTAATTTTTAGGATTGGTAGAGCCTAAAAACAAACACCAGGCATTTCTCACCCTTCATATATTACTCTTTGATTCTGTTTTGCACGTGAAGGATGTAGCATATGATTTCCTTGCAGCTTTGTGGAAAGATCTTTCAAGCAAGACATATTTTTATGGGTTCTGTATTTCTTACCAGCAAACAACATAGTTTAGGCTAAGTAATAAATGAAATGAATCTGTTGTCTGCAGCATTTTCCATGTATTGTTGTACTCAGGTAAGACCATTCCTTTGGGGCAGATATGACCTATTTTATAAGTAGAGAACATGTGAGATTACATGGCTCCTGAAGCCAAATCAGCAGGCAAGAAAAATGGAAAGTCAAGGAGGAGAACAGAAAAGGAGCAGATCTATAAAAAGAAAACACAAGTGAAGATTCTTTAAATGTTCAAGGGGTATTATCATGACCTGGGAAAGTGATGCCTTTGTCTGGGTAAAGAATCACAATGTGAGACTTCCTGCTTGTGAGCATTTATCCCTACCTTTGGGGACCACTTTAGGAAGTAAGAGATTCATAGTAGACTTCTATTTTGGTCCCTTTGGCTTGGGGAATCATATCTTTTGTTCTTGGAATTCACAGTGCCCTTGCACAGCCTAATCACTGAGATAAGAAGCTAGGTTTCTTAAGCTATCTAAAGGCGTGGATCCTCTATGCACTTCTTCAACTCAGCTTCTCAGTCTCGCAGTTCAGACAGCCACAGACTCCTGCTACCTCCTCCCCGTTTGTCCGCTACGTCTGAAGCCAGTGATTAGTCATGTCTCGCTTGGTTATTCCAGTAAAATAGAATTACAGTGGTGCCTTCTGAAAAGAGGTATCTCTACTGGTCCAGAAGTGGTTCTCAGCACGTTTGTGTCTGCCAGAGCAGTCACCACCCAGAGTTACAGGAACACTGATGGACTATTCAACCCAGGAAACAGGAAAACTACCAGATCTTCTCCAGGTGCCACCCATTCTCACTTCCCAGACTGAAGAAGAATTTTTAGCACAGCAGACCTTCTCTCTGGGCAGACAGCCACTGATCTGTGCTACTATGAGATCAAAAGCATTCTTATTTCTGTGTGCAACAGCCCATTAAATACCCTATGTCAAAAATGGCAACTGGCTTTTGGATTTCTGCTGCTTCTCTGCTGTCTCTAAGATGTAATTACAGCTTTAGGATGACTGTGACACATTGCAACATGTTTTTTTATTACACAGACCCTTGGTCCACCGGAAGTTAGACTAAACCTACTGCCTTACAGCAAACAGCAGGTTGCCCTCTTCAGCAGGACCATGAGTTGTACTCATTGGAAGGGGGAAGACATCTTTCCATCCTCCCCCAGTATTTTTGCTGGTCACCTCACAGACCTACTGCTGAACACAACACAGCGTGCTGCTACTTGTTCATTAAGTGGCAACCGTTCATTGCTGTGGGAGTGCCCGAAAAATGCTTCCTGTTTCCCATGGCAACCTCTAGCTTGCGTGGAACAAACTGTGAGCAAATCCTTCTGTACTTATTCACGCTCTTTGTGATTTACCACTCAAGCCTGCTGTAAAACCAACAGCGGAGAAATGACAACAGTGGAGCATGCTGGCTTTGACAGATGCACATTGTTATCTCCCCAGTTGTTATTCTGTGCTTGCCTCTTCATAACATTTGACTTTGCTGATATCATTTGTAAATCTCTAGTTCCATTCAGGGGTGGAAGTGGTAGAGCAAGCACTAACTGGAACATAGCTGGTGACTCATAAGCCTAAACATTTTTAATATTTAGCAGGAATAAATATTGATATTAGAGAGACTTACATTTAATAATGGCTAAAAATTGCAGTATGTCGATGAGGTGCTCGGTTCCTTGTGCACCTATGACTCCTGTTGGCTTTAAAGCAGTTGAAGGGATGCAGCGAATGGTGGTGGTTTTCATGATATTCTGTATTCACAGAGACTGCTGAGGAAGGGAGAAAGGAGAAAGGGAACTGCTTTCAGAATTTGAATTTCATTCCTTAGCAGGAACTAACAAAGGGAAATGTTTTCCTGTGGCAATATACTTTCCTTCCCATGAACTTAACATGACTCAATTTTCCTGTGATTTCAATGTTAGCATTTTTTTTAACATGTAAAAAGAAAAGGTTAGAGCCCTATACATAAGTCAGTGACGTGTTGGGCCAAATTCCACAGATAAAAACTGTGCATTTTTTTTTCATGGAAGGCATCAATATTTGTCCTTGCTCGTGAAGAAGCCACCTAGGGTGGGCAAAGGACAGCCAAAGACCAATGCAGCTCCTCAGCTTTTCTGGGATCTTGCTTCCATGCTCAGAACTGTCCCTGTTGTGATGCAGTCTGGCAGTTCTCACATGTCCTTGCAACAAGGATGCACCATTTCAATTTTTTTTTGCAAAAAAGGAAGGAAAACTTTAAATAATGAACTCAGGCCTTGACTTGCAAAGGAAGAAGGAAAATGCCATTTTCAAATGCCTGACTCATTTCATAAATTGCAAAGGCATTTGTAATTTTCAAAAGTAAATTCCTGAAATCCATGTTCAAAGAAAGGCGTCCATTTCTGAGATGGTAGAGATCTGCAAAACTTCTCAGAAGCTATATGTGCTGTGCTTAAAGATTTTGACCTTTGCACATGATTTGAAGAAACTCCTGGGAGAAAAATGAGTAAGAATCAGTCCCCAAAACAACAAACTAAGAGATGCAGTTTCACCCTGAATGCACTGTTGAGAATAAGTATGCCATGTTCAGAAACCTGATAAGCTTCATTCATTCAGAAATTTGTTGGAGCCAACACAGCTACTTGCAGGACAACTCACCATGAGAGCAATTGGCAGAGTCAGCTCATTTGATCGGCTCCCAGCCTGATGTCCCTACCATTATCAAACACTTTCATTCCTAAGTCTTTGTAGCAACAGCTGAGCTGCTTCAAGCATCGATCTGAAGCCCCAGGGAGTCCTGATGTAATGTAAATAACAGCAATAGTAATAATAATAACAACCCATACTAATTCCCATTTAACTTCACTCTTGTTATTAGTCACTAACAAATACTAACATTCTCCCCTAAATCTTGCATAAACAATCTAGTGTGGCATTGAAACATAAACATCCATTGACAAAAGTAGCAGATTTCATTAGCCATTTCCTATATGATAGATATCCTGGTGTTATTAATGCCGTTCTAAGTAAACATCAACTGTATTAAAATGAATACCAAGAAAAAATCTTTATATATACAGCAGTGTATTAACGTGAGTGGCAATGCAGTTCATCTATCATGGGCAGATACTTTCCTGTGGTCAAAATCATCTGGAGATGAAAATAAATGTATAAAATATGCTGTATTTTTTCCTCACTCTAATGTCAGGTCTCACATTATTATGTCCCCATTGAGCATTTTTGATTGTCAGAGTACTAAGTGAAGAAATTAATTTTCTTTTTCATTAGCTTTTCTACTCACACCACAGACTCCAAGTGATCTCAGCTCTGAGGAGTGTGCAGTTTATATAGAACAGAGAACCAGCACTGGGAAATCACAAAAATGCTTTAATGATATTTATATTAACAGTTTGTATGTTCTTATTTACGGAATTATTGAGCCTATTAATCCTTTAAATGCCTAAAGTGAGAGTAGCCTTACCTCGAGTAATGCTTATATCTCCTGGCAGGAAACATTTTCCTAGAAATATCCTTATTATCATTGCCATCATTTACATGAATTTACATCATTTACATTCTTTGTGTTACAAGAAACAGCTAAGTCTGTAGAGTTCTCCTCAAATCTTCCTTGAGCTTGATTACTCTGGCAAATCCTTGTCATTCAGCAGGCTTTGCCCAGAATGCTTGTGGTTTGGCTTTGCTATTTTTAAAAATGTCATCATACTTAGAGCTTGTGGCTGGATCAGTGTCTGTCAGCCCTGGATATTTTTCCCTGGGGAGATATGAGCAGCCCTGAGCCACGGCAGAGGGAAGTGCCCAGGTGTCCTGGGAGGGAACTTTCTGGCATCTCCTGAACAGACTGGGGAAAAAAACAAACTGAAAAGACCAAAATTGAACCCCATTCAGCAACACCAAGAAGTGTTATATGAAGGAGGAAGCTCACCTTCATATGTCTTGCACAACAGGTTAATTATGGCAATAACCACACTTGTCCCTCTGTACCCTTCCATCTTCCTTGTATAAACGGAACATCTGTTTGTTCTGTGACTACAGCGTATTGAAATTGCAGCTCGATGGAGCTGACCGGATGTTTGCATTCTGTTACACATGGATAAATATTGATAGGCCTAATCCTAAAAATCACAACTGCAATAAAAATAAACAGTACAACCCTGTTGTTAATGAGCAATTGAAGACTGGTTGCATTTATACTATTCAGATATAACCTGCTTCTCTGGACTCATTTTTTCTGCAATTGCTGTAATCTTGGCTTTTGGGTTTACTTCATTTCCTATGAAACACAGTAAGAAATAGTGCAGTGTCCTGCAAAGAAAACGCATTTAAAGTATAATAATTTGCATTTAAATACAGTGACAGCTCTGCCTTTCCTTGTGCTAGTCGTGCTGTGCCATTTGCACTTGTTAATTTAATAGCTGGGATCCTCCATCAAGGTGAATTACAAAGAAGATATTGCATGCAAGGACCAGCAAGAGGCCTTAAATTGCACCTCCTTCAGCATAAAGTCCTGTGGGGTGCATTCACTTCCTTAAATTGGCCTCAGTGGTGCAGCTGCAGTGGAAGATGAAGGGGCTGAAGAAAGATGAGCTGTCATATGAGCTGTGCAAACCTTCCCCTTAGGAGCATGGCAGGGTGGCAGACTCATGACATGCAGCTTATGCAGACATAGAAGGAATATGTGGCTTTCAACATGCTCCATGCTGCTTATCAGCTGAATTGCTCTGAAATGGCACCAATCAGGGCCCTCTCTTCCAATGCATTCTCCATGACTTCCCACTGGCCAGTGACACTCAACATCTTCTAGGACTTTTTGTTCATTTATTTTTATGAATTCAAGTTCATGATTTCTGCCTGGCTGTAGGAAATGTTAGGGTTTACAGCTTCACCCTAGTATGTATCAGATCTGCAGTTAAGTAAGATCTGCATATAAGTACGTGCAAAAAAAACCAACGCAAGTGTGAATTGCTTAAACTGAAAGTGATTTATGCCATTTCAAAATCTGAACATAACTGATTCTCTTCTTTTGATATTGTTTAAGCAAATATTAATAAATTAGCCCATGAAAGGAAAGAATTCTCTTTCTCTTCATTGTAAATTTGTGTTTTATATGAAAATGTACTGAAAATAAGAGGGCTCCTTCGAAAGTAATGTGTCCCATTTTATCAGGTTGGCCCATGATAGCAGAGGTGGATGTTCGTGGTACAGCAGTACAGCAGGTGGAACCTTCCCACCAATATTCTGTTACATGTTGTTGCCGTGTGACAGATAGTAGCAGAGGGTCAGCCTAACAGAATGGTGTCTGGCATGGAAGTGCAGATGAAGCAAAGGTGAGGAATCAATTTCCTCCAGGTGGAAAAAATGGAACCCATTGATGTTCCCTGATGAGTGTTGAAAGTTTATGGAGACCAAACAGTTGTGCATCTCACCAGCAGTGACAGCAATGTGTAAGAAAAGCCACATTCTGAATGGCCATGCAGATTTTTACCAGAGCAGCATGCAGACTCTTCTTCATTGCTGGTGAAAATGCACAGCTAATGGTGGTGACTATGCTGAAAAATGGTATTTTGTAGCTGAGAATTTCTCTATCAACTAGTGTTGATAGAGTTCTTGTGCTCTTTATATCTGTGTTAGTTTCTGTGGGAATAAATAGGAGGCATTACTTTCAGAGCATCCTACGTACTTCGTAATACTTGCTGCTTTTGTAATGTGAGTACATTTTTGAAACTAAGAGAGTGTTGCTGTTCTTAAATGGAAAAAAAAAGAATTATTAAGAATACGAAGCTGTTTGAAAAAAAACATGAGGTTTTACACCTACAGATTTCTGTGGTTGATCTATAAAAAAGAATAAAAATGTTCACGCTTCACCCTTTTCATCTCCTTCTTTGTGTGCATGGGCCCCAGCTGACTGAAGCTGAGATAAGCTCTTATTACGTGTGCCACTTCCATTACGTTTCTGGTACATGTATAATATCAGAACGTACAGAAACGTATTGGTCTGAATTCCAGGTAATCACACTATTTTCTCATCACTACATCTGTTTAACTGTATCTACTCTTTACTTGTGGGAGGAGCTTCTCTGAATCTAGTCCATAACCAATCTCTTCCTTCAGCATCTGAGCATACATCTCAGCTTTTGCATCATTCACATAACCACCTGTTTGGGAATTCATCCCAATCACTTTCTTTATTGTAGATAAGGCATACATCAACTTATCCGTTCTGGTGGCTTTGAATGAGTCATAAATTTTTGCAGCAGAAAACCTATCTTTTCAACTTACATGGTCCAGCAATAATCCATGAACTAAAATTTATTTTAAGGCTAGCTTCCACTGATTGAAGATACTATTTGGCTATATATCACACTGAACACCATTTTTTAATATTACTGAGGTGTTGTAGTCATATACATGAAAATAAGATATTTAATACAGAAGTTGATTCTTTATTTCTCAGAGAAATGTTCCCTTGACCTCCACTTGTCCTTGGGTTTCTTTTAGTTTCTGCTCCAGGCTGTGCTATATCCCAGTACTTCAATCTAACTGTGACTTCATAGTGACATCAAGAGCAGGCTTCACAGGTCGTAATGACCTCCATTCCTGTTAGACATCCTGCTATTTGGAGGTTAGACTTGGACTTAGCCCACATTTAATAGCCTCTCCTGGCTCACTCCCCCCTTAGACAAGGTCAACCGTAGCCTGCTGTGGGCATACCCTAATTGGACTGGGGAAGATATGGACTCCTGCAGTGGTAAGTGGCTCTCTACCTCAAATCTACCTCCATCTCAGCTTAGCATTAACTATTTTTATAAATTCAGAGATAACTGAATTTATATGTAACTGCATACATTCTCCTTCGTCTGTTCAGTAGCCACCTAAATGTGGAGTTCAGGCTTGTGGGTCAGTTGTTAAAGTCAGTAGTGCTGGTGATCATTAAACACACAAGCAAACAAAGTAACAACAAAACAAGTGAAAAAAAAAGAGAAATGTGTTGAACAGTAAAAGTTACATTACACAAGAGAAGCATCGTTAGCTTCTGTTAATGAAAACATGTAATGTATACCAGTTCTCAACACTACATCTGAAATTCACACTAGTATCAATGGAAAGGGGTTTACGTGATGGTCTTTATGGCTGTCTTAAATTTTAAATGAAGACATCAGGTACACTGAGCTGCATTTCTCAGGAACAAGTAAAAGGTGATTTCTGACTTTACAGGGAAAGTTTTTAGACACAAACACTGTTCCAGTCCAATATAAAATGTATTGCTGTCAGCAGGAGCATGGCCAGTGCAATTAATCTAGATTTATTTTCTCCATGTTAATTAACTTATAAGACAGAAAAATTTACTTCTCCAATACACAGTAGTGGGTTGGGCTGCATGAGAGCATGCTGATCCATACGCCAATTTCTCTTTCAGTCCCAGTATCCCAGTGCTAGACAAAGTGAAATAATGAAATGCACTTTTCAAAACATGCTGTCATCAGCGTACAGAGGGTAGTTTTTAACTGCTTGGCAGCCAGCTACATACCAAATGTTGTGTGACACTAATGTTGTGTAGTAGCCCCTTCATGAGTGGAGGTTTGGTGCTCTGATAGGACTGAGACTTGCCTGTAGCATAAGCCCAGCTCGGTCTCCTTCCCTAGATACTGTTTGTAGGGCTGTAAAGAAAGTCTGAGGCAGAAGATCCAGAAGCAAACCCAGAATCATCTTGCTTTCCTGCACTCGGCAGTGAGCCCTGCTCCAATACAATTTGATGTCAGCTCCTTGGATTAATTCTGCCTGTGTGAAGCAAATTCTGGAGAGCTCACCTCACCTTCCCTTAGATCCTAGGGCTTTCTTACATAGGGAACTGGTTCATCAACTCTGTGGCTGGCTCATCAGGGAGCAACTTGACATAAGAATTGTGGACAAGGGGATAAAGCAGTCCAGGTGTGAATGCAGGAATGATCCATCTTGACAAGGTAGATGCATGGAGAGATGTTGGGTGATGAAGTTTATGGGTTATTCTTAAAGCAGTTTGGGCTTGGTGGTAACGTAGCAGAGACCCAGAGCTAACAGGCTGAATGAAGCTGTGAGACTGCTGAGAAAATTTGCAGAGAGGAGCTCTGGCAAGTAAGCACGTGTTGTCTCACATCAATAACCCCAGCACCACTTCCGCCTTGCCTGCCACAAGTAAACCGAGATGAGCGTGGGATCTGCTTTTCATTGCAGTATGCTTTTCTTTCTGGCTCGTATTTCCTATCCACACCACTCAAAGGCACAATGCAAAGACCCCACTGCAGCTCACACCTCCATACGTGCACAGATGAGACAGAAGGGGTTTGTTTCACATGAGAGAGTTAGAACTGACCTTGCAGCATCACCTGAAACCACTGTGAGGTTAATAAAGGAGGCAGATCCTGTTCCTCTTTTGACATCCTGTGTGTGCATCATGCTCCCCAGCACCAGTAGCAGCAGTCTGTGGCTGCAGAGCTCACCTACATTCAGTCCTTGGCCCTCCCACATCTGATATGTACATAGACCTTTACATCACAGAAACTCTTAGTAATACTATCCTTCTGCAATATATGTATGAACAAAGGAATATAATCCCCCTGTGAAATATCTTATACATGAAATAGCCTAAAATAGGAAGAAAAGGAGTATCTGCATCACAACTGTGAAGCCTAAGAGACAATAATATTTATCCAATGCCATGTAGGAAATCTATGGTAAGACCTAAAAAAGAGCCCATACTATTTCCACTGTTGGTCTAAATTACTTCACAAACAACCACTCTTTAATAGCATGCAAGAATAATTCCATGTTCTTCACTGTAGTTCAAATCAGTAAAAACAGTGAAGATTTTATTGCAAAAGATGCTCAGACTGTAGCCAGGATTCTAATAATAGCCATCTTTCCATTTAACCAAAAATAAATAGCAAGAATGAATAGAAAAAGTAAATATTTGATGAAGCCAAAGGCCTACAGATCCTGTAGCATGGATGTGCCATGCTTTGCATGCTGATGCTATAGCTGTGTAATTTGTAATAATATTATACAGCTGTGTATGCCTAAGGTCCAGATTTTGAATATGAACTCAGCCTTAGACATTTTTAATGCCCACAAATCTTATTCATGCATATTCACAAACATACAAGGAAGTGCAAAAATATGACTTATGTGTCTTTAGACAAATGCATTAATTGGACTGTTGCCTATCATTAAAAACCCAAAATCACCAGCTATTTCCATTTAAAAAAAACTCAACCAACCAACCAACCAACCAAAACCCCGACAGCATGGCAACTGGATTCTCTAAACTCCTGAAACTGTTAGGAGTAATGTATAACATACAGCGTCTCTTGACATCCCACACATCACTCTCTCTTTCTAAAGATTATCTGCTATGCAATCTTTGACACTTTGTTTTCTTTTCTGTCTGCAGCCTCTGCTCTAAGGATGCTTTGTGGAAATTTGCTCAGCTTGCAGTAAAGAATTGCACAAGTAGATAAAAGCTAAAAATAACTCAGCAGACAGCTGTCCATTGCGTTGGCTTTAGGATGAGTCATGGAAAAGCCAAAGAGTATTGTCAGCATACAAGTTATATGGCTTTCTACTTCATTTGGATATGCTTTGAAATGTGTGAAATAGTCTCATGAAAGCATTCATCAAGTGTATTGATATTGCTGTGAATCTTTCAAACAGTTTGGGGTCACAGGCTTCCTTTTGAGAATTAGTTGTGCTGTAACTTTCAGGAACAGAAAAAGAAATAAAGAAAAAAAATTATCAAACTCTTGAATTCGCCACATCCCATAGCGAGGCATTTTGAGAATAAGGGTGAAACTGTAAATATACGAAGTTTCTAGCATGGCATTTTGTTCTTACTCTTATATTTTTTTGTAAATGTAAGAGGACAAGAAGTCAGGATAAAACTATAGCAATGTGGAAACAAAACTGTTCAGAAGACTATTTTCAGAAAACAATTATTTGTGGTTCATTTCCAAATTGAAAGCTGTGCTAAGTGTGATTCTGCAAGCAGTTGTTCTCAGTCTTGTACTTTTGATGTGTACATTCTGCAGCCGAATATACTTACTAAATCTCCAGTCACAGCAGCTTGACTAGGGTACAGATATGTTGGAGAATATGAATAAAATTCAAAAGGATCTTGCTGAAGTATGTAAGGTGCTATTTCAAGGGAGTAGTGCTGAGTTTGCATTTTGGAGCCGTACCTCAGGAACAGTCTATGCCAAACATACAGAACTATGAACAAAGACTGGTTACATCAAGAAAGGCTGTGCAACTCATTATTGGTTCATTTAGGGCAAATTGCAGTCTAGAGAGACAAACGCTGACATTTTTTGAGGGAGAACTCTGTGGTAGAAAATGTAAGGGGAAGTCAAAAGGGAAGAAATAAAAGGCCTGAAGATCAAATCTAAACCATTATTCCACAGATTCTACCAAAATAGAAAAACCAGGAAAGCCCCATCTCAAAGCCTCCAAAGCCAACTTTTCACTAAATACGTATATGTAAACAGTATGCTGACCATAGCACACTGCAATCTAGGACAAGCCACTATCATGCTGAAGCAGTGGTTTCCTAAAGAGCTGAGCCAAGTTACTGGTTTCTCACAACAGAAAGGAAGAAATAATGTGATGGCCCTCCATTTCTGCTATCCAGCTGTCTGGTCTTACCCCTATACTCTATGATGTTCAGTGCCATCACAGTGGACTGAACCAGCAGAAAGCTGCTGGGATATTTTTAAGCTAAATATTTAGTTACAGGCTGATGATGTTGGTTTGGTGAGTGCCAAATCAACAAGTGGAAAAGAATTCTGGAGAGTCTTTGCTTCCATATAGACAATATCTCATTCCAGCTTGCAAGACAACCAGAGGAAAAATGCAAAAAGAGAGGGAAACTGCTAAGAAAGTTAATGCTGTTATTGCAAGTTAATGCAAGGGGAAGGAAGAAAAAAGAAGATGGGGAATAAGTTGAACAGGAAGATTGAAATATTCTCTTAATTAGAGGTTCTTTGTTGCACTCCCTTAACTGCATGGTCATGGCTTGGCAGCCCTTCAGACTTCAGGAGGCATTGTGCAAGCCTCTGATAGGAGGGGTTTCCTTTGATGAGCTGGCCATTGTGGCTTTACAAGAAATTTTACAGTACTTCCTCTCACCCATTACAAACCACAGTTTTCTGAATGAATTTTCTCCTCTTTTGTTTTTAACAGTTTAACCCTTAACCTTTCTGACTCATGTTTTCTATTCTAGTGCAGCATGTAACCCAAGGTGAAAACAGGGACAGCCTACGCAAGGCTACACATTTTGTGGAGCAGTGTTTTTGCTGAAGAGCAGTTTGCAGGTCTGGTAGTGTGGTATGAGCAAAAAAAGCCTCCAGACTCACTTGCAAGTCAAATGAAGAAAGTCAGGCAACTATTGAACCTGTTGGTGATTCATCTGTACTCTCCAGTTTGTACTGATTGCTAAAATGTAGATGTGTAGTGTGGGCAACGGGCTCAAAATGATAAAATTAGGCAAATGACTCTCACAAATAGTGCAACGAACTTGTTTGGAGGTGGAAAGTAGTTAATGCAAAAGTCAGATAGACAAAGCTATACGCAGTGGTGACATAAAAAAAAATGTATCACATTAGAGCATCTGGTTTGTTTGGTAAGAAACTCTTGCTGCCTAGTACAAATACACAATTTTGCAAAATAAATGTGGCATAAAATGACCTAAGTAGGGATGGAAAGGGGATGTTTAAAGTGGAGTCCTTTTCAGGGTCACTGTAAAGAAATCTGAAATTAGACTGGAAAGTAAAGAATCAAGGCCATGGTGTCTTGGCAGGATAGGATTGCGAAAGGCCTTTGAGTCTTTACTTGTGCAATCATCATAGAAGTCACAGTATGTGAAGAACGCTGGCTTTTCCCTTCCTTCAAACCTATGTCCAAATGGGGACTAAATGGAGATAGTGTTACTTCCAATGTAACCATGATTTTGGACAGTGCTAAGAGTCCTGAGCACTGCCTGAAGGGATGGCACCCTCCCAAGGCTCTCTCAAAGGAGGCGTTACAACCCAGCAAGCTCCCCTGGGGTGTGCACTCAAGACAATCATGTTCCAAGCAGTTTACTGCTAACATCAATATGTGACAGAAAAGCCAAGGGGATGTGCACTTCCCTAAATTAGGGGATGAAATCAGTGCTGTTTCTCCAAAAACAGAAGAGATGAGGCTCAAAAAGTCTGCGACTTCTTCTGTCCTGAAAGGTTGACACAGCTCTGTGGTGACCTAGGCTCTTGGGACAAAGAAGTGTTTGGTAGAAAGAGAGAAGCATTTATAAAAATGGGAAACTCAAGACTCTTAAGTGAACTGATGGCTGAATCTAGCCCAGGAGGCTGGTGGATGGAGCTGGCCAGTAGCAGGCTGTTCTTTCTGCTGAAACATGTCCTGCTGCTCTGAGAACAGGATTACAGCTTTGAGTCTCTCTATTTAAAATGTCACACAGTATGGAAAGATAGCATAAAATCTCACCTACAAAACTTTCATCTGAACTGACTTGCCTGTCATCTGTGTGTGATGATTCATTCAGTGCTTGCAAAGTGCACACTTCGGGATGTTGCAGTTGTGAGGCTCATAAAAATTATGGCTGTCTAAATTTCATAGTTATAGGACTGCATGTCTGCAGTAACTTCACTGTCATGGGAAGGAAGGTGAGGAAAGAGGCAGATTTTAATAAATGGTTAGAACACACCAACATCTGTCAAAAAAATCAAATATCTCGACACATTTTGATTTCCTGTCTTAGAATCTTTTCAGGTTCCGTTTATGTTACAATTTTTGGCTTTTGTTCTGTTTCTCTTCCCTATTTGAGCATTGTCATTTGTGAACAAAGCACAGTGATGCTGCACCTTTCTACTGTCATAATAAAAAAAATGTTTATCCCCTTCTGTGGTATATTCTGCACTGGAGAACATGGTCTATAAAGTGGAGACACATATTAGCACGTGAAATCCTTCACCTACTACTGCAGTTTTAACTTTGAGCAGTCCTGTGAGCACTTTAGATGCTGAAATGTAGATATCTTTTTTTTTTTTTTTTTTGAAAAAGAAAAGGAAAGAGATATCCTGAAAAAGAAGGCATCTTTTCACCCAGTTTACCATTTGACTTGTGTATCTGAATCATAGCTTGTCAGAAACTAACAAACAAGGCTACTGTTGTATTGTCCGCACAGAGTGTTTTTCACCTAGGACTCTCAAAGCTCTTCACCTATCAATCTTCAGCCAGAAAGCAAAGTATAGATGGTCATGTTGTGCTCCTCCACTATTTTAATGCTTCTGTAAAATCTGTTGGACGTAGGTTGCTGGTGAATAGAAGAGAAGGGAAAGGACAGCACAGGACAAGAAATCAGTATTATTTAATTGCCATCATGATCTGCAACATGGTCTGGAAATGTGCCAAACAACACTATCTAAGGCAATGCTGTAAGGATAGTTTCTGCTCCAAATTTTCCAACAAGTGGCACAGATGTGACTGGCATGTGTTTGGTCCCCTGTGTCCCAGAGGAATTAACAGTTGACTTTGCACCTGTAAATCCTCATGTTGCACCGAAGGCAACATGAAAAAAAAACATGTTATTAGTTTCATCTTATGAAAATGTGACATTAGTTTATGTGTGAGCTGAAAAAAATCCCCTGTAAATAATGTTTACACTTGAGGGCCACACAGGGCAAAGTAGTGCATAATACAGCTTGGTCACTCTGTGTTGCTTGGCCCCACAGTGGCAGACTGTTCCTCGATCTTTTTTTTTTTTTTTTTTTTTTTTTTTTTTTTTTTTAATAATTAGCCAGAGAAATGCAGGGCAATACCTCAGCCTCACTGTTACCATTTTGCATGACTGCACTGGTGCAAACAAGATGCAAAAATCCATTTAAGTATGGTTGAATATTTCCTCCTTGTAAGAGAATCCTCTGTTAGCTTAGAAGACTATAATAGTGGAGCACTGGAACAGGTTGCCCAGAGAGATGGTGGATGCCCTGTCCTTGGAGACATTCAAGGTCAGGATGGACAGGGTTATGAGCAGCCTGATCTAGCTGTAGGCAGATGACTTGGATTAGATGACCTTCAAGGGCCCTTCCAAATCAAACGATTCTATGATTCTATGGTCATCCTGCTGTGCTAGAAGGAAAAACATTTCACCATGTAATATTTCCCCACTGGCCTTACTGTGGTTGCTCCTGCCTTGTAGGACTCAGTATGAGACAAGGCTCAATCCTTGTGATTTGAATCAAAGTGAAAATGAAGGGATCTAAATGGAATGTATTGCCTAGATACTCCCAGTGGACAAGACAGAAAATGCAGATTCTGCTTTTCATTCAAGTTGCTACACAGTAATCAAGCAGACTCTACTCAGACTCAAGACCTAGAACTGGATCGAAAAAGATTCAGAGGCTGACGTTGGCTACAAACCCTTTGAGGTCTCTTGCAGTTAACAAGAAGTTAAAGTTTTGTTTCTGTAAATCAGTTGAGTCCCTGAAAGAGTATGAGCTAACTTAATTTGCATACAGCTGGCAAATACTCATCTGTAGCATCGTGGTGTGCATTCTAGCAATGCCTGGTTTAACAGAGGTTTCTGGCTTCTCTACCCAGTCTTTTTTAGTGCAAACACAACTTCGGAAGTGCTTTGCAGTGACTACAGGACTTTCATAACATAGAAGAAGGGTTCGGAACCTTGTGTCCTCTTGCTGCTCCTTTTTCCTTCTCAGTTCCTCTGAATGCTGCTAAAGCACAACCAAGGAACATGTGTTCAAACCCCATTGCAAGACAAGAACTTCAGAGGAACTGCACAGTATTGCAGAACTGGAAACAGAAGTCCAAAAGGGCAGAAGAAAGGCAACTGTGAAGCTGCAAAATCCAGCTATTTTAATGCAGAAGTTAGGAGGAAACAGAAGAGAAAGGAGTGAGGAAAGCTAGAAGTTTCTCTTCTAAAGCCATTGAGGCTTAATTGAAAGCGTTAATGATTGTAAAAACTCAGAACACGTGATGCTGTCATTAAATGTCTTTTTGCTACAGGCACAATGCAAAAAGTGAGAAGATCAGGCTTTGAGACACATGCCTGGCAAAGCAATGGAAAATGAAACTCCTCCACTATGCAGTTTGGGACAGGAAAATTGTATACCACTGTTTTATTACTATTATTATTATTATTGCTATTTGGATAGATAACATTTGATTGAGTCTTTTTTTCCTTTTCTTTTGTAATCCTGCAAGAGTTCTTGTGTGATTTGACAAGTTTTCCCTAAATTTTGTCATGTTAAATGGTGAATTTTTGAGATTCCATTTTTTTTTTAGTTTTGCTTGGCTTTGCTTGGGCTGTGTTTGGTTTCCCAGGAGATTTTCTTAGTGTGTCACTACAGGATTTGTTGGCTACTTTGGAAAAGTCAGTTGATGAGGATGGCTGCGGGCTATTTTCTTGCCATCACGTCACCTGTGTCAACAAAGCTGCTTTGGGGGTCACACAATAATATGTAAAATAGCCACTGAAAGTAAGGACCTGCTGAGTAACATTTAGTAGTTGACTAAATTTTCCTTTTTCTCAGGACCACTTAATATCTTCTCTAATACACGCTTCTTATTGCACACATGAAGGAACATTGCCTATGAATCTCCCCACCACAACACAAGGCCTGTGAGCTCAGACCATAAAGCACGCACCTCAGACCACTAGAGGTTCATCCTTGGCCGTAAGTAATGTGGGTACATGATGAGGGCACTAGCCAGATTCAGTTCTCCCCTCTGTTATGGTCTCTGAGTGAAGTTACAAACTTGTTAGAGCTTATCTGATCCAGCAGCTTACTGCTGCCAGAAAATGGAAGATCCATTCCCTTCTTTTCAGAACTCCACTTCCAGCACGTGGGGCTGTCCTCTTTTCTCTGTATGTTTTGGTGATCAGCTGATATTTGGCTAAGCCAGCTCAACTCATGAAACCAGCAGAAAAGTATTTTTTTGTAGCACTTTGCAGCTTCGTAAGCTGAATTGCTTGAGGAAAGGGTCTGATGATCATTAGGTCTGGCAAAGGAAGGGGAGAGGGATTTGGGAGAGAGAACAGCAAAATCTGTAGCATGCAGCTTCACTCTATGTTTGAAAGGGAATACTTCTCCTTCTGTGCATGAATAAAAAGGGGAATGGTGTTTTCTTCCTCATAACATTGTTGTGTAACAAAATTAAAGACCACCAGACTACAGCGGTAAGGGGGAAGTGGATGCAAGTTTTTGCCTTCAGTCTGTCCCTCATTAACCATTAATGAAGACTTCATTATAACCTTCAGCATTTTTCAGTAGCTCCCTTTAAAGAACACTTATCCTGGAAAGTTGATTATTCTCTTATGAAAAGCAAAATAAGTTACTGTATGAACCACCCAATATGTGTATCTAACAGATGAGTTCAGATTTCTGCCTTCATGCAGGAGAGAAGCCAGTGGAAAAGTGCAATCGCAAATCCCGTTGCCCGAATCCATCTATCAAGGTTTAACACTCTTTGCAATTACCCTTAACTTGTGGTGTTGAATTGTTTTTTCTTTCCAATCTGATCTCTATTTCTTTGTGTTTTGATTGAAAGTTTCTCCTCCATGAGTCCAAGTTGAAACCATTTGGTTGTGAGTCTTTCAGTCAATTCTTTCAAGGCTTCTGCTGGTTGTAGACTGATAGCTAATTGAAAAGCAAACTAGACTAAAGCATTTGCACATGGTTCTGCCAGTGACAGAGATCACCAGGAAGCCCTGTAGGAAATGATGGAGCTTCTCTATGCTAAGTAAGGTTGCAAAACTTCTCCAGAAAACAGCAAGATGCTGTCTGAGATGCATCCAAAATACTTAATTAGTAAACCTGTGACAATAGGACAGCTCTGTTATCAACTCTGATCTGATGGCTAAAGCACTGGCCATCCTGATTATGATACAATATGCATTTGGAAGGATGAAATGAGTTTAAACCACCACATTTTGCTATACCAAGCTATCTCTTATGCTGCAACTGTATGAACAGATTCCAGCTCTTTGTTTAGCAAAGGAACGGTATATGGAGTTATCTAGGACTGGGTGAGGTGCTGTGCCTGATCACACCATGTCCTGCGTGCCCTGGAGAGCGTGTGTGCTTTTGGACACTCATTTGGATGATAGCTACAGCTTCACAAGGCCTTTGAGTTGCACAGAGAATGCCATAGACTAGGGCTGGGTGCACTCTCTTTGAGGATCTTGCAGCAAGTACTTGAACCCTCATTTGAGAAGCACTGCCAGCTCTTGACTTCAGGAGCTCTTCTCTTTGCATACCATGTAAAATAACATGCCTGAGTATTTAGGCTCATCAAAAGTTTCCGTGCAGGACTGTTTCTGTGTCAAGAGAAGGGAAAGGCATGTCCTGAATTGTCTCCTAGAGTGCAGCACCTGTTATACTTAGCTCTGTGTAAAAGTAGCTGGTGAAATCCTGCAGAACTGAGCTCTGTTTCATGGCTGGTTGGCCAAGCCATGGCATGGGCCTCAGCAGAACTGCATTAGTATAAAGGCAGTAAATCAGCTGTGAAAGAAACCGTATGGCTGAGTTGGCCTATGTTCTTCTCACTAGAGACAATAGGTCAATATGTCATCTAAGATACCCTGTTACCACAAACCTCTGAGCTTCCCACAAGGTCGCTGGGAAGTAAGGAAATCCTACCAGTCCCTGTTATCAAAGAGGAACCGACATCTCAGCTTCCAATGAAGCAAAACACACACATTTTCACAGCTATCTGCTAGTTTATTTATGCTGGTAAATAGCCTGAAATATATTCTTGCCACATCCAGGATATTGTATCATAAGCTCTTCCTTCCTCACAGCCTTCTAGTCTGTAACCAATGATAGGGCTGAGCTCAAGGCAGTGGGGTCACAGTGGAGGTGAAGTGAACAGGAGCAAAGTGGCAGATGTTTGGTTGGAAAATAGCAAATTTACAACTTTTGAACTACTGTCACTGTTATGTGTAGTTGATCAATAGATTCCAAACCTCTCAGGTCTTTTTTTTTCTTTTTTTTTTTTTTTTTTTTTTTTTTTCTGTTGAGCTTTTATCTGGAGAAATACCACCATTGGAGTGGTTAGCATCCTTGTCATCTATCAATCATTTCTGATGTCTATGTGATACAACATCTTGGTGAAGAGTTACCTGACTTAGCTCTGCAGCATGTACTAAGAGCTAAGTGTGATGCTGTGCTCATGTTCAGGACACACTCCAGTGAGTCCTGAACACTCGCTGCTCTAAGCATGTGTGCACAAGGCATGAATGAAATCACCGTTTGGTCCCAGCTATACTCTATGTATGAAGTTATTTAGAATACAAGTCTCCAGTGTACAGCTGCCAGTTCCAAGGGCTCACTGTCAGATAATAATTAGTACTCAGCTCACAATACATCAGATTATGCCAAAAAATCAGAGTACTCCAAGCCTTCCTGCTGATGCATACTTGGCTTTCTGCTTGCTCACATGTTACACAACACATCACTGAAACAAAGACAGAGCAAACTGACTAACATGTTGAAGAAACTGGCAGAAATACAAGTGTAGGTCAAAGTCACCTATCTCCCACCTTCTGCAGAAAGGAGGAGTGGAGCGTGGGAAAGAGCAAAACCGTTCTTCTTCCTTTGCAAAGTTTTAATTCTTTTGCTGGAACATAGCCAGCAAAGAAGTTTGTGGCATTCAGTGCATAGCTTACAGGTGTGTGCATTTGCGTGAGCAAGTGGAGCAGAGGGAAATGACTCTCTCAGCAAGGGTGACTACAGAACATGACTCTCGTTTCATAAAACACATCCAACACTTCTGGTGCATGATTTCCTTATGCACACATCAAGCTAGTGCTTTTTGTTGATCCAGTGTTTAGCTCCATTGAACAGACTGCATTTGGGCAGGCACAGTTGTTTTCAGTTGGCTTTCCATTCCTTAGGACAGCAGCATGCAAAGTAGAATATTCAGTCTAAATTAGCCTGTCCTTCTAGAATTTATATGAAGCGAACCGGTTCTGTTGCACGTAGGCTGCCTACATGTATCTCCCTATGATGAGTTTTATATTCAGGTGTTTTTCAGACTTGAAAATCTCCTTCCTGCCTTAAGATGGAAGCCATTAAGATTTTATTTACACAGGCCATAATGTTGTAGCTGTTATTCCACTACAAAATCTTGTTTTTTTCTGAACCACATCTCTCTTTTGCAAATCAGTTTTACACTATGATGAGATGTTTCTTATTTTTAGCTACAGAGTGATTGCTTTTATGGTTGCATTAAATATACTGCAAAGGCTTGGGGAGGAGGGAAGAAGAACACAGGGATGTTATGAATTTACCATTCTTACTTTGATGAGATCTATGTCCTTTCCAACCTTCTCTGTTCTTCTTGGGAGAGACCGGGAGCCAAGACATGCAGCAGCAGAAATCACAGCAGAAATTGATATCTCAAGAAGTTACAGTCAATTTCAGCCATTTTTGACAGAACTGCCTCCACTACTTCAACATAATACCAACCAGCCCATACAAGACTTTCCATCCCCAGGCCTAGTGATAAAAAATCCATGGGAACAGTAATCTCAAATTTAAATGTAGGATCTATTTCTAATATTTTCCTCCTGGAATCTGCATGTAGTCTATAAGGTAACACTCTCAGGGTGGAGAGTGGGAAATTGAGGTGAAGGGGAGAAATGATTTCTCCGAACACTGTGCAACAAAAGTAGTTGCCTGGCAATTATAAGTATGTGATAGAGCATTACCAAAATCACTGGAAGCTCTGCTATTGACTTCAGCAAGCAGTACTGCCCTTCTTCTAACATGTGGTCATCTTGATTCATAGAGAGTATCTGAAAAAGCAGAACAGCAAAAATGTAGTTTTATCCACTGAAACATATCCAAACCTCAGGAGATAAGGGGAAAGTATACATAGGGAAGAGTGCTGGTCTCGTGAGTGAGACAGGAGTCTCTGACTCAGGAAATAGATTGAATTTTCTGTTCTGACATAAGCTTCTGATGTGAATGCATGCTGGTGTCTTACATTCTGTTACTTTTCTTCTCTATATAGGTAACAGAATTGTTGCACTCTAATATTGTTTTCCAAGTAGAGCTGTCTTGAAGCTCTCTAATGCTTTGCTTTTCAAATTCTTTACATTCCTGGGCCAGCAGTAGCAGGCTGATGTAGAAATTAGAATCCTTGATGGACTTTTTGTAAATATTGCTCTATGTTAGTGAAAAAAATACATTTTTAACTTTCTTGTGATCAATGTTTGCATTATAAACAGAGCTGATAAGAGTAAGATTTCATTTTATAATGTAGTGGTTTAAATAAAAGTCATTACTACATCTCTTCAGTTGCTGCACTCACTTCACTTTTTAATAATTCAAGTTTTGTCTTTGTGAAATTCTTGGAAGTACCTGACTTGTGAGTACTTCAGAAAATGTCACTCTCCCTTGTTATCTGTGAAAGTCTGAATGGTCTTTGAGCTTTCCACCTTCTCCTCTGGGTGACAGAAATACCTTCTAATGAACAGATCTTCGAGATCTCACACTTTGCAAAGCCAGAAAATTTCAAGCCTGAGAAATGGCATGAAAGTGGCACGAACTGGTACAAAAACAATGTAAATTATTGTAAATTGGCAATAGTATGTCTGAATCTTGCAACCTAAATTTGAAGTGCTCCCAAGCCTTTTGTGTATATCTATTCCCAGACATACTTTAGGACAAAGATCTCAGACCTTCCCTGGTTGATCTATTTATTGTTTATCTGGTTTTGCTCTGTAAACAAACCAGTTTTTACCACCTGATTTGGAGATCCCAATAACTAGGATCTCTGTACTCCCTTGGATTCAACATCTATAAAGACAACTCTAGGACTCGTCCTTCATCCACTGAGACAGAGAGCAAAAGCTGTTTCGACCACATTAAGGATAAGGCTGGAGAGATTCCAGCCTGTAGGTGTAATACTATAAGGGAAATACTTTTGTTGGAAGAATCAGACCCAAGTATTTATCTTGCTATCAGCTTTGATGAATGAAGTACATTGAGCTTTCTACACAGTATTGTTTCCAATGGATGTGAAAGGTTACCTTTTTAAAGTTTCCTGCTCTCTTTTTTGTTATATATTAAACTTTCCTCTCTTTTATGTTGTTAGTCATGCATGCCTTTACTGTGAGAGAAAGATGGGATAGTCTTGATGCAAAGATACCATTCCTTTTATTCCTCATCATCTACTCTTCATCCCTTTCCAAGATCTGGAACATGATGACTCAAAGTTAAACCATTTCCAGAATGTTACCTCCTGTATCTGTGGAAATTTTAGAGTACTGCACTCCAGAGTCCAGTGTTCTCTATTTCTCTACATTCACTACATACTTCCTGACTCAAATCTGGTCTGAGTGTTTGACCACATTTCTTGCTCCTCCTAATTTTAAAGATCACATTTTTTTCCTCACACTCCCTCTCACCTCAAGTCTAATAGGTATCAGTAGCCTCAATTGGACTGTAATACTCATGTTTGATGAATCTGAGCCTGACCAAAATCCTTTTGGGGCTAATGGAAATATGTCCGTGGTATTTAGTAGACTGTGTGGATCAGACACATTGGAACTGACTGGAAAACCTTCAAGGAAGGGGAATTTCTTTTCCTTCCTTCCTTCCTTCCTTCCTTCCTTCCTTCCTTCCTTCCTTCCTTCCTTCCTTCCTTCCTTCCTTCCTTCCTTCCTTCCTTCCTTCCTTCCTTCCTTCCATCCATCCATCCATCCATCCATCCATCCATCCATCTCTTTAATGGCCTACTTTATGTAAATAAACATTTGATGTTTAGAATGCTCATCTGCAGTAGATGAGAATAAACTTTAAATTTCCATTCTGAACTAGGTAGAGTAAGGCCTTGAGCCTGTGTGTTCCACATCATGGGCAGATTACACCACTGAAATGCTGTGGGGTGATCTACTATTTATCTATTTGTAAAAAAATCTTAATTTTCCTCTGTTTCAGTACGGATCAGAAAAACTTAAAAAAGTATACATATTTGCATGGCTTAGGCAAAATCTTTTGCCTGTAGCTGTGATCTTTCTTTGGTGCCAAAGTTTCATGTTACAAGGCACTGGTGAAAGCACTGGTGACAAACCAGTAGATACTATTTAAGAATGAATTTCTTCTTCATTGTCAGCAGAGCAAAGATCCCAAAAGATTCTGCTGCAAGTCCAACTGTAATGATTTCCAATGATGACACAATTTTTCAGAGACGAGATAATTTGCATTTGCCCTCCACCAGTTTTAACTACATGTGCAGGTGCATCTCTGCAACATAATCAACTTATCAGTTTCAACAACACCCTGTATCCAAGCATTCAAACAAGCATTGAAATGCAGATGCCAGGGCAGTGTCAACCCTTCTCAGCCTTCCTGAGAGTACTGTATCCAGTTCTGGGCTCCCCAGTTCAAAAAGATAGGGATCTACTGGAGAGAGTCCAGCAGAGGGCCACAAAGATGATAAAGGGCCTGGAGCATCTCCCCTATGAGGAAAGACTGGGTGACCTGGGTCTGTTCAGCCTTGAGAAAAGACGACTCAGAGGTGATCTTATTAATGTTTATAAATATCTTAAGTGTGGGAGTCAAAGGGACATGGCCAACCTCTTCTCAGCAGTCTGTGGGGACAGGACAAGGGGAGACAGCCATAAGCTGGAGCACAGGAAGTTCTGCACTGATGTGTGAAGGAACTTCTTCACAGTGAGGGTGACAGAGCACTGGAACAGGGAGGTTGTGGATTCTTCTTCTCTGGTGATATTCAAGACCTGCCTGGACACCTACCGGTGCAGCCTGCTGTAGGGGGCCTGCTTTGCAGGGAAGTTGGACTTGATGATCTCTGGAAGTCCCTTCCAACCCCTACAATTCTGTGATTCTATGATTTCTACAGTTCATATCTGACATCACATCACTGCTCTTTGCCAGAACATTAGGGAAAATTTCTGTCATGATAGAACCTATATATGTAACCTCTCCAAATGGCCAAAACAACAAGCATTAACAATTTTTCTTGAGCAGTGTCTGTTATCTGTTCTTCCACACAATGAATCTGACATTAAGAAATAAGTTTAAAATCCCAAATGATATTCCACCTGCTCTTTTTTCAAAGATCACTTACTGCAGGTGAGTGGGCAGATAAAATGTATTGTAGGTGGTAATCATGTTTAATTTTTCCTTTTGCTCAGGAAAGTTTGCCAGAAGATTTAATTTTAGCATTTCATACTTTCATGAGATTATAATTATTTTGAAAGAACTGTGATAGATACATGTATAGTGGAATATTAGCTAGGAATTTTCATCTGATTCTCCAGTCTATAACTTCTTTTTCCACAGCACTGTACATGAATTGGATGTGGCCTTCTTTGTCTCAGTTGATGCTTGCTATTGGTTCAGTTTCAGCCTCACTGAACTTCTGGCTTCCTTCGTCTTTGTGCTTTGTATATTGTAGAGTAGTACAAAGGAAGGGCATTGGCATTTTTGTGGGTCCTTTCCTGATTTCAGGATTTTATTGAGTTTTAGTTTTATTTCATTTTTTCCTGATGTTCGATTTTACCTTGCTAAGA